>OU015494.1:173131822-173469322 GCA_907164885.2 Dolomedes plantarius
CAAATCTTGTTCTTCACTTCAACATATGATTGCAGCACGTTTTTCTGAGCGAGTCATCTCATGAAAAAGTCTACTCTATGAGCCATCGCAAATCGATGTGAGTAATTATTTTGGCTATAATAGCTCTCCCGTTTGGTTATTTCAATTTTCGTTTGAAATTTCCCTTGTTTTGGTGCTTTATCCTAATACTCTTTTATTTATTTTCTTACTTATTTTATCTTTTCCTCGTGCTCTCATTGTTGAAAACTATGCGCGATGTTTTAAAAGTGACTCTGACTTTTTGGAAGTGTAATGTTGTCAATGCCTAACTGGTGTAGATCCTATGCAAAATGACTGTCAGTTATTCTGCTGGTAGTGCGGCTTATTAATGAATATCGTGTCATGGTGTAGTGATGTAAATGTGTTACAATCACCAGGTTTGTTTGCTCGGGTTCAGTGTCCGAGCTAGCTAAGTTGTTATTCTTGAGTGAGATAAAAGTGTCTGAGAATGTGTTGCTTGAATTGTTGCCGTTATAATGGCAGGGTCTGTACTTTTTTTATTCTTTCAAACTCTGTTCCTCAATTTCCTAATTTTCAGACTTTTCTGGATGTTTTTCTCTTTTTTTCCGCCTTTTACAAGATTTATGAGTAAATATATTGAACACTTTTGGCGTAAAATTTACACTGGCTTGTAAATGACTGGGTTTTAATGAAATTTAAGTTTTTTGGGCATAAAATCAAATTTTATTATGATCTTACTGTAAAATTCTATTTTAAAAAAAATCTTTTTTTAAACAGTTCAAATTTTTTTTCTTATTAAAAAAATAATTTCCTCATTTAAAAAAAAAAAGAAAGTTTATTTTTCCTACATTTACAAAAAAATTCGTATTTATCACTATTTTTCTGTATGAAAAAAAATTCAAAAATTCGTATTTATCCCTATTTATGGAAAAAATTCTACTTTTTCCTGTTGTCAGGAACAAACTGAGTAATTTTGTTAAGGGGAAGGGGTTAAGAAAATCTGAGGAATTTTCAGTTAATTTTTTGCCACACTGTTGTAGTGAAAAAACAAGCTCATCTATCTCAAAGGGAGAAGTTCATGGGTTCGTTACACAGACCAGGCAGTTGTATATAATAGAAAAAATAGTTGATGAGTCCAATATGCGTCGCCGAGTGGTCAATATATAGTTCTTTACTACTTATATATATAGTTAGGTTGATGGGTTAAAGCAGGCCTGCACAATCGAAATGTGATCAGAGCCATATTATTGGACAGAAAGCTGTGGCGGGCCGCTAGAAAATAGGATAGATGGGAAAGCGAAAAATATTTTATCTAACAAAATATAAATTACTGATTATTTTGAAAATTAAATAAATATTAATAGTCATTGCTTAAATATTCATTTCGTAATATTATACCCTAAAAATAATAATTCGTAGTTTCTATTATAATATTATACGTCTTCACAAAAGGCTGCGTGGACATCAGAGTGAGTGCTGGTGGGTCTCATGTGGCCCGCGGGCCGTATATTGTGCAAGCTTGGGTTAGAATGGCATAGTAACGTAACAAGAGAGGCATATCACACGAGGGTAAGGGTCTATTTTCATGGAGGAACAACACGTTCGAAGAGTAAATATGTTCCTCGAAATTCTTATTAATGTCACATAAGCTCGCATATAACCTATTCCGTGGTACCTTCCATATGCAGAGCATAAGCCTATCCAACCTTCATTATGGGAATCGAGAGGCGCGACTAGAATTGTGTAATTTTTTGACGTATACAAGTTCAGAATTTAAAAGTAAAATATAATTATGATGTAATTTTTTTATGTAGTGTCATTTTATTTTAATTAAGTTGTCATTCGTAATTTAGCAGATTTCTGTCTTGTTTCTTCTCAAATTCTCTGTTTTGACATTATGTGCTTAGTATGCCTCTACTCAAAGAACTTACTTTTGTTTTGCAACCGTTCGGAATATTTGTCAAAAATATAAAAAAAATTCTATTAAAGAAAAAATAACAGTTTTTATGCGTATATTTTTTTATCTGAATACAGTGCATAGTACACATTTATCGAAACACTGCATTCGAAACTGATGGATCCTAATAACACCATAATAACTAAAACATTAAAATTTCCTTCCAAAATATTATTACCGAGCGGTCATTTTTTTTTCATTCTTTTGGCGCCTGTATGACTGAACGGGAATATATTCTCCCAACGCTGTCTGATAATACTGAGTATTCAGTAAGTTATGGAACTTGATAAAATGATGCCATTATTCAAGCTGAAAATTTCACTGCTCCGAGTGTTGGTGAGATAAGGTCCGTAATCATGTCCAGATTTTATTTATTTTTTTCTTTCAAAGGTTAGGAAACAGGAAATGTAGCAAAATCATGCTGCTTCATTATTCGCAACATGCATCCTCTCATTCATTCTCAGATGTTTAGCTATAATCTTCAGGACAATACAAATATCAGGACAAATACAAAAAATAAATGGTGATGTCTGCTTATGTGATTGCTTACTCGAGGGTTCGAACCTCGTTCTTGGACGCGGTTGGTGTACCTGATTTGTTAGTTTTCCAAGACTGCATTGTGAATACTTCGATATCTCTACTTGGGACGTCTCAATATTTTCTTTGCCTGAAACTAACAGCTAGATGTCGTTAACGTTCTGAAGTCTTGCCATCGAGCAAACAACATTCTCGTCTACACAAAGTGAATGAAAATCCCCTTGCCTTTAGGATCATATAGAATCTTTATATGATTTAAGGATACTGTCAAAACGGACCCCAGTATATTATACTGATTTAGAAAAATAGGACTAGATTTCTGGGGTACTGTATTCTTCAGAGGCCCTTTAATGGTATTAGGCATCCAGCATACCTGTTATTCCAGTACGCGTTGTTTTAAGATGACTGAAATACACGCAGATGTAGTTAATTTAATTTCACATTGCTACACGAAAGCAGTCTAGACATATGGCATTATAAAAAATTCATCTTTGTGTTCCCGAACACGATATGCACTGAATATTTCATGTATGTATACCTGCGTATTGAATATAAGCGGTCTAACTATGGATTTATGGTTATATGACACAGAGCCATACTAATTTTATATTTGACAGTCGTATTACAACACGAGAACGGTATTTCCACGTATTTAAACAATTTAATCTCTGCATATCCAAATTATGCGAAAAATGTATCGAAAGAAGGCCTAATAGAAAACTGCATCTATGATCACAGTCGTTCAGAAAACTATAACCCTACCCCATTTTGAATGCCATGGATCATAAATGAAATTATAAAGGCTGACATTCTGCCTCTCATCCATTTTTATCTTTGTTTTCATTATCAAACTACTAGTCTGAACCGGGAGTCGAATCTTAACCCCTGATTTCCGAGCTAGTGTTTTGGCCATTGCACCACCCAGCCATGGCATAACGTATTTGTCGTAACGCTTTCTCCCCAAGCATAGAGAAACCGAGTCCCATGACGCCTGGTAGAGATCACTTTGTATTTTGCTATCTAATTGCTCGAATTCCGTCGCTCATTTTCTCCGACTCCGAATATCATCACACGGCCTAGAGAGACAGCCAAGGGGAGAGGGGTGGGGAGCACCGAAATATTCTGGCCGCATTATTTTTCATTTGTCATCCGTAAAACAGCTTGAATTCGACCACTCATTCTCACTCGCTTCCAACCTCATATCATTCTGCCATGCCTGAGAGAGACTGACAACCGGTAGAAATCACTTTTGACTTCCCAATAACTTAACAATGCAAATTCGGCCTCTCATTCTTATTCCCACTTCTTTCTTCTTTTTTGGGGGGTGGGTGGAGGGGGGGGGGCTGGAATATTAAATCAACATAGCTCTCGACTATCGGTACGGAATCTTTTTTTTTGTCTTAAATTTCCACACGTTTTTTTTTTTTTTTTTTTTTTTTTTTTACAAAGAACCCAATAGGATTGAATCTCGCCTCTTCTGATACCATTATCGTCGTCCTTATTTACACTATCTGAGAAATTATGAAATCGCAATCCTTGAACAAGAGTTAAGCGGTATGAGGCATTATATATTTTTAATGTAAGCCCACTTAATTTTCTTAGCTGTGCACTGAATAGAATTTTGCTCAGAATTGTTAATACCACTGAAACGTGAGTAGGTCATTCAATTCACAGCAGCTGCGTTTTTAAGGTGGAAACTCGGGTACAATCAAATTTGTTGTTAGCAATTTTTCATGATTTTACTTCGTATGCAGTACGATTTCGATCCAGACCCTTCAAAAAGTCATTTGTGTTAGCAGATAACCTTTGTATAGCATTCATTAATACAGTCGGCGCTCGTTATAACGACCCCCGCGTCCCATAGAAAAAGGTCTAAATAACGAATGATCGCTATACCGAAAGTTGATGAAAAACATGATAACCCTCATCACTGTCGGAAAAATTAAGATATTTAAATAAATTCTACGATTACATTGTACACTTTGTTATCAAACATTGTCGATGCCGGCATATATTTTAAATTAATATTAGCGTGTACAGTGTAAGACAGTGGTCCTTAACCTTTTTAATAGTCAACACCCCCTTGAATCTGAAAATAAGCTTTCGCACCCCCTTGAAAAAAGTGTTTCTATATTTTTTTCTAGGAAAAGACATTTATTGTAAGATAATTTATTTATTGTATAAAATAATTAATACATTTACAGTACATATTATATTATTACATATAAAACAATATCTACATTTTTAATGGCTACGTTGTTGTTCTTTGTTCATAATCTTTGTTCTTTCTATCTAGGCAGTTTTATAAAAAAATATACTAACTAAACGAGTTTTTTAAAAAATTTTTTGTTATATTCTCACGCAACACTATCGATATTTTGTGAATCCATTAAAAGGATCCTTTTATTTCCGATAAGTTTATTTGAATGAGCGAAATGAAATGTTCTTCAGTAGAATTGATAGTATTTAAAAAAAATACATATACAGTCGAACCTCCATATATCGAAATATTCTATATATCGAACTCTTAGCAAATCTCCAGGTTCATTACATAGAAAAACTGTTTCTATATATCGAAAAAATCTCTATCGAAATTTTTTCACGACATATTGGGAGATTTTATTCCACTTTAGAATAAAATCTCCCAATTTTTGGCATTTGAAACAATACTTCGTGGACTTCAATTCGTGGAAAACGTGATGAAGTTTTTAATGGACTGAATAAATGCGAGCATTTCTTTGATGAACTTTCCGCAAAACTGGCTGTTCAGCAAGATATTCGTAGTTTTTTTTTAAAAGAATGTAACTGTGATCACTATAACCACTAACTGCATTAGTGTTTTTTTTTAAGGTAGTACTCAAAAAATCTTTCACGTTAATTTATTTTTTAGTTATTAACTTTCATTTAATGTGATTCACATATAAATTGGAAATGGAATTTCGTATTATGATAAAACTAAGATCAATTCTATATATCGAAATTTCTATATATCGAATTTTTTTTCCGGCATTTTGCTACTTCGATATATGGAGGTTCGACTGTATATTTATTTACTTTAAATTCATGCAAAGAGAATAATGTAAAATATTCAGTTCATGAGCAATTTACAAGTTTATGTTTTTAAGGCATCAGGAAGATAAGAGAGAAAAATTCAAGCTTATTTTACAATTCTGTTCTGCAGTACTGTTTGTTCCCTTACAGTTTGTACTGTTTCCCCACAGATTTCTCTGTAGCATTTCTTGGTATCGAATTTGACGTACTACGACACATGGGCGACAACGGTCATTGGACTTTTTGGTTTTATTGTAACATAACAAATGTATAACAACATATAGAAATGCTTCCCCACATGGGAATTCCAAAGGGGGATTACATGACCCCTTTTTTTACGAGGGCGAGGAGAGAAAACTTCTCCCTCTCTACTGGCATCGCAGCGCCCCCCCCCCCCCTCGCCTCGATACAATTTTCTACACTTGACAAATGTTTTCAAGAAGAAAGTTATTGCGTTGGGGTCAAAGGAGAGCAATTTATATGCTTCTTAGAAAAGTGATTGTGATAAATTATGTATCCCTTCAAATCTTTTTGTGGTTTTCTACTGTCATAAGAAAGCAGTGTGTTGAAAAGAAAAGACAAAACCTTTGTGCTCGAGGAATAAACAGGAAATCCAACGTAAATAAAGCACAAATAGCAGTAAGGTGCAATTTTGCATACGGCCGTTTCGAAGCTGCAAAGGAGCTTCTTCATCAGTGCAAAGAACTTAGTGGAAGCTCAAAAGCCGATGTGCCACTAAGTTCTTTGCACTGATGAAGAAGCTCCTTTGCAGCTTCGAAACGGCCGTATGCAAAATTGCACCTTACTGCTATTTGTGCTTTATTTACGTTGGATTTCCTGTTTAAAGCAGTGTGTATTCAGCATTTAAATCCAGTTATTATGTAATATATTAGCTATATTAAAATGCATATGTAGCTCTGCGCGATTGTACCCACCACCTTAAAAAAAACTTTAAAATACTCTATTTTTAATAATTTCATAAAGGCAGTGAATGTCACCTTTTCATTTGTTTTACTTTTCCTTTTACGTTACAGCATAAAATTTACATGAAAAATAAAGGTCTGTAGAATAGTAGGATTTTTGTGAAAAAAGTGATAACGACTCTGTGCGTGAAAACATTCATTAAATCATTTAATAATCCGTAGAGATTTCTGTAACTGAGTGCGGAGATTTCGGTTTGCACATAAATATTCACATAATGGTTAGGAAAAATACGATAAATAAATAGCTAGAATAATGTGTATTTTCAGTTCCTTCTCAAATTTTAACGTGTCATCCAATTTCGAATTTGAAACCGTATTTCCTTATTCGTTTACACTGCTGTTAACTACCATATTGAAAACAAGTTTAAATAAATTAATACAAATGTAGAAGTTATTTACTACATGCATACATTTTAAAATTTATAAAAAGTTTATTTTGACTTAAATTGTAATGGAGTACAAATACTTTACTAGCTTTTTTTTTTTTTTTTTTTTTCTCGACTAACACCACTTACACTCTGCATCCTGTGGGTTCGAGTTCAACTGCTGGCATGGTTGTTTGTAGTCCTTCGGAATCGGCTTTAAGTCCCGGCCTAATTAGCCCTCGTGTAGGAAAAAAATGACCATGGTGTTCTCAACCAACCTTTTTTTCTCGGGGGAAGGGGGAGGCAAACATAGATCAATTTTCCCTGCTAGGAAATCCACTTACACTCAGGCCCGTTGCACACACGGCGTTTTTACCCGTGGCGGAAATTTTCCATCGGACGTCGTTCTAAAAGTAGAGCTTACACACACGGCGGAAAAATCTGTCGCCGGGGAAAAGGCCCACCCCTCCTTTTCGAATCCTGCACGTGTCCAAGAAAACCAGAGGGGTCGCACCTACGCCCCCCTCCCCCCAGCCGGGATCGGAGGAGCCCTCTTTTTCGAATCCCCTTTACGATTCCAAGAAAACCAGCGTGCCCCCCCCCCCAGCAAACCCCCAAACACCCCTCTCGCAAATGACCCTACGACGGTAGAATCCGCTGTGTGTGTAACCGTGCATAGGGTCACCTGGATAACTAGTTCAATCTGGCGTCGAAAAATCCGCCAGCGCACAGTGGCACTCGACAGCTGCACAAGCTACCGTCGACGAAAAATTTAATTTTCCGCCCAGTGTGCAAGCTCCAATTGACTTCTGTGGTCTACTGTTGGAACAACGTCCGATGGAAAATTTCCGCCACAGATAAAAACGCCGTGTGTGCAATGGGCCAAAGGTACTTTTGCAGCTAGGGATCATTTATTCTGATAATTTGTCCTCCTCGGTAACAGTTTTTCTGGGACTTTTAAACTCAAAATAACCTTAAAGGATTTCAGTAATGTGTATCCATACTTTTTCTTTGCCTTCAGGATTGAGTATCCTTGAAATTTTATTCACATATTTATCAAACATTTAAAAAGTTAAATTATATATAGAGAGAGTTAGAATTTAAAGGAGGCATAACGCGTTATATATTTTCAATTTTTTTCTTATATTTGTTGATTAATTATTCTTATTGTATTTTAAAATTGAATTCATTAAAAATAATCTTTAACCTATTAAGAAAATTTCTATTAAATTAGGCAACAGTTATAAAGAATATAAAATGATGCGAGAAAAATCGTTTCTATAGCTTTATCTCGAGTTAATACATTAATTCATTTTAAGTTCCTTTAGCAAAACTGCTTAAAAACACCATATCTGACCTGATTAACAGTAAAAGCAATCTCAGTTTATAAGAAATGACCTGCTTTCCTTGTCTAGTCAATAGAGAAGTGTTTTTCGTTCATTATAATCATCCAGTATTGGTGATTGGCTTGAATTACGAAAATTTTAACTAGAATGAGATCAGAAAAAGAAAACCTCACCGTCCAAATTATAATTTGTTGTAATGTGCATGGAACGTATTTTCTAAAATGATATCTGTTAATTGGCTCTTGAAAATTGTGCTGTAAAATCGAGCACTCCTTATTTGCAAAATGAAGGCTCCAACGTTCCCTTTTTATACATTGATTGAATTGGCTGGAAATTGTGATGGAGGATTCATACTTAACTATGACTTCTTATTATACTGTTTCAAAATTGTTCAATTCAAGAGATGTCTGCAAAGAAACAATATCTGATGCCAATTTATCCAAATCTGATCTGTTTATTTCACGAGATGACTAAAATGACAATACACGCCAACAACATCCAAGAGCATTTTTCTTTGAAGATCCACAAACCACGTTGGTGCTGATGATCAAACAGCCGAAAGTCAAAGTTGTAGTCCTTATCGGGGGAATGAAAGTAGATTTTTTTTTTTTTACAAGAAAATTATCTACTATAGATGACTCTAACAATACTTGTATAGATTACGTCTGAAAAAGCATAAAAATACACTGCTGGCCACCCAAATTGCAACACCAAGAAAGACAAGAGATATCACAACAAAATTTATTTTGTAGATAACATGTTGACCAAGTATCAAATGATTAAATTTATAGACTTCTGTGAAGTGTGGTTCCTGCCAAAATCAGTAGCCGCCATTGTTGGAGATCACCGCTGCCACACGCCTCGGCATTGATTCAAAGAGACTTTGGATGAGTTCTTGGGGTACAGCAGACCAAGCAGCTTCCACACGTTGCCAAAGTTGATCTGCTGTGGCAGATGGGGATGGAATCTGGGTCAATCATAGAGCAACCATGGACAACATGTTTTCTATCGGCGAAAGATCCGGAGAGCGAGGCGGCCAGGGAAGCAATTTAATCTGGCGATTGACGAAGAACCGTTGGACAATGCGTGCCACGTGTGGTCGCGCATTATCCTGTTGAAATATGGCTGTGGGCAAGCCCTGAAGGTAAGGAAGGACAACTGGCTCCAACACCTCGGAGATGTAGCGCTGGCTGTTTAAAGTACCGGCAATGCGTACTAGAGGTGTGCGAGAGTGATATCCAATACCGCCCCATACCATAATACCCGGTGCAGAACCAGTGTGGCGGTGCATAACGCAGCTGTTCAGCATCCTCTCTTCACGGTGTCTCCAGACTCGAATGCGGCCATCGTGGTGTTGCAGACAGAAGCGTGACTCGTCATTAAAGGCAATTTCATTCCATTCTGCCGTCCACATCCTTCTGTCATCGCACCATTGGCGGCGGAGACGTCTGTGGTTCTGCGTCAAGGGTAGGCAAAGCAATGGACGTCTTGCGGACAGACCACTCTGCTGTAAACGGCGTCGAATGGTACGTGCAGACACTGGATGATGCGTTACAGACTGCATGTGCTGTGCTATGGTTCGTGATGTGATTGAGAGATCCGTCACTGCCATGCGCACAATTTGCCTGTCATCACGTGAAGTGGTGCGCTGAGGTGGATGCGATCGAACACGCCGGTCCGTCGTAACCTCCTGCATCCAACGATCACATATCCGCATTACAGTTGTTTGGTTTCGTCCAACACGACTACCGATTTCCCTGAAAGATAATCCACAATCTCGGTAGGCCACTATCCTTCCTCTGTCGAACTCGGATACTTGATCAAAAGATGATCGCTGTTTTCGACGAGGCATAATTGATCGTTTTTTTGAAAAAACCACAAGAAAAACACAATTGCCGAACTTTAAATCGTTGAAATCTCCAAGCCTTAAATAGCGCTTTGAAGTGGCGCCACATGCGCGCGTGATGTGCGTCTGCGCTGAAATTCTAATCATTTGCATATCTCACCTCCGCTAATGCATGTTGTAAATTTCATGTTATTTGCATGTTTCCTTCAGGGTGTTGCATTTACAGTGGCCAGCAGTGTAATTGAACGGAAATGTAAAATTTCTGTGCAACCATAGTTGTTAAGTTAATATCAGCCAAATGTTTTGATTACGAAACCGGTAACCAGCATCACACAACTTTGATGTTATCAAAGGACATTTTATAAAGTAATTACGCAAATTTAGGATCTCCAAATGTTTTCTCTTGTCCCTTTTAAATTGGAATTCTTGATAAAATAATGAGATTTCGTTCCGCGTAGCGTAAACGTTATGCAGATAGTTGTTATACCAGTTCAAAAGAATTGTTTTTTGTTTGTCCCATTCAGTGAAATAATTAAAATGTATGTTTAAGTGTAAACATTTTTATAATTTCATGTGTAAGAAACGCATGTTTATTTCCTTAAATTTCAGTTAGCGTTTCATTTAACGTCACCTTTCCCATATTTTGTTCTGAATACATCTGAATCGAGATAAGAGGAAAAAACATAATTTTCTCTATGGGTTTTTAGTTGTTCAGTAAATTATTATATTCATATAAATTAACAAACATTGTGGGAAAAGCACATTTTTTACGCATCTCAACGGAATAAAATTATTTCTCAGTTATGGTTAAGTATTTCAATTCATAGCATCACAAGATTTGTCAAGCCTTTTTAGAGTCTAATTAGTTAAGCTGCAGATGTAAATGCATTTCAGAAAGAAAGCAGGGAGGGAAAGATGATGCAAATGAGTTCTCTGAAAGCAGGTTTCTGGATGCTTATTTACGTCAGTTACTTCAGATTGTGAAGAAAAAAAAATAATAAATAAATAATCTACAGTTTGTTCTTATCAAATGTTTACTCTTAAGTTTTGGATGTTTTATATCGTAATAGATTTTTCTAGTAATAGGTTTTACTGATGAATTTTAAATTAGTTGCGGTTGTAGTAAGTCTCTTCGTGTATTAACGGCTTATCGAAACCTATTTTCCAAGCCTATTTTTGCATTTCATATGACACTTACGTTAAAAAGTTATTAGATTATTTTAAAAAAGGAGGTATCTTATTTTGTTATGCTTTATCTCATTCAAAATCGTTAGTTGTGAGCCAGAATATCTTCCAGCAGTATACAAATGTGGAAGCTTATATGTAAATAAAAAAATAAACAATTCATAGAATTTTGAGAAAATGCTATTCAATAATGTTAAAAATCAAAGATATCAGTAAGGATTTTATGTTGTAAATGTAAAAGCAAACTCAAAAAAGATAGCAAGTCATACTCACTGATTGTGATTTTATGCTCACATAAAAAATTGAATCGATTACTGAAAGAATATTGTTGAAATGCATTTACTTTTTATTCGCTTCTAAAGGGGATAATTTAAATCTGTGGCATTCATATTCACGTGCTGTTTTTGATTTGTATATACGGCGGTGGTTCGAGCCCTTTTTCAGTGGTCGAAACTATGGAACACATTTTTTAACTGGTGGAAAAAGGAAGATTCATTATTAAACACGTATATAGAAAATGTCTTCGGTGGTAAATGGCATGTTCAAACCTCGAGATTTTTTTTTGTCTAGAAATGCAGTGCAGATCAGATGAATAGTAAATTCGTCTAAAATAATTGCATTTCGAAAGCGCGTATTTCGTCACAGATAACATTTCGAAAAGCTTTCAGCCTTAAACATAAGGAAGATTGAGTTAGAAAAATTGGTCCCCTTTATTCATGCAGAAATACTTTCTTCGATTTTTTAAAAAGATTTTCTGAAATTCTCTTATACAAATTGAGAGTTGAGATACTGATTTTGTGCTTTTTAATTCTCTTTGAAAAGTGTTTTTACGCCCTTGCTATCATTCTTGATTCACAAGTTTTTACAACCAGATAACGAGTAATAGAACTAGACTACTGATTTTTTACTTCGCTAACCAAAAACTAAGGGGCATTGTTGTATATATCTTTGCATTTAAATAATTGCATGTTTTCTTGTATTTTTGAACAATTTGGGGCTGTATTATCTCATGTATTTGCTATATTATCTCATGTATTAGCTAATAACTATCTACTAAACACTATCCATTTACCAGCTCAAAACTTCCAATATCTCTTGAGAAGTTGCAGGGTTAACGTACTTTAAATAAGCAGTAAGCACATTTACTGTAAGGGTCTATTCCAGCTGTTTTAAACAGAAGATGCCAAATCCTAACTAGCGAAATTAATTAGAGTTAAAAATTAAAATTACTGAACTGAATTAGTGTTAATTGGCCACAAAAATAATGCAAACCAGTCTGAAATGCCATCCAAGTTACAAGAACGGCTTTGGGCCCAAATGCCAACGCACGGGACAAGGTGCACCCATGAGGGATTTATAGCTTTATCAGCAGACAGCTGATAGCAACTACAGCTGTTCAAGCAAGTATTTCCAGAGCACATCGGTCGCTTTCTCTTTAACTGACGGAAAAGGAGGTGGGGGTGGAGAAAATTGTTCATAAGTTTAAATAAAATCAATACGAATTCTAATGGAAGTTTGCTTTTAGGAAAGCATAATAATTTTGCTGTCAAGAGAAAAAATTTAAGTTATTGTTGGGGCCTGGCGTCTTGTTCCCGTAGTGAAAAGTCACCGTTGTGTACTTATATTTCTAAAGGACAGTAATTAGGATTTGAGAATTCTTTTATCACTGTCTAAAAATGTAGCTTCTAATTTCTAGAGTATAGTTTGCTTTAGTAGTGTTAGGACTTTGCCTTAAATAAAAGACTGCCTGCCTTTTTGTATTTAATGCTTTAATTGCATTTCTCGACTAAATACAGGCTATTTATAATCTATACTAATATATAAAGAGAGAGAGAGGATTTTTATGTGGAGGGTAATCTCCGAAACCGCTGCACCTATTTGAAAAATTCTTTCACTATTTGAAAGGTACATTATTCCAGATGGGCATAGGCTATATATTATGTATATCTGATCAGTAGAAAGAAAGTTAGGGGCCTAAATGTTGAGCTGATGCTTCACCTTTACAACTTTTCCTTTGTCAACCATAGTCAAGTAACCATAGCAACACATCAAACGATATTTTCATTTATTGTCAGTAAAACATTTAACATTCGAATTGTCTTTGTCAACCATAGTCAAGTAACCATAGCAACACATCAAACTACATTTTCATTTATTATCAGTAAAACATTTAATATTTTGAAGATTCAAGTGGAGGAGGTCTTGATAAATACAAAAAGGATTTTTGAAACTGGCAACGTTTAAGGGTTTATTGAAGAAAATTACATTTGGAACTACGCTTTTTATTGGACATTTAAGGTAAAAAAAGATTTACAATTTATTGGCTATCAACTGGAAATTTATTGGTATAATATTACAGAACTTTATTTAACTTATAAACTTTATGTTTTTGAATTTAAGTACAATTTTATGCATAATTTGCTTAAATCGAACTTGAATTATTGAACTTTATTGAAAAATCAGTGTGTTTCATTGAAACTGTGAAATCTATTGATTATTTCGAATAGGCCTATGTTTGTTCCTTTATAAGTGAAAAAGTGTTGCTTCAATTGAGCTGAAATTCTGTATAGGTATAGTTGATAGTTCAGATTAAAACATAGGCATATTATTTTTTGAAAATCGGGCACCAGAGTTTTTTTAATTAATGTTTTAATGATTTTGCCCCTAAAAGTTACTTATTTTGTCAGCTTCCGCGGCTGTCCTCGCTGACAGCGAGACTATGGGGCCGAATCCTATCAAAATCGGCACGTGGTTCGCCCCGGACACGATTCAGAGATATCCGCTACGATTTTTTTATACATTTTTTTTGCCATTAATACATTGGCCGTTGTATATATTACCAATATTTTTCTTGAATTAATTGCATACATTGACCGCTGTATTTAATTTGAATGTACTCCGTAGCGAAGCACGGGTATTCAGCGAGACTATGGGGCCGAATCGTACCAAAATCGGCACACGCTTGGCCCCGGACACGATTCAGAGATATCCGCTACGATTTTTTTATACATTTTTTTTGCCATTAATACATTGGCCGTTGTATATATTACCAATATTTTTCTTGAATTAATTGCATACATTGACCGCTGTATTTAATTTGAATGTACTCCGTAGCGAAGCACGGGTATTCAGCGAGACTATGGGGCCGAATCGTACCAAAATCGGCACACGCTTGGCCCCGGACACGATTCAGAGATATCCGCTACGATTTTTTTATACATTTTTTTTGCCATTAATACATTGGCCGTTGTATATATTACCAATATTTTTCTTGAATTAATTGCATACATTGACCGCTGTATTTAATTTGAATGCACTCCGTAGCGAAGCACGGGTATTCAGCGAGACTATGGGGCCGAATCGTACCAAAATCGGCACACACTTGGCCCCGGACACGATTCAGAGATATCCGCTACGATTTTTTTATAAATTTTTTTTGGCATTAATACATTGGCAGTTGTATTTATTATCAATATTTTTTTGCATTAATTGCATGCATTGACCGTTGTATTTAATTTGAATGTACTCCGTAGCGAAGCACGGGTATTCAGCTAGTATATATATAAAGATTAAATTCGTGGGTTCACGAGTAAGGTCAGACTTGAGTTGTCGCTGCTCTCATTCAAGTCTATCTAGGCCCGACAGTATCTCCTTGTCTCCAGCTCCAGCGTCACTCTAAATAACTTAATCTCTGAATCACAGACTTCTTTTAACTCGCGTCCGGCGATTTTATATACCTTCGCTGAACGTTCTCGAAAGGTCTGGAAAACGCCACTTTTCTTTATTCAGTTTTTGTTTCCAGACTACTTACGCCTTCTATCGGCAACTTCCCTTTTGTAGCTGACGAACTGTTCCGCGAGCTGTCGGTAGCACTTCTGGTCTTTATGTCGCCAAGACTGTTTGTTTCCAGCCGTCTAAATCAATTATGTGCACAAATCACACGCTGGTTGGTCTTCCCGGAATTTCTACGCGAAAAATATTCGCTATTGTATGGGAGTCGTTACAGTAGGTTTTAAGTTAAAAAAAATCATTTAGCTGTTATATTAATAACGCAAGAAGTAACCCTTTCTAGAACATATTGCGAATTAATGCCTTTTGTTGAATTTCTGTATATTCTTTAATACATTATGACTTATATATATATTATTCACTGACTGTTCTAACTCTCTGTTCGAGTTAGTTATATATACTCTATGTATCCTATAAAATAACTTTAATTCTAAAGTTAATTAAATACATTGCATCAATGCTAAATATTATTAAAATATTACCTTTATATTGGAATGAAAAGTTTTTATCGTCATATTAAGCATACTAAGAACCAATAATGATGCTAACCACGAAACACGGTGTTTTGAGAGGCTTTTTTTATATTGCGCTGCCGAGATTGTAGAACCGCTATTTCATTTAAATTTTTTTCTCGTTTTGTTTGGGATTGTAGAATCACTTGCTTGGCTTTAGGAGAATTTGGAATTAGATATAGAATCTGCTGCTGCTGAATTTGCCTGAGTCTCTCCTCGGAAGCGGTAGATAAACGGTGGTTCGTCAGCTTTATAATCAGGTGCTTGCTTATAGCTTGTAGTTGATTTTTCTCTATTCACTTTGAAACTGAAGCATCGTTAGTTATTCCAGAGTAACTTTTGCACTGCATTTAAATGCAGTATTGAAGTAAAAAGTCTGAAACTTTGTCGCAGCTGTCAGGGCAAATAAGGTGGCATTTAGCTGTTGTAAAAACGTTGAAATAGTTTCTGGTACGTTGAGTAAATTCTGGTTTTCTTCAGCAGCTTATCCAGAAACAACTTTCATTTTATAGCATATCTTTATTGTTCTTCGCATAATAATAGCTTCCTGAAAGTAAGTTGTGGTTTTTTAAAAAAATGGGGGTCTAAAAAGAGCAATTTGAGGATGGGTACAAGGTTTGGTTTGGTTTGGTTTGGAGGGCTAATTAGACCGGGACCTACAGTTTAAAGCCGATTCCGACCGGCTACAAGCACCCATGCCAGCAGTGGGACTCGAATCCACAGGATTTGAACCGAAAGCCAGCACCCTAGCCATTCGACCATCTCCTGGCTGGATGGGTACAAGAGCAAATGACTTTTGAAAAGTGAATTCTTGACCCGTTTGTGCATGCATAATTTTAAACATAGAGGTGAGGGGGTTGAGTCAACCCCTCTTACTCGGGATCCAAAAATTTTGGGAAAAAATTCTGGTGTTAATAAATTCATACAATCCCTCAATCGTAATAAAAAGACGAACTACATTCACTGAAAAGGAATTCTAGCTGTGCTCGGGGACCCGGTTTTTTTTTTTATTATTCTAAAATTCTTATATCTTTAATTCTTATATTTTTCTCCTTGTTCTTATATTATTAAAAAATAATTCCATTGTAAATCTCCCACAACCTTACATTCCCAATAGGGTTTGACGGTTTTTCAAACCCGGTTTTAAAAAACCGGTTTTTAAAATAAATTTGTCACATTTGAAAACCGGTTTTTAAATCAAGAAAACCGGTTTAAAAGAATTCAAATTATTATGTAAAAATTCATTTTTAACTTATTTGATTTGCTATTCATTCTATGCAACGGGCAGCAGACACATTTTTTCAACGTTGCGAGTTGCGTTGGCCAGTGCTTGTGCATTGTGCACTGAGCACGTGGAAAAGACGTGCCTAACCGTAGAGCAAATCGAAGAAACTACTCATCAGAGTAATGCTTTTTTAAAGGAAGCCATGAAAAAAATCACTTCATAAGTTTCTTGAAGACCCTGAAGAAAGACTTACAAATCCAAAGACATTGAAAGCTGAATTTTCATTATTTGAGGCAACGAATAAAGGAACCAAAAACTTAGATTTGTTATTTGATGCCCTGAAAACTATAAAACCAAGCTCAGTAGCTAGTGAACGACTATTTTCAATTTCAGGCAATATTGTGTTCAAAATAAGAACAAGACTTAGCCACCGTTCAGTGGATATTTTATGTTTTTTAAAATCCTATTTTCTTAGGAGAAATTAAAATTAGTGAAATATATATAAATATTATTTGAAATTTGAAACTTTTGTTTAAGTTTTCGTTATTTTGTGTAAGTGATGTGTAATCCTTAATTTTTTTTACATTTTGACTTTGATATTGATTTCGTTTTTTGTTATTTTATATAAATTATTAAATAAAATATTTTCCCCTATTCTATTTATTTTTGGACAAAAATTCGAAAACCGGCTAAAACCGGTTTTTTTGGAAATCTGGAATTCGAAAACCAGTTTTTCAAAAAGTAGGTTTTTGTATAAACCCTAATTCCCAAGATATGAACCCCCCACCCACCCACCCCTCCTCCCTTTAAAGGGAATCTAGTTGTGCCAGTGGACCCGTGTTCATATATATTATTCTGCATTTCTTTACGCTCTGAAAAGAAACAAACTACTGTGCTAGATAACAGTCTTGGAGTCTATAATCTACGGCAACACGGAAGATGGAGGAGCAATCTAGGATAAAATAGATATGAAGGAGGCCAATAAGATTAAATAAAGCATTCAAGAAGTTCAAAGTGTGTGTTATTTCTAATCGCTGTCCAAGATTTTTTTTCTTTTTGTTAGAATATATATATAGGTATTTTTTTTCTTTTATGAAAGGTCAAGTTTTTCCTAATATAGTTTTTTATCACTCTCCATCCCCCTTTCCCCCCAAAGTGTAATAATTTTAAGGCAATGGTGGTCAAATGCTTGTTTAAAATGATATTGAGTTAAGCTTGCTCCCTTTATAATCGTTCTGTGTGAAAAGCTACGAGATTTTGCCTGATTATCTTCTGAACGCTTCTGTGAATTGATCAAATTATTTTAATTCTGCTCTAAAACTTTTTAAGGGAGAATTCATATATCCCTCAGAATTGATCTCCTTACTTAGCTAGTCTGTAAAAATTTTTACTAACTCTGCCTGTATTTAGTTCATATTAAAAGGATCTTGTGGGTGTTTTTTTCACTTCTTTTGAAATATATCTTAAAAGCTTTTTGTATTGCACTCATGAAGCGCAAAATGTGGATATTTCCAATCCGGTCTGGTCCATGATGAGAGGAAATTAGTGACTATTATATAGAAATTGAAGCAATATCTCACTATCGAAGAGGAGCATTCAGCTGCATGCACACTGAGTACAATTTATACGTAGCTCTGTTGCACGGAATACTAATGTTCATTGCACGTGATAAAAAAACTGAACACATAAAAAGAGAAAACGGAACATGGCAATCATTTTTATGATTACCGTATTGCGTTTATTATCATTGCATTTATGTGATGAAAATATTTATAAATCTGCAACAAATATTAAAAGTTTAACAAAATGCTATATCAGCATATTAGGACACTTTATAATATTCTTCTCACTGTAAATTATAATAATGTACATTTTAAGCACTTTGGGGATTTAATTTAAATCAGAGCTAAGCATCTAAATTTGAGTCGGGTAAAGAGGAAAAAATTGAATCAAATTCATATTCCAATAGCGTGATAGAATTTAGCCATCCATTATATAATATTAAGTTTAACAATTTAAATGTGCTAAGTAGGATTTTTTATTGTAAACAACATAATTGAAAAAAGCAGCACTTTCAAGAATTCTTTACTTTCAAGAGGAAAGAAGTTCAATGTGAAAATATTTCGAGCAATCTTTCTCAACGCCTAGCGAAAATAAGCAAATGCCATCTTCAGATGTTTAGATTCTGATTATGGCCCTGTAATCAAAGTTATAGTGGCGGCCGCCAACTTGTCAACTGTTATCATTGATTTTTGTGCTATGTAAGACCTCCGTGAACGATTTTTCTTACCCCAAAAACGTCCACGACCACCAAAAGCTTACGTTTCTCCCATTAACAGACTTAGATTTAAATATATATTTGTATTAATATCACTCATGTTTATTTTTCTAAAAATTCTAATCATTTTGCTGTAAAACAGGCATTTTTAATGTTCTAATTTCAATTTGCAAGTAAAATTATTGATTACTTTCTTATTTTGTAGCGTAATTTGTTGATAAAAATAAATTAAGTAATTGGTAATTTCACCAGATTTTTTAAAATCTTTAGTGCGATAAATTTACCATTATTCTAAGTAATTTTACTGATATGCATAGTAACTGTGATTCCCGTATTGACTCCGTTCAATTGCTTTAAATCAGGGGTGTCAAACTTAAAGGCTAAGTTGGGCCAAATAAACAAGGTTTAACTATAGGTGGGCCGCAAAAAAATCAATATTAATAGAAACGTAAGTGTATTTTAAATAATACATTATAATAAACATATATAAAAGAACAGGAAAATTTAATGTTTACGTACTGACACTTGACATCTCTTCTCCAATATATTGGGATATTATATATATTCCAATATATTGGCCGGGCCGCAAAAATGTTCGTTGTGGGCCGCATGCGGCCCACGGGCCGCAAGTTTGACACCCCTGCTTTAAATCAATCAAAAGAATCAAAACTACAAAGATTTGCGACCTTATCTCACTGCCACTTCTATCAACCCCTAATGCAACCACCATGTGCCATTTTTCAGCTTCAGTGCAACAGCTCACACGGCATGTGTTTCTCAACACTATCTTCGAGTTGCCCTCATACCTGTTCCTGATGAGGCCAGGGATGTGTGCCTTGGCCTTTTCCCTTTAGAAATCATGCTAAATACGAAGCAGCAACATTCAACCAACTAAAACAAACTGGAGCAGTGATTTCGAAACACTGGGTTAAATCTACTCTAAGGAGTGAAGATCTTCTGACTGTTTTACACGAAAACTGTTACGCTTTTCCAAAACACGAGTAAACGCAGTGCTTTGTGGACCATGTGTTGTATAACACTCTTATAAGCTTAATTTAAAACCTGTAACAGACAGAAAATTGAAACATCATTGTGATTTTTAATATGAGGATTCCTTCAAGTCAATGGGTATTTAAAGGTAAAATTTGTGTTGAAGTACTCTGTAACTTAAACTACCAAACTGACTTGGGACCGCTGTAGACCAATCGTAAAAATATAAGTAATTAAATTTAATGTGATGAACCAAATTTTATTGCCACTTGATTTGAGCGTACAACTAAGGATGGATCGACAAAAACCTATGAAATATGCCTACTAAACCTTCTAACCGAGGTCTACTTTTACTCCAGTTCTCAAAGGGCTGAGGGTGCCTTGAGTGGATGACAGATCTGTACTGTTTGTCCGGCATCCTCCAGCCCCACAGCAATGGAAAATGCCACCGAACTTGGGAAATTAACACTCTACTGCGTATTCAGGCTCTTGCTACGTAGTGACTGGTCTTCAGGTGTATCATGGACGATGGACCTTAATGGTCTGGGGGTCCGAGGTGTCAAACTCAAAGGTTACTCCAGTTCTCACGGCATCAATTCGTTGAATCTGTTCCTTGTAGTCAGTTTCTTTAATTGGCTGAGTCTTTGCTACTAGGCGATCCATGAAATCTGCCCGTTCCATCGTTTCTTTTAAATATAACGATCTGCGAGTTTGTCGTACTACCACCTCTGCGCATCTTTCGAGTCTCAACAAGAGGTAAAGATTTACCACAAACATGGAGCAGAGAAAAGCAGCAGAAGGAAAACGAACTTAATAAAGAACTGGTTAGAAAAAGAAAATTATTAAATAAACCTTATACATTTTTCAACCTATCATTTTGGGAAAAAAAACTAAAGAATGTTTTCTCACTTTTTTAATCTCGTAATTTTCTTGGAAAAATTTATGAATATTTGATTCTTTATCTTTTTCAGACTGCCGCCAAAATGAAGAGCTGCCTTGTGAGTAATTTTTTGTTCGTTATTTTTATGTTTTGTGTCACATTAGTGTTTAGTATTTTAAACTATAGCATTCTTAGTTGTTGATGCTTTAATTAGAGCTAAACGAATGATATCACTAAATGTGAAGAGTTCTTTCTTAGCGTTGGCTCGAACTAGTTTCTACTTTATCCATACCAGAAAAGCTAGTGCGTAGAATATTTCCCCCTGGTTTGCACGATATTCTATCATTCCTTGTTTAAGATATCGTTTGCTTCTGACTCAAATATTACATAAACATTTTCCTTTTTAACTTTGATTTTCAGAACGTGTAAAAGATGGGCTCTCTTCGAAATTTTTTTAAAAACAATAAATGGGCGTTTAGTTTTGGATTTTAATGGATACATTTATGTATTAATAGATAAACGTATCAAAATCGACGATGCAAATATGTCATTTTTTTGTAAAATCACAGAGACAGCTTATTTTTCCAAGCGTAGTTAGTGCGTTTAAAATTCTTTGCTGTCAGTCTATAAGCACTTCACAGATAAGCTCTCTATTATCCGAGGGCGGATTACTCGTGCATCGCAAAGGCAAAAAGAAAAAGGGAGAATTAGACTACAAATTGTCCGATAGGATGTCAACATGGCTTGTTAACAAAGGGATTTAACAGACTCTGTCTATGAAAAAAGGAAAAATCTATGTAAGTTTTGTGTTATTTTACTTAAACACTCTTTAAATCACTGCACGTTGTTCCTTTAAAAACACTGAGTGATTCATTGTTTATTCTGTACAGAGCCATTTTTGGATGATCCGTGTTTTCCGATTTTTCGTGCGTTCCCGTGCATTGATTACAGGGATAATCAGGTGTTTAAAATTATTTACTCTAAAATAGTCGCATGCGAAAGGTAAAAAAGGGTTTATGGGTTGATCATGTTTCCGTAGTAATAAAAGGATGAAAGTAAGAGTACAAACCCTGGACAATTGCGTGATTTACAGAGACTATTTTATGTTAAAATTAGTATGGGAGAAATAGAATAATATATTAAAAATGAGACACAAATCAGCGGAATAGTTTGATCAGTACTATTGGCCGTCCAGGTTTCAAGATGGAAATGGACTGATCGGAGGGATAAAAGATTCTTAATTAAATTATATACAGGCCAACTTTCTCTGTCGATGGTTCCAAAAAGAAAGGAGAGAATGCATGAGGATAATTCCACAATACGCCACGATGGTAGAATACTGGTCTTGAGTGTAGGAGATCCGGGTACAATGCCTGGCCCTGGTAGGTGGTCGTTACAGCAGAGTCCGACCGGTTGGAAATACGTAATGCATCGTCAAGAATAATGTGACAGATATTTCATAGCAGAAGCAAATTCAGCACCGTCGAAAAAATAAATAAATGCGACAAAAAAAAAAAAAAAAGCAAAGGCCAAAAGTTAGCGTCGATGGCCCCAAAAAGATGTAGAATGTAATAGCGCATATAGATTGGTGCAGAGTTCTCTGCCGGCAGACCCCCGACTCCTGTCATCACATTAGTCACTGTAACGTTAGACACGGTATTTAGAACCACCCCCATTCCCGCCCCCAAGGTTTCTTTGATCTGGTGTCTCCCCCGACCCCGCTCGACACCATTTGACCCGCTGACCCCCCCGCCCTTTCTTTGATGGACCTCCAGAGGAGGCGATCCACGCATAGTACAGAGTACAGAGTGAACTTAAATCACTGGATTCCCCAAGGCACAGGCAGAGAACTCTGCACCGATGTATATGCACCATTAGAGGAGAAGCAGATTACGTTAAACGAGAATGCCTCACATCGCCGGGGTGATTCGGTTAGCTGAATACTGGTCTTGGGGTACAGATACTTATCCTCAGTTCTCGTTCCTTTCACGTATTGTCTGGTAATTTCGTGTAAATATTACATATTACGCTTAATAATACTTAATAAACTGGATAATTTCATTGACGTTTTAACCGAATCGAGCATTTTGTGAAGTACTGCTATTATTTTTCGACCCTCAAAAGCGTTAATTTTTGTTTTTGATAGAAGACGGTACTCTAGGAAAATGTATTTTTCTCGAGAATATTGCGAGAGAAATGTCAAAGTTCTAGAATTCGCGTGAAGGATTGTTTGAATTGATAACACTGCACCAGAGTGATCTTGCATTTCTTTAGTGGAGGACCTTTTTAGCAGAAGCGTGCCGTATTCCCATTCAATGCAAGGTAAAAGTTGTACACGTAGTTCACAACTCTTACAACCATAGGTATAGCATTTGGAACCTTGACATTGGTTGTTTTAATTGTATAGTAGCTCGGCGCTCTAATCCTCAATTACGTAAACTTTAATGCTTAAAAATAAATTTTTATAATATATACAGGTGGTTATCAAAATAATGGAAACACTAAGAAATATCATGAAAACATTTATTAATACGGTGCAGGATCACCTTTGTCATGTAATACCATCTGATTCCCCTTGGAATTGGATTATACAAGTCATGAATAGTGGTTAAGAATATATTATACCATTTTTCAGGGGAAAATCATGAAAGTTCCTATAGAGATGCTGTGGTGGATATCGATACCTGGCTCTATCCGCTTATACATATCACAGTGGTTGGATGATATATAGTCGGGGGGATTGTACAGGGCAAGATAAGATATTTGCCTTTTTTTTTCATGCTCTTCAAACCAATACTTGATAGATTTAGCTGTATGTATAGGGGGTTATCATCCTTAAGAAAGCCATCTCCTGCAAGAAACAGTGTTTGCACCATAGGATGGACTAGTGAGCTAAAATTTCGACATAGTCCTTCCCATTCTATCTCCCTTTTAGGGTTACAATAGGGCCTGAAGAAAACCATGAGATGCCATCTTAAACCCTGATAGATCTACCTCCATGATTGACAATTGAGATGAGACAGCCAGAATCTTACGCTTGTGTAGGTGTTCTCCAGACATATGCACGTCCTGTTGCAAGGAATAATGTGAACAATGATTCGTCGGACCAAATGCCGTTTTTCCACATATTACTCGACCAGAATTTGCGCTCGTGGCACCATTGTGGGCGATATTTTGTATTGGCATCTATAACAAGTGGCTTGGGAATAACTACTCTTCCGTAAATGCTTTGTTTTTGAAGTTCCCTTCTACTTCTAATGGTTGATACCGGAACATGCAGATGCAGATTGAGCTCTTCGGTCATTTTGGTTGCAGTTGTTTTCTTTCTTCGCGTCGCAATCCGCTTCAATACCTCGTCCGTCTCTTTCACTCAGCTCTCCCTTTCGTCCACTATTCTGTTTGGCTAAGGATATTTTTCCGTGCACTCTGTATGCTATCATGACTTTCGATACCATAGCTCAAAAAACACCCATTAACCTGGGGGTTGCAGTAACAGATACTCCAATTTAAACGCGCTCCAAAAATTTGCCCTTTTCGCAAGGTCTGCAAGGTTTGATATTTTACGCTGTTCCCTCCAAAAGCACGATGCCCTTAGCTTTATTACTACTATCTGACTGTATAATAATACATACACTATATTATATATAAAAAAAATACCGGTTGCCAGACTTGTGTTTTAAGGAATACGAAGCACATTCATAAACACTACTAATATTGATAGGTATTTCCATTATTTTGATAACCACCTGTATATATATATATATAATTTATTCGGTGCAGAAGGAAATCAGTTAATGTTTCATTAATTGAACTTACATTTAATCATGAAAATGCATGATTCTTTTTTTTTTTTTAATGTTATGACAGAAACGACGAATTTTCTTCTTTTTTAAAAACTAAATTTTATACATTTAAATATAGTTAAAAAAACCGGACGAAGAATGCAACCATGTTTTATTATATTTTGTTTCCTATATCTTTTAAACTCCGATATGGGTTCATAAACCTTATTTTTAATCTGGTATAATAGCTTCAGCATGTATATCGATTCTAAAATTATTGATTTCGTCGGATTGAATTTCCCTTAAGCAACACAGCTGTCAATAGTGTTCTTTGATTAGTGTTAATTCGAGACAGGAAATACGAGCGAGCCCATAGTTGTTTTGATTTCAACCCACGTCTGAAAAACAGTTGAGGAATTTTAGACTTGCGCAATCATTTTTAAGTATCAACATGGTATGAATAATATACCATATACCCATTTTTTTAAAAAGTAATGCTCTTGCGTGTGTATTCCAAGTGTATTTAACCAGCTTAATTATCTTCTTTAATCGACACACTAGTGCATTAATGTAGATTTAAGATGCTGTTAATTACAACTCAGTTAATGGTTCTCCACTTGTAAGCACGGTAAAATTCTTTCATTCACAGCGGATAACTAGTCTTTGGAATATTAAGCCATTGTCTACCTGTAACACTTCTGTAGAATAACTCGTTCAGTTGCACTCTTCTCATCATATTTATCAGAGAAGGTTAAGAAATAACGCCTAGAATCACGTGTATAAATTCTATTACTAATAAAACTCCGTAATTGATACTTAATTTGCTATACCATGATTTGAAAGCAACTGATGTGAAACATTTGATTAATCATGCGTTTGAAAATTTGTTCACTTAAGAGAGAGCAGATAGATGTATATAAAACGTTTACTTTATGTTTTCCTGACAGTCATTAATTAGTTCAAAATCCTTCACATATTCTTGATAGTTAGCTGTGTAAAAAATTATTCGATCTTCCTGTATGATATATCTTCCTGTTTGGTTCTCGTTGTTATTTCCATTGTATTTGTGTATCTATCCGATACTTAAGGTTGCTAACAACAAATTTTGAGGATTTAACGCAAACGCTGATGCACAAGGAAACTGTTGAATTATATCATTATAATGCGTCGACTGTATCACCGATGTTCCGAATTGCTTCCTCAGTCGTTACAAAGACCTTGAGATACCTGATAAATTTTCTATTTTTATTTCATACACATGTACGTGTATTGTCTCCATTATGTTATCAAGGTGCTTGATATTTGCGGAAGAATGCAATTATAAGCACAGAGATATTTAATTACACGCTTATTCACTTTCTGTTTCTGCCATACTTACGTTTTTGACTTCACACTTACCGTTTTTTTTCTTTTTTATACTACTACTAGCTGAAGTACCCGGTGTTGCCCAGGATTTTAAGAATGTTTGTTTACCAAAATCAATTTAAAAACCAAGCACAATATAAATAACATAGAAAAAGAAAGCATGCGAAATTATATACACATCAATAAAATGAAAACCCAATATAAAAATATATAAATTTATAATAAACTCCTCAGAATTCAGCTAGATTCAGCCTTTCATCACTGGAAAAAAAACTGAAATTACAGGTCTAGTAGAATTTTCCAATAGAACCTTGAAATGACTGCAGCATTGCACCTTTAAAAAAATGAAGTGTTTGATTGAGGTCTGTAAACTTTTCAACTCCTCTCTATATTAAAATCCTATAAACATCTTTATATTAAACTTCTTTTCTCTCCATATTAAACTCCTCAGAATTTAGGTAGATTCAGCATTTCATCATTGTACCACTAAAAGCTGAAAAGGAAAAATGTCAAATTGTCTTTTGGCCTTGAGAACTGTACATGATGTAAGGAATTGAAAAAAAATTATCTCAAACAGCTTCATAAACTATGTTTCTCGTTTCTTGATTTGGGGCGTTGGAATAAAATACCCGATAATATTTTATTTCTTGTGGAATTATTTTTATTTCCACCAAGTCTTGCCCGTTTCTTTTGGTTGCATTTTATTTTTTCTATTTTATGAATAAATGAAAAACCATATGAAAATAACGATCGCTTATGAAGCTAACGTTCCGCCGGTTGTTGTTTTTGAAAGTAACGTTCCACTAACATTCAGAAAATGGCTAACATCATCTGTAAACCACCCACCTGTGTTGCCACTCTTTGCTACTCTATAAAGCTCAAAAGAATGCAAGAATAAAACAATTTAAAAAATATAAATCTATTAATTGAAATAGTTAAACACGCACAAATGTTTAAATTACAGAAAAGTTTATTTGAATTCTTTAATCTGTCTAAATCTCCAGTAAGGAAATATTTTCGAGGCGTTTACAGAACATCGCATATTTCACTTTTGAAAACACGCATTTACTGAACATCGTCTCAATAAGAAATTTCTGAAATGAATATGGCAACAAAAAACGTGTGTTTACAAACAACGGCGGTAACCGAAATGTCTTAAAATATAAATTTTAAGAGTATAAATTCAATTTATTATGCGGATTATTATGTTTATTTATTATTCGGGTTTAATATAAGACTTAAAACTGGATTTTATTTATTTTCTAACGTTTTCGCTTCGCTTTCGCTCTGGTTGAAAGTTGGTAGAGGGTTGTGAATCCAGAGGGGTGAATAAAGAAAATGTAAGAACGTAAGGCTTTTACATTTTCTGGATTCACCCTTCAAAAATTGTTGGTTTTTATTAAAATTAAAAATAAACGGTAATTAATTCGATTCTGGAAGTTCTTAGTTACCTCGGCTGTTTTTAACGACGCCTGTGTGTAAAATTTCCCAATTGTCGCTTCTAAACTGTGGATTTCTATACAATTACAGACAGACAGACAAACATTCATTTTTTATATATTAGATGATATTCTCTCACACAGTGCCTTCTTTCCCCTCTCAACGATGGCTATAGTTTTTATTTAAATACCATAATACCGTCTGTCATCAAATCTATCCCGATCCTTGTAACTGTGCAAGTAAGTTCTAGTTAACTCTTGATTAGTTCAACTTGCGCCATTTTTAGTGGGGCAGAGAAAGCGGTGGTATTTCCTCAGCAAAGAATCGTGTTATCGTAAACAAATGAGACTCGGTATATAACAAATATATGATTCTCTGTTAAAAACTGGTACATTTTGACTCGTTTAGAATCAGGGGAGTCACTTTTGCTCTAAGTCTGGATGAACGGATTTTTTTTTTACGTTTGTTATTCAAAACACAAGCACGTGGGATCTACCTTGTTGCAAACCTTTAACATTTCCCTTCCATTAAAAACATATCCAAGAGCTCCATGGGGAGGAGACAAAAGAAACCAGACTTTGTTATCAATATTTTCATTTTTAATGTTATGCACCGTTAGCCTCGATACCACTAACGTAGAGCACGTGCATTCATACCACATTGTATCATATGAATCTGGTATGGTGAGTAATTAGAGCTTAATCAAGCCTTGAGTCGCCGATAGGCGTATAAATTTCGAGAGTGCGTAGGTTACTCAAGGAATGCTTTAACAATAAAAAAAACACTTAGTAAAGAAATAAATACGTTTGGTCGCGTATACAGAATAAATCAAATGAATTGAAGGAATTGGCAATTTAAGATTGTGTAGGTATTTCCTGAGTTTCTAACCTGAAAAATGACACTTCCTTGACAAAGTAGATATTTATCTTCGTTCAAGAGAGACTATGTCATATTTATAACCATGCATGATAAAGAGCAAAATGCTATTTCAATAAGTTTCCAGAAAATTCCTCGATCATACCTATCATGAATTTCGTGTTAGAAGTTTGCATTACCAAATTACGAGTATCTTCATCCTAGACCTCACATTTATGTTACTCAGGGAAGAAATTATCCTTGTTATGATAATTTCGAGGTACCTTCACATTTCTCAGGCCCTTTTTTTTTAGAAGAACTGAATCTCTTCACGATCTGTCAGAGACATTTTGATGGTTAACTTGTTTAAAAATATGTTGACATGCTCAAAATAATGATCTGATGGGTCATATGAGATTAAAAATCTGATGATAAAGTTTTTATCAAAATATTTTTCAATAATACAGCTTATTGTAAATCTCCAATTTCAAAATCTATTTGTCCAAAAATGAAGAGCAATTTAAAAAAAAAACATTTCTGTATTCAATCGATAGTTTTGTAATAAAACTTGCAAGCTCCGCATACTGCTGCTGAAGGCTTAACTTTAGACATGAGGACTTGAACATTTTGATTTTAATGAGAAGGGGGGACAATTGAGAACACCAATGTCAATGAATGAGATAAGAGGACAAAGGGGCCATGATCATTCAGATGACCTCGATGTCTTGCAGGGAGTTCAATAGTAGCAAATGTATTAAATGAAGAACTCTCTGTAATTATTTCGAAACTTGCTATTTCCTGAAATTTCAGGTCACATGGACGCTTTCCCACACTATCGTAATCAAAATTTCTAACAGATTGCCCTTTAATGATAGTTCACTACATATTTTCGTGCGTCCCTTGAATAGCAAATTTCGCATTGAGAGAACAGATTTCCCTTATTGGAGTTAGCGATAATTATTATTATTATTTTTATTTATTTATTTTTTTTGCGTACGGGTGTCTGTGCTGTGATAAGAATTTTTAGCTATGATCAGAATTTATAATATGGGATCCATCATTCGGGACCTTTTAAAGGCCTCTAGAATAAGGCTACTAAAAACTGGCGGAGAGCGTGTGTGTCAGATGTCAAATTGCTAGAGTAAAAGTATGCAGTAATTTCATTTTACACAATGTACTAAGAGTTTCTTAGGATATTGAATGTAAACATAAGACAGAATTGAGGCTAATAGCATTACATAAGGACATGCAGTGCTTGGAATACTAAATGGAATTCTGATAAGCCCCAAAGATTTTTTTTCAATCACTCTTTACGTTGCCTTATTTTTTCCTCTTATATCCGGTGTTGTGTTGCAGAGCAAAATCTTTAGCTCTCAATAATCCTCATATTCACGATATAATATCTGTATATAATACCTTTCCATCATATACAATCATTAAAAACATGTAACAAAAATTACAAAATATCCGGTTGATAAAAGGACGGTGAAATTTAGCGTCAAACGAAATATGATTCCACTGATAAATGTTGTCAAAATCAACATATACACTTTCAATACCCTTTAAAAAGGGGGCTATTTTTAATTTAAAATTTTAACGAACGAACAAGAACGAACACACACACACACACACACACACACACATATATATATATATATATATATATATATATATATATATATATATATATATATATATATATATATATATATATATATATATATGTGTGTGTGTGTGTGTATGTATGTATGTATGTATACACAGGCACTGAAGATCAAAAAAAAAAAAAATGGTACACGTGCCTAATATCGTGTAGGGCCCCCACAAGCACGCAAAAGTGCCGGAACACGACGTGGCATGGACTCAACCAATGTCTGAAGGTATCCGGAGGCAATTCACACCATGAATCCTGCAGAGCAGTCCACAAATCCGTAGGTTTGCGAGGGGCTGGAGATCTCTTCTGAACAGCACGTTGCAAGGCATCACAAATATGTTCAATAATGTTAATGTATCGGGATTTAATTGGACAATGGGAGTGTCTAAAGACAGAAGAGTAATCCTGGGGCCACTCGGTAGCAACTCTGGATGTGGGGGGTGGGGGTCGCCTTGTCCTGCTGGAATTGTCAAAGTTCGTCGGAATGCACAATGTATATGAATGGCTGTAGATGATGGGACAGGATGCTTATGTACCCGTCACCTGTCAAAGTTGTCTCTAGACGTATCAGGGGTCCCATATCACACCAACTGCATACGCTTCGTACCATCCCAGAGGCTCCATCATCTTTAACAGTCCCCTGTTGACATGTATGGTCCATGGATTCATGAGGTTGTCTTTGTACCCGTACACATCCATCCGCCCGATACAACTGGAATCGAGACTCGTCCGACCAGGCAACGTGTTTCCAGTTATCAACAGTCCAATGGAGGTGTTGGCGGGCCCAGGCGAGGCGTAAAGCTTTGTGCCGTGCAGTCAACAACGGTACACGAATGGGCCTGACGCTCCGAGAGCCCATATCAATGGCGGTCCGTTGAACAGTTCGCACTCTGACACTTGTTGATGCCCCAGCATTGAAATTCTCAGCAATTTGAGGAAGTTTTACACGTCTATCTCGTTTAAGGATTATCGTCAGTCGTTGACGGTTCCGTTCTTTCAAGGTCTTTTTCCGGCCGCGCCACTGTCGGTGATTTCATGTTTTACCGGATACCTGATATTCACGGTACACTCGTAAAATGGTCGTGCGCGAAAATCCAAATTGCATCGCTACCTCGGTGATGCTATGTCCCATCTCTCGTGCTCCGACTATAACACCACGTTCAAAGTCACATAAATCGTGATAACCTTCCATTGTAGCAGCAAGAGCCGATTTAACAGTTTCGCCAGACACCTGTTGTCTTATGCAGGCGCTGCCAACCGCATCGCGTTACGCTGATTGGTTGCATACCTTCGTTATTTGCATACGTATCCCTGTATCAGTTTTTTTTTAATCTCCTCAGTGTATATAATGTGTGTAGGTAAATTATATAGTTATAACATGCGTCATGTTGTTGTCAACTAGTTAATTCCTGGTATTCTTGTTTCGGTTTCCCGTCTCAATTTTTTTTTATTATATTACGCACACACACACTTTTCCATCCTTTGTTGGTAATACCTATAACTATTTTTTTCTTTATTTCGGGAATGGTAGTACTGTTAAAAAAACACTAAAAACTTATACACTCGTGTCCATAAATTAAGGATAATTCAGAATCACACTGAAATCGAACTCTAAAGTAAAAATTTCACCTGTAGAATTATCACACACATCTTCAAGAATAATATGCAAATTACAAGAAGCCACCAGATGACATCTGTAGTACGTCACAATGACGATAGTGTAAAAGAGGGGTATATAAGGAATGGTGGCAAAGAAGTAAAATTGTTCAAAAACGTTCTGTAAGCCGCTCAGTGCCATAACCGAATAGTTATGATACAGAGGACGCATGTGGATGATTTTTTACGTGGTAGAATTATCGGCCGCCTGGAATGTGGGCGTACTCAGATGGAAGTATCCGAGGAACTTGGAATTGCCCAAAGTGTCATCTTTAGGCTTTGGCAACGATTCCAAGATGATGGAAATGTCAGTAGACGTTACAGTACAGGTCGCCCCCGAGTTACAACACCGAATGAAGACCGGTATTTGGCAGTAACTGCCAAAAGAAGCAGACGGAGCACAGCATCCGACCTGTCTCGTCAGCTATCTGCAGCCACGGGTACCACAGTTTCAAGGCAAACCGTGTACAGACGTTTGGGAAATATTGGTCTATATGCTCTCAGGCCTGTCAGATGTGTTCCGCTCTCGGCAACTCACTGTCGGCAGCGATTAGCCTGGAGTAGAAAACATGCAATGTGGGCATCGGCAAAGTGGGCTTGTGTGATGTTTTCCGACGAGTCCAGGTTTAGCTTGCAGTCTGATTCACGTCGGACTTTCATATGGAGAACGCCCGTTACCACCAAGACAACATCATTGTACGACACCGTTACGGTGGTGCAGGATTGATCGTTTGGGGTGGAATTATACTGGGCTCCAGAACAGATCTGCATGTTCAAATCGGAACCATGAACGGCCACATTTATCGGGACATCATTCAGGAACAACATGTACGTTTGTTTAGGGGTGCCATGGGCGCAGAATTTGTGCTTATGGATGACAACGCCCGTCCTCACCGAACAAACATCGTAAACGAATGCCTTCAATCTGACGATATCACTCGTATGGAATGGCTAGCATTCTCACCTGACTTGAATCCGATAGAGCATGCGTGGGGCATGCTTGGCCGACGAGTTGCAGCCCGTCAACCACCTCCTACATGTGTATCGGAACTTGGGAGATCTTGCTTGCTGAGTGGAGTAATTTTCCCCAAGATGAGCTCGATAATTTGATACTCAGCATGCCTATGCGTTGTATGGACTGTATTTCATCGCATGGGAGACATACAATGTATTAACCATCATACCAACCATGTAATATTAAGTTTTTGTAAAGGAGATATTTTTTACAATTACTCCAGGGAGCAAAAATCGTAGTTTTTATGAATGGTATCATACATACACAATGGTATCATACATACACAATCTTTGTTCTTTATCTTTTGTTTAATAAATGGGCTTTATGAATAAGTCACGTTTGTTTTGTTTCTGAACCTTTATTTGCCGGAACTGGCATTATCCTTAATTTATGGACATGAGTGTAGATGAAGATTTTTTTTTTTTTTTCCAATACGGAGGCACTTGTCGTGAGACATTCGCCTATACCACGCCGCAATTTTACTGACCATTTTATTGTGGGGGCACCATATAGGCGGACAGCATTACCCCCTATGAAGGGACGACACGAACGGAGGCATATTTCGTGGCGCGACGCCAGGATTCGATCTGAGCACCCTCAGCACCGAAAACCAGCGCGCTGTACCACTGGGCCGCCACAAGCCCAGAGGAGGATATAAAATATACTGTTTTTGTAAAGGATATCTAAAAAAAAATTGATTGACTGCAGTACCGCTCCTTAATAGCCCGTGTTAAAACTTTTTATGAATTTCAAATGTGTTATTGGGCATAAAATAAGATCAGACATTCTCTTTGTATAAATCGATAATTGGTACATATATAATTATGTATACTCCTCATAATTCTCTAAAGAATCTCGAGGCTCAACGAACTGGAAATAGGGAAATATCTACTCCTGGATGATATCTCCCTCTTTTTTTTCTTCTTCAACACTTAAAGGATTTATTACTTTGTTTATATTTATAACTTCTGATAACCAATTTTCCTCGGATGTTTTTCAAATTCAACAGCCGGAAATCACTTGTATTAGACCTCTGGGGTTGCGAAAATTTTGAACATAATTACTGTAAGTCTGTAGAAACAGTGGGGAGACAGTATTATGACCCATACTCCGTCTCATGTATTACTTCCTTGGGTACGTTAGTTGTACCTTTAGGCAGCGATAACAGAACTACCATAAAGCTGTCACCTTTATCTTCAAAAGAAAAAGAAAAAATAACGGAAAAGAGGAAGAAAAGAGAGAGTAAGTCAGAGGAGAGCATTTAATAGCCCCCCACCCTCAAAGTAAATTATCTTTTTTGAATGGTTGTATTGTTGAAGAGTCCACCATAAAAAACTTGATTTTCGATTTTCTTCATGCATGAAAAAACAGTAATTGTTGGTTTTGGAAGTGCTATCAACGGACTCCATTTGTGCAGAACAATCAGATTGTCTCCCGAATCTTGGAAATCCTTCCTGGTTAATCGCTGCTGTTGCATAAGTTTTTTCATAAGCTTTTTTTATTATTATTTGTTTCATAAGTTTTGTTTTGCTTAACAAAATTGTGATTTTACTTACTAACAAGTTATTTATTTGATGGCATTCATAAGAAGCCAATGGTAGTTTTAGCTTTCTTTTCTCGGGGCAGAAATCACCCCCCCCCCCCCACACACACACACACATATACAGTCGGACCTCTATTTAACGAACCTCTATTTTGCGAATTTCTCTATTTTGCGAACTTTTCCTTGGAACAAAGAACATTTTGCGAATTTTTTCGAAAAATAACCTCCAAATAGCGAAGTGCATTCTCCATTTAACGAACTTTTTTCTTGTGATCCAATATTTTTTTCTCCATATTTCTCAAAATATTTCTGAACATTTCAAACTAATACTTTCTTTTAACACATTTAACACATTAACTTTCTTTTAACACGTTCCGAGGCGGATTACAGTTTGAAGAAAATACGCCTGAAGGGATTTTTGGTGTATTGCAAAGATGCGAGACTTATTATGAGAGAAAACAGTTTTCCAAACAAAAAACTCAGACAAAATTAACAAACTTTATCAGACACTCTGCCGGGGGTCGTAACATCGCCGACACTACAGAGTATTACCCCAGTAACAGAGTCGGGATACTTGGAAATTTTAAAACAAAAATTCAATGAACAGTTAAAAGAAATAGATGATGATAAAAGAAAAATGCAAGTTGAAAGGAAAATACAGATAACATACAAAATACAGATGCAAAATACGAATGACATACAATAAACAAATCACTCCATAAAATCAATGACTTATATGATATATTCTTTCACTAGATATTTAGGAAAATGTACACGTCGACCAAATCTGTTTATAGTGGGTTTCAGCTCATTTGTTTGTGGTAACTGATTCGTAATGAATGGTATTGGATTGGGCTTTAATTTTACAGAAATTTTGGAAAGCAGGTTTAATCCGATCAATTGATACGGTTGTAATTTTACCATTAACTTCAATTACAAATGTTTTATGAGAACGTTCTATTACCAAATGAGGTCCGGTATATGGAGCTGTTAATGGAGGACGAATTTTGTCACTTCTTAAAAATACATGAGAACATGATTTTAAATTTGGGTTCACATAGAAATTATTGTTACCGTGTGTGGATGCAGCTATTGGGTTAAATTTTCTCATCATAGACATTAAATTTGTTACATAATTTTGTGTTACTGGTGGAGATAAAGAATCTGTGCTTAAGAGATCTGAAGGTAATCGTAATGATGTACCGTAAACCAGTTGTGCACAAGTTGCATTGATGTCTACTTTTAAAGCTGTACGAATGCCTAATAAAACTATGGGTAAAATTTCCGTCCATTTGTTATTTTCATGGGCTATTATTGAACTTTTAAGTTGCCTGTGAAATCTTTCTATCATACCGTGACTTTGAGGGTGATAAGAATTGGAATGGATACGATGACAGCCCAAAATTTTTGTTAATTTACGGAAAAGAGATGACTCGAAATTCCGTCCCTGATCAGTCGTTATTGTGACAGGTGTACCAAAACGGGATATCCAGCCGTGCATAAGTGCTTGAGCGGTTGTTTCGGCTGTCATGTCAGTCGTGGGAATTATTCCAGGCCATCTGGTAAATCTATCGATTATTGTAAGGCAATATTGTTTACCATCAGAAATCGGAAGGGGACCAATGAAATCTAAATGGATGTGAGAAAATCGAGCGTCCGGTTGAGCAAATGTGCTGAGTGGAGCTTTGGTGTGTTTAAATACTTTTGCTCGCTGTCATTTGTCACAAGAACGAACTTTATTTTTGATATCCACCTTCATGTTAGGCCAGTCAAAACGTTTTGAAATTAAATTTGTGGTTGAAAATGAGCCAGGATGAGATAAAAATGTAAGTTATCAAAAATAGTTTGTCTAAAACAGCGGTTCTCAACCTTAAAAAGTAAAACTAACTGTAATTTATGGTACTCAATTTTGAAGTCACAATGTAACCGTAACGTATTTTCGACATACGAACGCGAACACGATAATTGTCGTAATTGTAAAAATACGATAATTGTCGTACGTCTGGACGTTGAAAGTGACCTGAGGTGTGCTACGTCAGAGTTACAACCTAATATTCAAAAACTTGTAAGGACAAACAGTGCCAGCCCCCCCATTAATGTTGTGAAAGTGACTGGAATTACATGCCAACATCACCTAGATCCTTGATTACCTCAAATATATTTGATCTGTGTTTAATTCTTTGATTTCATGTGTTCTAATAATAATATGTTCAAAATTAAGATATGTGTAGTAATATTAAATTTTGTGTATGAAATTATCTATTCTATATTTTTATTTAATAACCAGTTTCAGTTTCAAATTCCGATTGTACTATACTGTATTGACTACATATGGTGGTGGTGGGGGGGGGGGGGGGGGCGTGACCTCACATCAGTGTTCAAAGGGGGCACAGAGCCTGAAAGGTCCCCTGGTCTAAAAGATTGTGGAATAAATGGTCGCGGTTGTTTTGATGAAAAATCACATATTAAATTTACATCTTCTAGGGGAAAGTAATGTTTTTGTAATTTCAAAGATGTATCATTTGAATTTAATATTTGGTTTAATTCCGAATCGTTTTGTTGTTCTTGCTCAAGTTTTTTTTAAATCTGAAGATGGAGGTTTAGAAATTGTATCTATCTGAATCCGCGAAAGAGTATCTGCAATAATGTTCTCTCTGCCTTTTAACATGACGAATATCTGTTGAAAATTGAGATATGTAATCTAGGTGTCTTAATTGACGCGGTGAGCATTTATCTGGTTTTTGTTTGAACGCGTAAATAAGAGGTTTTTGATCTGTGAAAATGGAAAAAATTCTGCCATCAAGCATATGACGAAATTTTTTTATGGAAACATATATTGCCAATAATTCGCGATCGTATGTTGACCAATAAACAGTTTTAATAGAAACAATTTCAGAATGTTGGAAAATACCATGACAATTTAACTTAGTATTAATATCATTTAAACGACGATTTCTAACGTCAGGTTTCAAATTAAAATAGTGCAGAAAATCAGCGCCTACTATTGCATTCGAAACATCGCAAATGTAAAATGGAAACACGAACTTTCGCCGAAGACCAAAATCCAATGTTAACAATTTTTTTCCCAAAACCTTAATTGAAGAATTATTAGCAGGATAAATTTATTTAAAGTACCAGAAAAAGAAATCACGTGATCAGCACTTAATAAATTAAATTTTAAAAATTAATCTTTAAAAATTCACCAAAAATCAGAAAATGGAGGTAAAGATTCGAAAAAGATCTCATTTTAAAGGAATTTTTATGATCTTAATCATAATGTAAATTTTATAACCCTCAAATTATTATTTTAAATGCAAACTTAAAAAAAGTTACTAAAACAGATTAAAAATTTAATTTAAAAAGACCTAAGACGAATTTTCAAAAATATTTCTTAGTGCACCCCTACACCATAAGAAGAATCGCCATGCAAAATTTCAGCCCTTTAGGTCTAGCGGTTTGGTCTGTGCGTTATGTCAGTGAGTCAGTCAGTGAGTCAGTCAGTTACAGAACTGTTTTATATATATAGATATATTACTAATGCGGAGGCCCTTATCATGAAGACATTCGCCTATAGTACACCGCAGTTTTGCTGGCCATTTTACTATGGGGGTACCATATAAGCGGACCAGCATTACCCCCTATGAAAGGACGACACAAACGGAGGCTTTTTAGTGGCGCGACGCCGGAATTCGATCCGAGCAGCCTCAGCACCGAAAGCCAGCGCGCTGTACCACAAGGCCACCACAGGCCTAGAAATCACGAATATTATTTGTCTATAATTCTGAATGACGCAAAAGCTGTATAGTTATATGGTTCATGGGCTGATAGTATTTAGAGCTGGTTTTGCAGCTAATAGTTTTTAGGCATTTTGAAATTCTTTATATAATTCTTTATATTCTTTATTTATTGCACTTCGTATTTGTATTTTTTGAGTTAAGGGAAAATAACTTTAGTGTAACAACAAAATGTTAATGAGGTGTTACTAAAAAAAAAGAGAACAGAGTAAATAGCCTGTAGAACTGCACAAAGTTCTACAGGCTACATACTCACGTTAATGGGAAGGCACCAAATGCTATCTCGTATCTCTTATGTCACCTAAAATTTCCGTTTCCCCGTGATTGAAAAAGAATCAGCATAGTATCTATTTCTTTTTTACTTATTTTTTATTTCTTGAATTTTTTCATTCCTGTATTGACTTGAATTGTATTCATATGACTAATTTTTCTGAGGAATAGGAAACATGATTTAAAAGGTAGTTCCATGTCTTCTAAAAAATACAAATACTAAAATATTTTTAAATAATTTTTTTTTTAAATATCCGAACTGTTACGAAATTTGGAGACAATCAAGCGTCAGTCTTCCCTAATATTCTTATTTTTGTTAAAACCCTCTTTAAGCGGGGGTGGTAGTTTTTCTGAGTGTCTTACTAACGAAAACAAGTAATATATATAAAAAAAAAAAAATTAAAGTCAATTCCTACTTAGGTCAACAAAGAAAAATTTGAGTGTGAATAGTAGGAATTGAAAAAAAGGATTGCCTGCCAGAACCTTGCCTACTGTGCGAGATTAGGAGGGGGGGAAAGAGAGAGAAAAAGTTTGTCAGGTTGGGGATTCGATCTCGCAAACTACAGGACGGGAGAAGCCCGCGATACCGCAGCGCTACCGTTTACACAGTAATAAGAGGGAAATTACTATTCTAAGAGCAAGAGACGCTCTAGGTCTAAAACTAAAATTGATTAATTAAATTTAATTAATGAATTAATATTTGAAAAAACTGTATTAACATCAAGTGTCATCCACTACAAGTTTAAAAAAAATGTATTTGAACTTGAGTGGATGAATAAAAAGTACTTTTATTAACGATTGAAAATTTGAACAAGATATATATAGAGAGAGTGTGAACTAACAGTAGGAATTGAAAAAAAATCTCCCTCTATGTGTGTATACATATTATTAATCCTTGGAAATTATGATTGTAACTGAAGCCCCTAAAGAGATTTAGGATGCAGTTAACCATGCTCATTAATTTTAAATAGAGGGCAGATTATTTTTAAAAATTTTTAACCGACTGCATTTTGTTCCAGCTTTTCCTCCGTTTGATCATATAAGCCTCAGCCAAAGACTTTTTAACCAGAGGCACAAGTTTTTGCTCTTTCTTTTAGAGTGAGTCTGCTGGTACTCTGCTGGTGTATGTACGGCTTATGAATCTTGATCGTATTTAAGAAAATTGCTATTTGTTTCTGCTGCCAGAAGAGTTATATCTATGCCAGTTTAGTTCTAAAAGTAAATCTTAAGCGGTATAACATTTTATTCTCATTCTAAAACAAATGCAGACAGCTAAACTCTATTTAAGTCCACTGAAAAGAAGACAGCGTTTTACCATAACTGCCACAACGAGTCATGAAGCACCTTGATTTATTGGTTTGAACTTTATCCAAATTCAGGAAATGTGCTCAAAACTCGTCTGGATGCTTCGACAGGAAGGGAAAAGCTGGATTTCCCCGAACAGCCTGAAGCAAAATCACCCATGAACTTTGAAAAAAAAAAAAAAGTGAGCCCAACCCACCGAAGCTTGTTTTTCATAACAGCCTCTGCTGCTCATAAAAGAAAATAACCAACTTACATATTTCGAACAAATAAAGATGTGATAATAGTGACTTCTCCTTTTTATCGATTATTGATCTTATAAGTTCAAAGAATGTTTAGATTCTAAAACAAATAGAGTAAATAATCTTGACTGATTTTGTTTTAACAATATTGAAACTCGTTTTGTACGTGCGCACGTGTGATAAATCTGGCCGTATCAAAATAATGAAAGGAATTTTTTTTTTTTTTTTTTTTGGTATTATATTGGAAGCAGCTACGATTTCGAATTCCTAGTAAAAGTAAATAAGCTCAAGCTGATTACGCAAACTATTCGAAAGAACAAAAATTAGATAAATTTCGTGTAAACACTGTTGAGCCTAATTTCCTTCTTTCTCTCTCTCTCTCTCTCTCTCTCCTTCCTCCATAAACTTGTTTGGTTTAGGAAATGGTGATCGCCTTTGGTAAATACAGTGGAATCTCGATTTATCGTTTTTCAAGGGACCGATTGAAATGAACGATAAATGCGGGAAAACGATAGATGCGGAAACATAACAAAGCAATATGATCGTTGGGACTGGATAAAATGAACGGTACATACGGGAAAACGATGGATCAGAAAACGATCGATCGCGATTCCACTGTATATAGAGATATGTTTATAAATCGTGTTTTATTGATTTATTTTGTTCAAGAGAGTTTATCGTAATGATTTTTTGTTCGAGTTTTCATGCATATAAGGTAAATGCACCTATAATGGGCCATGTCCCTATAATGGGCCACCCTTTAGAAATGTCGAGAAATTAAGGGTCTATTGTTACCTTAGGCAGTGGAAGGGGTGAGGGTCATTGGCTACTACCTGCGAGGATCCCTTAGCACTGGAATTCAGTTCATTCCTTTACTTTGTGCGAAGTGTAAGGTGTATACTGCTAGAGAGAAGAAAATTTGTGTTTGTTTTAACTTCTTAAAAAATCTGTTAAGGTAAGTAAATTTCTCAAAAAATTTCATTTAAGTACTATAATGCCTGTTTATTGACTTAAACTATTATTCATTACAATAGTATGTATAATTCAAATTGTACAGTGATTAAATGACAAAAAACTTAGATCCCATTGTCAAAATAGCGTGGCCCATCATGGGATCATGTTACACTGTCCCTGTATTGGGCCAGCCCGTGTACTGGTACAAACTATTTTTTTCGGAAATGTCAATATTTGCAACAACATACCAGCTGTGACAAGTAAAGCGGTACATCACCGGCAACGTTAACCACAATTTTTAAGTAAATTTAATTTTAGATGTTTAAGCTAATAAATTTATATTTCAGTTATATTTCAGTTTTTATATATATTTAGTGTAGTTGTACTGTAGTTATAAAAAGAATAAACTGGTTTAAAAATATACATCATGTTTTTAGTTCCTTTTCTTTCCAATTTTATGATATTGTAGAATTGATGTTTGTTCCGTAACAGATTAAATAGATGGCGCATTAATGTTGTGATGGGCGATATTGATGGCCCATTATTGGGTGGCCCATTATGGGTACATCGGATAAAATAATGGCCCATTATAGGAGCGTCAGGTTGGTTATTATTTATGTATATATATTTTTTATGAATGCAGCCAGTGCGCTCCAATTGCTACTACAGATGTAAGACAGTTATTAAAATGGCAGGTAAAAATTTGGACCAGTTTTCTTTATCTGTAGCTGTGAAAATTCAGATTTACTTCAATTTTTCTCTTCACCGGCCCATTACTGGTGCGTTTACCTTATTGCTTGCATATTTCTGTTTAAGTTTTTCTATTCATGCTCCAAAAATTTGTAAGCATTTTTTCTTCTTTTTTAAAACAAAATGTCAAACATCTTAAAAGACCCGTAATCTCCGTTTTTCGTGCTTTGCAGTGTCCGTCGCGTGACGGAGATTTAATACCTAAGTAGTTTTCTAATTTGGTTGCTCTAAGTGACTATTTTCATCGTTAACGATACCGTAATTATATATATAATAGCCGTTGTCTCTGTATAATACTTCCGGGCTGTACTCATCTTTCAATTGAAGCCCCCAGTAAACAAACAGCCGGTTAGGCTTAATTTCAATTTCAGATGTGGATCAGAATTTTTTCTTACCTAAAAACTAATATCTTCTCCATCAAATCACGTTTGTTCAGCCTATTTTTCTATAAAACATTCAGAACTAAAAAAAATTGGATGTTTTTAGCTGTATATTTAACAGTTTTTAAAAATCTGTTTACTGTTGCGATGAATTCAGAAAGTAAACAAACTTGAATGTGAATGAATCAAGTAGCTCAAGTATTCATATCGCGTAGTGAGCTGTAAAAAACTGGATGGCAGACTATTACTCCAATCGCATGAAAAACTAAATAAATAAAAAATAATGAAAGGGTTTGCTTTTACAAGGTGTGGATTAAATGCAATATTGTTAGATAATTCGGGATATTTTTTAAACTTTCATATACTTTTTCCATTATGACGTCATTAGTAGTATTATGACGTCAAAATGACGGGTTACCTTCTAGTTAAATTATAATGTTTTACCGTCCTAACCATTGGTTAAGTTTAATTTTGTTAAATTCGTGTTTATTATAAATCAGATAAAGATAATCAGGGATGCGCAGAGAAAGATTTGAAAATTTAGCCCTCAAAATAATCTTTCTTTAAAAAAAAAAATGAAAAAAAATAATATAAAAAAAAGTAACATTTTGCATGTTATAGGAATTTAACACCAGTAGTCACAGAACAGAGACCTATTCCTTTTTTCATAAATTAGTAGAAAGTAATATACAGCTGTTGGCTAATGTTCAGAATCGGAGGTTTAGGTTTTTATTTTAGTAACGTGTTAGAAAGATCTACCTCGCACATTTATTTAGATAGGAATGGTAGTAACCATGTTCGTCCTGACTATCGCTTAGAAGTCTACAGAATTTTTGCGCAGACTCAGGTGTAAAGTCCGCTACTCCCCGGTCTATTCGAGGTCGTTGATCTTGACTGCTCTTCCTCCGAAATGGAAGACTTTGATCCTTGATCTATAAAAAGTAGTTATGATTAAAGCTACCATATACTTTTTTTAAAATTTGGACCCAAGAAGGTAAAGAAATATTACTAAGCAGAGAAGAATAAAATTGAAGAACATTTTAATCGTTTGATTTCAGCCGCTAACACTTTTTGCTATCTCATCTTTCCCGTAAACATTTTTAAGTAATCGCTTGTCGCTTTTAATTTCTCAAAAAAGAAAAGCAGAACGCTCATATCTTTTCTTGTCTTTCAGAATATTAAACCTAGTATTATTATTAACTGAGTCATCCTATTTTTTCCTACTTACCCAATATTTATCGTTTTCATGGTGGAGAAAATCCTCTAGTCAGAAATGGAACTGCTTCATTGACAGTAAAAGCTCTTCAAACCTGGGTTTAGATTCGGTGTTGAAATTCCGAGATCGTTGAAATGTTAGAGAAGCTCTCGTTAGAGAATTCTACTTCTTTTCGTGGTTTTCTTCTTTCTAATTTGGAAAACAAGAGCTCCTTAGCAATCATCACTTTACAAATTATCCATCTAAGCCTATTTATGCAATTATCTATGCATTTCCAAGTGCTAATTTATTTAACGTTTTATATTACATTAAGAAACAGGGACTAAATGACAAACGGGCTTAGAAATATTTTGAAACCTGAACGTATGGTAAGTGTAGTTGTGTTCATTTGAAAATTGTGCATCCAATGGTTTCCTTTAGATCCTTCCATGCATTCTGCATGTGTGCGCTTATAGCTAAGCGCAGCATAGTGCTTTATTGAAGAAATTCAAATCCGACTCGATTTTTAGATTTGTGAGAAGTATTAACTCTTTTATAATGGAAAAAATAAAATGGCCAGCAAAACTTCAGTGTATTATAAGCGAATGTCTTCACGACAAGTGCCTCCGCATTGGTTAAAAAAAAAAAAAAATTCAGGTAGTCTCTTCTAACGAAACTACCGCGGGTTATTAACGTAGGATTACTTATCGTTGCTTACCTCTTTTGTATGTATATATGTATCTATATATATGTACATATGCATATATATATATACAGTCGAACCTCCATATATCGAACTTCTACATATCGAAATTTTCTATATATCGAATTCTTAGCAAATCTCCATGTTCATTACATAGAAAAATTGTTTCTATATATCGAAAAAACTCTCTATATATCGAAATTTTTTTCAAGACAGATTGGGACATTTTATACCACTTTAGAATAAAATCTCCCAATTTTTGGCATTTGAAACAATATGTCATGGACTTCAATTCGCGGAAAAGGTCCCTGATTAAGTTTTTAGTGGACTGAATAAATAAAAAATGTAACTGCGATCATTATAACCACTGTCTGGATTATTGCTTTTTTAAAGGTATGTAGTACTGAATAAATCTTTCATATTAATTCATTTTGTTATTAACTTTCATTTAATGGGATCCGCAGATAAATTAGAAATGGAGTTTCATATACGAAAATTAGCTTTAATTTTTTTTAGGAGAATTATGATAAAACTAAGCTCCATTCTATATATCGAAATTTCTATATATCGAATTTTTTTCGCGCAATTTGCTACTTCGATATATGGAGGTTCAACTGTATATATATATATATATATATATATATATATATATATATATATATATATATATACAGTGGAATCGCGATCTATCGTTTTTCAAGGGACCGATTGAAATGAACTATAAATGCGGGAAAACGATAGATGCGGACACATAACAAAGCAATATGATCATTGGGACTGGATAAAATGAACGACACATACGGAAAAACGATGGATCCGAAAACGATCGATCGAGATTCCACTGTATATGTCGAAATTTTGACACATCTTGGTACTTTTCTGTTTAACTTGTCCAAGCGATAGACTGGGTATGGCGCGTTGCCAAAATTATAATTCGCGAGGACAGACAGACGGACAGTTTTAGCGTCTGAAATTTTCCTTTCCGAAGGACCGTTATGGAGGAACGTAATCCTAGGAATCGGGGGAACGAAAAAAAAAAAGGAAAAAATTTCGTGAATCAGTTTTTACTTTCAGTACTTTAAAACTAAAAATGTTAAACTGGCGGAAAAAAAGAAACTTTCTCTATTAGTTTCTTCGTTCTTCAGATGTAACGTTTTTCAAACTATTATAAAGATTGTTTTCTATCTGAATGATAATTAATAAATTTTTTTGCACATTATCTTACATTTCCTTGAGTTTATTGAGATTTGATTACCCGATTTAAGAGAGCTATTAGACCATTTTATGTAATGGCTTTATCTCCGCATTACATTCTTGAAGAAAAAGAAGTTCATGACAATTATTATTCGTTATCTGTGATCAAAGATTAAAAAAAAAATATCTAAGAAAGACTGAAAAAATTGCGCACAAGCTTTCATTTATAATTCCTTATTAAATTTAATACCTCTCACATAAGAGCAAGTAACAAGATTGTCCCCTAGGGGTACATGTGGTTTTACCAACTCATTAAATTACCGAAAAGATAAATATAATAATAAGTTTCGAACCGAAGAGACGTGTAACGCCTAAAAACATATGATTAGCCCTCTAAGAGCAATTTATTTGTGGTTAGTTTTTAGCTGGTAATTTAGTGGTTTTGAAGATCAGTTAACGCCAATTATTAATTATGCAAGCCCGTAGTTAAATTTACCTACTAAAGTATAATTTTTACGGATGAAAAATGCCGAATTTTCAAAATCCAATATCCAAAAGATTCAGTTGTGCAGTGAAGTATTCATGCATTGCGTTTGCTTTTTGGACTCATATTCTTCCATTTGCCTTAAAACTGGGCGCTGCCTCTAGTTCGATTATTATAGTCCATTTACGAGAATGTTATCGCGTTTGTACAGTGCAACACTAATTAATCAGTTATATAGGCTAACTAGCTGAAAACCCGTACTTCGCTCTGGAGTACATTCAAATTAAATACAACGATCAATGTATGCAATTAATGCCAAAAATATGTATAAATATTTATAATAAATACAACAATCAATGTATGCAATTGATGTAAAGCAAAACGAAAAAATATATTTATAAAAAAATCGTAACGTGTATTTTTATAGACAAAATAATGTAGAAGAAAATATTCAAATTAAATCTAATAGAACATACTAAAGAATATAGTACAGTTAATATAGTACAGTTTGAGGAACATATCTTTTACTGTATTTTAATATTTTTTTTTTGGATAATTTCCAATCGTCTGCCGCATTAGCAAGAAAAAAAATTTTTTTTTGTCTATTTCGTTGTTATGCACGTGATGATAAATTAATTTAAAGTACCAGAAAAAGAAATCACGTGATCAGCATTTAATAAATTAAATTCTAAAAATTAATCTTTAAAAATTCACCAAAAATCAGAAAACGAAGGTAAAGATTCGAAAAAGATTTCATTTTAAAGGAATTTTTATGATCTTTCTCGTGATATAAATTTTATAACCCTCATTATTATTTTAAATACAAACTTAAAAGAAGTTACTAAAACAGCTTAAAAATTTAATTTAAAAAAATCCAAGAAGAATTTTTCAAAAATCTTTCTTAGTTCACCCCTACACTATAAGAAGAATCGCCATGCAAAATTTCAGCCCTTTAGGTCCGGCGGTTTGGTCTGTGCGTTGTCTGTCAGTCAGTCAGTTACGGAATTGTTTTATATGTATAGATGTTGAAAATAGTTCGTCATTTTGTACAGTAAGAACAAGATTTTGAAAGAAGGTAATAATTGAATAAAATTTCATTCATTTGAATCGAATTATATGAATTACTTGTGACCGTACCGCTTATGATTTGTCGATGTTTTGCCTGGGGTACCAGTGTTGTTTTATTGAATGTAAATGCCGATGGGATGAAAACATGATCATGCATGAAAAAAGGGATATTTTGCCCCTTGGCTGGTTGAATTCTTTTTTAGCACCAAATCTATTCAATCATTTCTAGGTAAAAGGGGAGATGGCACAGTTTTAGTATTATTTGAAAATCAGACATGAACTAATTACTAGTGCCTTGACATCAGTTCAAATATATTTAACTTGCTATTTAAAAGTACATAATTTCGTTTTCAACTCTGTTGTCTTCTTTTACTTTACAGTGCAGTGGTTCCCAACCTTGCGTACGTGTGCCAGTACCGGTACGCGGACAAGCAGCTACCAGTACGCGAATGATTTTACAATTTAAAGCAAAAATCTATTAAAAATCTGTATTGCAAAAAAAGAAAAGAAATGACTATAATAACTAATAATCCATACGTTTTAATATTTTAGTTTGGGATTTCTTATCCATTGTTTGTGTTGTAATTGTGTTGTTTATTGGGAGTTACCTAATCTCAAAAGATGCCGTGTGCACCTGAATGTGTTATCTATGACCGCCCCATAAAAATTTGGCACTCGCCTGCGAATTATAACTGTGTCTATAACTGTGTTTGCGAATTATAACTGTGTCTGAGAAGTATCTTGCCAAACAGTAACATTTTTAATGCCATTTGCGACCACATATTTATGTGAAAAAGGATTTTCTGCGATGACTGCGATGAAAACCAAATATAGAGCTTTGCTGGACATTGAATCGGATCTTCGCCTTAAACTGACAAACATTGAGCCCGATATTACTTCTTTAGTTAATAATAAACAGGCCCAACCATCTCACTAATTATATATTTTTTAAAGTGATTATTATATTTTACGTATATGTTTAGCAATAAAAATATATCCCAAGTTACTTGTCTTTATTACAAATGTTCTCCATTGCATTTTATTCCTCATTTCAAAATTTTTGGTCTACCGGTACGTCATCAAATTGTTTACAACGTACAGGTACGGTACTATAAAAAGGTTGGGAACCCCTGCTTTACAGGGCTAACTGTTATTTGATTGCTGTATAGATTGCTGTATAAGATATTTAGCCTGAACACGTAATATAGTATTTCGTGGTTTTACTTTTACCCAAAGGTCGGACCTCTGTAACTACTGTTCGGTGAAGTCCGGTAATCGAACCTGGGTCTCCAATCATTGATTCTGGTTTTGGCAAAGGGGGAGAACTGCCCGAGGTACCGACATATTACTTGATTTAATTGTTATAAGAATTAAGGGTTTTGCTTCCTTTAAATATGCTGCACATTTTCGGATGAATTTTAATTCTGAGACACATTTTATTGCTTATGATCAATAAATTGTTTAAAGATATTAATCCTGATTTTTATTAATATTCATTACATTATGCCTTAATGTGGATTTTACAGTTAAACATAAAATACATGTGCAGTAATCATTAGACGTAACGTTTTCAGGAAGTTATTAATTTTGAAAGGTTAATTTTGTAGAAAAAATAGTTAAATTAAAGTTTGAAGCAAAATAAGCACATCTTCCCCAAATTATATTAATTTAAATAATAAGTGTTCATTAAAATAATGCTGTTGCTGATACGTTACCTTTTCTTAATTCTACTTCCTGAAACACTCGTTGAAACACATACAAATATATAACTGGAAAATTGACAGTGTGAGAGCATCCCTTATTTTTACATCTATCGTGATACATACTAATGACCCCTATTCTGAAATTTTGTTTGCAGTTAAAAATTATTGCACAAAAAAAAGAACTATTATTCTTCAGTTATCAAAATATCGCATTTGATATCAATTAAAGTAAGAGAAATCGGGCGTTTATCGGACGCTGTATTTCAATGAATCCGTTTTGTCTTCAGTACAGTCATTTTATATGAAGGAAAATTGTTCATATTATATACTTTATGCAGATATTTATATTCAGAAAATTTTTCATTGAAGTAAGAAGGTCTATTATGAAATGCCTTATCAGTGAGAAAAAATATATATATTTTATTTGAAACACATCAGATATTTGCGAGAATGCTGCATAACTTATTAATTTACTAAGTCATCAGTTTGACAATATTTAGAGATATTTTGAATAAACAATATTTACCTACTCTTAAAACTAGAAATTTTACGTGCGATTTTTTTTTTTTTTAAAGAAGTTGGCCAAAATTCTTAAAACAACTCGGTCAATTCGAGACCTCGTGTTTTCTGAAATGCTGTGCTGAACATTACACCCGCAAACGATTTCATGATTTTCTTTAATGAACCATAAATGTGTTCTCTAATTTTATACAAGCTTTCTTTATGGAACTCCTAAAGTTATTTATGCTTTCGAAACTTTGATTTCGTCTGTCAGAAACGACAGATGTCATCTGGAGTTCAACTCGTTAATGAGTTGAGAGATTTCAGTCTTAGAAAGAAAAATATTCTGACGCTGAATAAATACGTTTATCTTTGCATGACTGTTATTATGACATCTCTAATAGCGTTGAGAAAAAAAAATCGATGTACTCCTCGTGATATGTGTTAAATGCGTTCAAGTTACCGAACATTTATATCGTCGTTTGTCTTAACTTTGTCTCTAATATAATTTTTATTTTCGTTGATTCTCTACATAAGGAAAATGTGTTATACCTCTATTATATCAAGTAAATTAGAGGAGTTATTCTCAAAGACTCTGTAAAAGTGCTTTGCTACTAGAAACGAAGAGATGAAAATGAGTGGGGTTATTGTGCTCAGCTGTTTTCAAGATGTTTCAGTTGTTCTTTTCTTTTTTTTTCTTCAGAGAAAAACTGATTTTTCTTCAGCGCGTAAATCACACTAATCCATTTAAATGTGGTTTCATTGTCTCATTTTCGAAGCCTGATATAACCCGTTTTAGATTCTTGGATATGCAGAGCAGAATTTAAGTGTGTTCTGCGCATGACAGGCGTACCCTAACTAGAGTTTATATTGACCAAATTAAAACCGAGACTTTTCCCATTTTGAACAGTTTTTCACCTTTTACGCTCAGATGCTCCTTGCCGTCCCTTGTTTGTCTTCTTCTGGTAGTTCCCGTTAGATATCAGCCGAAACTAATACTTTATATCCGTTAAGAAAATAATTTTTTATTTCTGTATATTTTAAAAGTTTGTATTTTTTGTATGTCTAGTTATTTCTCAGCGTGGATTTTAGTGACTTGCAGTAGTGCTTCCGTGACAGTAAAACTAAACAACTATGCTTCCATTTTTTATTTATCAGTTTGTTGAAATGGAGGAAGGAAATCCACAAACATTCCGAAAATCTTAAAAAAAAAAAAAAAAAAAAGAAGCAAAATAAAGCTCTGTTTAAGCTGCACTAGTTCGGGATTGAGTGAAGTTTTTGACTGTAGATAATTCCTGGTGTCGAAGGATTATCTTCAAAGGAATTCCATTGGACTCTACAGTACTCAGAAGTAAAATAACATTAATAATAACATCAACAGAAGTAATATTTAAAAATAGATCCTAGAATTAGGCAATATTCCTCTCAAAAGCTTCATTTGCAAATAATCATTTGCCAAAATACTTCGAAAACGATATTTGGTCTTTAGAAAGTGCAAAGTTCGTCTAAAGAACGCCGTCTTCTACGAGCTACGCTGTCCTTATTGGATTTGCCATTCTATTTAGACTTTAAAACACTTGGAAGTACCACGGAAGTCTTAATCCTTTTTTTTTCTTTCTTTAGGGACATCATATCTTTTGTCGACTGGAACTAAGTATTATTCTTTTAATAATCAGGCTTAATTTGTCATCTTCGATTTCTTTAGTTCTCTATTTCACCAGAACTGTATAAGAAGGCCCAGAGTTGTGATGGGTTACGTTTTTAATTTTATTTATAAGTGAAATACTATTTATTAGGCATGATGGGGCTGGATGATTAAAAACGATTTTTGGTGGTTCGTTGGTTGCGAAGCGTTGCATCATCTTTTGCTTCGGGAGAGGGTTGAACTATCCACAAAGATTTGTGAAAGACTGATTTGACTTTTAGCTGAATAGTATCAATTATTCTTTAATTATAAAAAGTTATTAGAATCCTAGTTTAGGAAATCTAGTCAAATCTAATATGAAAGAAGAACTGATATTTTAAGGAACTCTATTTTTATTTTCTAAGTCGGGGTTTAGTTCATTCTATATGATTAATCAAAAAACAGGGAACAGGAACAAAAAGATGAGAAATGATCGAAACGATGCAATATTCTACCTCTTATTTCTTAAGGGAACGGTTACCTTTATTTGAGCAAATCTTGTCATTGTAATATTGATTGTGTTATTGTAACGAGAATAAAACAAAACGTTGTCCGGGAATACACTGTATTTTCAATTTAAAAAATAATTTTATATTAAAATTAATGAATTTTAATGACATTATCGCATTTATTATAACAAGTAATTTTAAGCATGCATTACCACATGCGTCCTTAAATTGAATTACTGATGAAGGTATGTTAATTATGTCTGAGTTTTTTGTTTGAAAAAGTGTTTTCTCTGAAAATACGTCTCGCATCTTTGCAATGCACCAAAAACCCCTTCAGACGTATTTTCTTCACACTGTAATCCGCGTCTGATTATTTCAAATGATTTTAGCATTTCATCATAGGAAGGTTTGTTGATTTCTGCATCATGATCATTGCCATCTTTATCACCTTCGTCTTCATCGCAATTCATTGCTGTATTGTTTTTATTTTTCACACTGTCCAAAATATCCAATTCAGTTGATGTTTCCGAGGTTTCAGCTTGAGAATCAAGTGAAAGAAAATCATCAATCAGCACATCATCGTTAATTTCTTTTTCTCTTAGCTGTATCCACATTTTTTTAAGTTCCTCTAAGAGAATATCGTCTTCGGCCTCCGTACTTACCGAATTCTCATTGCTGACAAAGAATCCAGCTTTGGCAAAACTGTTGCGAATAGTACGATCTGTGACACCATAGTTCCGTGCTTTGGAAATTTCTGATATGCTTTCCCGTAAGTTGATCTTTGGCATGCATTGGTTCTCAAGCGCAGTGATAACTTTTCGTACTATTCTATTGCGATAGTGTATTTTGAAATTTTTTATCACACCTTGATCCATTGGCTGCAGTTTTGATGTAGTGTTTGGTGGCAAGTAAAAAACTGTAAAATTGTTCAGTTTTGGGTTGATTTTTTTCGGATGGGCGGGACAATTGTCAAAAACGAGAGCAATTTTGCGACACTCTGCAATCATACGTTTGTCTAACTTTTGAACACATTTTTCACAAATTTCTGACATCATCCAAAATTTTTTATTAAAATCATAATCAACCTCCAAGATTTAGCGCCTTTTAAACAACTTGGATTTTTGCTTCTTCCGATAACTAATGGATACAATTTCTGATGTCCAGTCATATTTGCACCTAACATGACAGTAAATCTTGCTTTGCTTTGTTTTCCTCCAAAGCATTTTTCCTTTATAAATGTTAATGTCTTTTGAGGCAAACATTGAAAAAAAATAAAGCAGTCTCATCCGTATTAAAGATGTTTTCTGGCTTATAGTCTTTTAAAGTTTTACTCAGTATCTCCGTTATCCAATTTTCACTATCATTATCATCAACGTCGGTACTTTTACCAGATATTACTTTTGCTATAATTCCGTGTCTTCTCTTAAAATTTTCAAGTCATCGATTGCTTCCTCGAAATTTGTTGTATCCCAATCCCTTCGTAAACTGAAGAGCTTTCTCAACGAAAGCTCTTCAAAGCTCTTCAACGAAAGCCAAATAACATCACTTCTTATTTCTTAAACGGGAAAATGGTAATGTGACGTATTCTCATGAATGAAGTCGAATGAAGGTCATTGTTCAATAGTCTAGTACAGTTGTTCTCAAACTTTAATTGGCCTCGATCTACTCTCAGGAACGATAATTTTACGCGATTCATTCACAGTGATATAATCGTAGCAAAGCAAAGCAAGGATGGGACCAACAAATAGTAAGACCGCTAATAGCTTAGAAGTACGGATTAGGGACAGTCGAGTCTAAATTTTTAGAAGTGAAATAGCTACTTAAAACTAGGAGACCTGCCTAAATTGATGATTAGGCATTTGGAATTAAAGATATAGTAAGTCACTAGTCGGGCTTCTCCTAGTTACACTCAAGCCATCCGTGTAACATATTTATGTACTTCGGGCCCCACAAAAGAAAAAAAAGCCTACAAATGTATTAAATTCAAGTGAATAAAATCCTTTCAATTTTCATTCCCGTCGCTGCCGACAGATGGCAGCACCACTGCACCAGATGATTTGGTTTCTCAGCAGTGAGTGATTTTAGAATGAAAATATCTCTAAAACTATTGAATTAACAGGATAGGTGTACGCAGAAAAAATTATCAGTTTTCGAAGCTCTTTCCAAATATGTAACATTTATGTACTTTCATGAGAAAAAAAATTACACCGTTTCCTGTATATTATTTGTCGGGCATTTTTTTTCAAGGATGGGCCCACCCGGATGAGTTTCGGTCACGTGATCTCTCGACTTCCATTTGTCTCTTTATTAGTATAGATAAGTAATACGTCGTCCCGCCGTGAGGCATCCAACTTCGTAGTACCTGTTGATTCCGTCGTTTTTCGGGCGCGATGCAATCCCACCTCGCCCGGAGTGACGCAGATACGTATTGTTTTAGGACAAACGGAGCGTCAGGAACCAACGCAGTGGCGTAGCTAGAACTTTTGCCGCCCGGGGCGGTCTCCAATTTGCCGCCCTTTCTAAGTCAATCAATTGGTGGTTTTTATAAATTAATTAACATAAATAAATAATTGTAATTGAGACAAACTATAGGTGGGGAACTTTTTTACCATTGGACGCCATATTTAAATTAGGCAGTTATAAAGGAGGCCGCTTAAGTTGATATGCCTATAAATGCAACTTTTATAAAGACCACAAGAAACTTACGGAGGTCGCAGTTTCCCCACCTATTAGACAAAACATATACCTAATTTATAAATAAAAATAAATAATTTCATTTCCTTTGGATAAACAAACAAATTGTACACATATGTGTATGTAAACAAAAAATATATATTTACTCTTCTAACTTTCATAGTAGAAAAATCGTGTATAATGCTCTCAAAATTTATATTATTTGTAATTTCTTGTTCTATAGACAATATTGCAAGATTTTGTAGTCTTAAATCTCTCATTGTGGAACGAAGATAATTTTTTATCAACTCCAATTTGGAGAAGCAAATTCGAGCTGTATCCGAGCAAAATTTTTAGAGATAATATTTTCAACCCTACATTGACTTAACGATGAGGAAAAATATTCGAAATCATATAGTATTTCATAATTCGTAGAAATCGAATAGTAAACTTATGAATTGAACAAGTGGTTTTTTACTACTAATACTAAATAAAAATATGCCGCCCGGTGCGGACCGCACCCACCGCACCCCCTAGCAACGCCACTGAACCAACGCCATAAGGCGAAAGTCGAAGCCCCAACGTCCATGTCACTCTTACCCCGGGCCTTCGCCCTGTTTCCAGCCGAGACTACATGGAAGTGATGACAACCGAAGCTGTGAGGGTGATACAGTGACTCCCTCAGAGGACCCCACTCCCCCAGGAGACTCACAGTCGCGCTCTCCGTTACCAAGCACCAAGGTCCTCACAACGGACCCCGATGCCCTGGGAGCAGGCCACACCAGCCCAACTCCGGCCCCTCGGCCTTAAAGATATAGTAAGAGATAGATATAAGTGTAAATGTTTTTCCAAGCTAGTGATGAAATTGATTGATTATTGATCAGAATTAAGAAGCTCTCTTTATTCGTTCTGCACGAGTACCTTATCAGTAGTAACAAGTTTTTAGAGTTGTAGGGTTCGCGTGTTGCTCAGATGCAAATTTCTGGTAGCTGCGCAGTGCAGGCCAGTCGAACTGAGTTCGGAGCAGGTGTCTGGTCTATTTAACCTTTTCCTTACGGGGTGGGATAGCATGTATCCCAAGAATGAATGAATGAATACATTATATATATATATATATATATATATATATATATATATATATATATATATATATATATAATATATATATATATATATATATATATATATATATATATATATATATATATATGTCACTCTTAGCCCGGGCCTTCGCCCTGTTTCCAGCCGAGACTACATGGAAGTGGTGACAACCGAAGCTGTGAGGGTGATACAGTGACTCCCTCACAGCTCAGTGATATATATATATACATACATACATATATATCTACCTATCTATCTATATATCTATATATATATATATATATATATATATATATAACCCCCCTTAATAGCCGTTCTTACAAAGGGAGTAGGAAATTCTAAAGAGGGAATCGGAAAAATGGTCCCCGTTAGGTAAAGGTTAAGTGACACACGCTGAGTTGGCAAGAGCCCAAGAAGGGAGTGGAGATTTGTACGGTAGTACGTTACGCTATTAGTGGGGATACGGAGAGGCGAGAAAAGTTAGATTGAAGGTGATAGCGGTATTTAACTGATAGAGCACGTATTAGTATTTAGCCTAGGTGGCTGCACGATTTCGATAGTTGTTTCAGAGCCCGATGGTTACGGGTATTGTTAGTGAACGTATATTCTGCCTGAAAGAGTTCATTACGACTTTAAAGTTCAGTTTCTTAGTACCGCAAGTGGCGGTACTGTTGTGTTATTATTTGAAGCCCCAAGTCTGTCTATGTTAGTCTACCTCTACGTAGAATAAAAAAGGAATTATTTATGTTTATGCCTCTTACTTTATAGTGTGCCTGGACCGTTAGAGGAATGCAGGGTAAATAAGAAATAGAACCACATAGAGTGGTACAATAACTTGACTATGATTTTGATTTAGTTACAGAATAATTCTTTAGGTATATACGGTAATCACTCGGTTGCCAAAAATTTGAACTTACGAAGATTCCGAACTTTTCTTAAACTCTGGAAATTTTAGCATAAACACAGATGCCTAGTGGCTCCAAGCGAGATTGCTACTCTCAATTTGAAATAGGCGGTCAAATCGAGGCAATGGTGCAATTTTGTGTTCTGTTACTATTTACCATATGCAGAATGTGCAATAATGATTCAGTGTTGGGAGCCATTTTTATGCAGACCTTTTATAATAATGGCTTCCAAAAACTGGTGATATCCGCGATTTAAAGTTTGAGAAGTACACGGAGAAGTTGATCGATAGCTTTAAAATAATCCTAAAAGTATTAAACAGCGATGCTCTGATGGAAATATGCAAGTTTGGTTGAGTCAGGAATTTGCATCCCTTCTCCGTCCTTTCATAAAAAAAGGTACAGATTTAAATTTTGGAACTTATAGCCTCGTCTGAGTCTTAAAATAAAACTTTAACGCAAAAGTTAAAATTGGCGAAACATAGAAACTATCGAGGAAGTGATGTGCGAATGGATATTATTAAAACTTTCGGTTTTCAGTTGCTAGGATTGCCGAAACAGATTTTTATCACCATCTTTATCAGATAATGCCTCTATTTTTCTTTACCACTGTTCATTTTGATAAATGAAACAAGCTTTATTTGCTAATGAATTAGCTCACAAAATTTACGCAGTCTTCTTTTTTCTTTAGCTCATCTTGAATTTGAATTTCGTGTAAGTGAAAGCATGGTATCCAACGAAAAAATCTGGGAAATACTACTAATCAAAAAATGACCCTCTATACCGTAAAAAAAATTACAGTTTAGAACAGGGGTGTACAACCCGTGGCCCGCGGCCGCATGCGGCCCAAAGCCAGTATTCGTGCGGCCCAGAAAGAGAGCTCAAAAAGAAAAAAATATATCTATAGCCCTCATCGGCGATGATTGTGGGCGGCCATTACAGATCCCGCTTTGTTGAAAAATAAATAGTTGTTTTGCATCATTGCTATTCCCATGAAGCTACAGAGCTACAGAGCTCTGTAGCTTCATGGCTACTCCATTTATAGTCGATATAGATATGCTGCCAGCAAATTTTCAAATGGAATGCATCATTCTTACATCCAACTTAAAGAGAAATTCATTCAAATCTCTTTGTTGGACCATTGTAAATCATACCTGCCCCAGCATAGGCGTAGCTTGCTTCTAGCTTTTTTTTTTTTTTTTTTTTTTTTTTTGGGGGGGGGGGGGACACGAATTGAATTCAGTTAGGGCCCTCCTCAGCGCATTGACTGCCGGACGGTCTATAAAATATGAAATATTATGATTTTTTGAAACTGAATAACGATAGAATTGATGTTTGAGTAGTTAGTTATACAATTAGGAAAATAAATATAATATAAATAAAATGGGAAAAAAAAGTATAGCATCGAATTTTTGTTATGGATCATATCATTGTTAAAAACTATGTTAAGGCTAAAGACATAATCGGAAGCTTCAGTTTCACAGTTTCAAAAAGCGGAAAAAAACGAACTTCCTTAAAAGTTTTCTACAATTTTCCGATTTTAACTAAATTTCTAATAACGTTTTAATTTATTTCAAGTTAAGTTACTATTACTATATCGATATTGAAATACTATATCGATGCGATGTATGCAGACTTACAATTTCTATTTTACAAAAAAATTGAACTTATGATTTCATGTAAGATTTATTCGTTATCCGCAACTTGAACTGTCATCTATTAAATGTTTTTATTTGCTCGTTGCAATCACTTTGCATTTATTTGCTATGCGTCAATCGAAACACGGATCGAGTTCTTACCTTTGCTAAATATAGTGGCGCCATCTGATTTCCAAAAAAAGAAAGATTATATATATAAGTATCAAAAATGCATACTTGTTTCATTTAAACGCTCCCTTTTGTTGATTAGCGCTTTTAAATGTATGAATATTAAAATGTTGATGATAAGTGCGTTATGATATTATGATATATTTAATTTTTTCTTTCTAAATTAGTGAATTAGGTTTTTGAATCTTTCAATTAATTTAAAACTTATCCTCCTATCATGTTATAATGGATACTTGGGCTCAGTAATGGACATACTTTTCATAGCTTGCAATTTGGAATTGCGAATATTTCCCTAAACTGCGAATCATTTCCTTATTTCTAACTAATACATGAGAACTGCATAGCTGCATCCATAAAACGCCTCCTGTGAGTAACTTAAGACTAATTCACGCGAAAGCTACGAATGCATGTTTATTTAAATTATTGTTAAATGTGCATATTTGTAAACACACACATAAATATATATGTATGTATGTATATATGTGTATGGGAAATAGAAGTTGAATACATTCTCATAAAGGACCAAATGGATCAAGTCTACCTGTGTAGACTTGGTCCATTGCGTAGTGTAGTGTGGGAGTGCTAGTAAATAAAAGTCGAAACCTAAAACTATTCCTGTTATATTTTTGCTTGGTACTGTTTCTAAATTTCAAGAAATAATTTTTTTTCTGCCATGGGATATTAAATAAGAACTTACGTATATCAAATTTAATGCTTTGCGTTGACCATTTTATGGAAATATGTTACTACACAAGTTAAAATAGAGTAGAATTACACTGTATTAGAGCTTATTGTGACTTTTATTGTGAGTATTATTGTGACTTATATACCCAAAATAAAATTAACATGACATAGACTTCGTTAAATTATTAGGTTAAAACTTTTAATTCCAACATAATGTTTGCTGGAACATGTCTGTGTCAAATAACTTTTGAGATTGTTAAGGGAATTTGGGAGATGCACGTTTTTACGCAAGATGAACTAATATGCTTTTATCATCGTTTGGTTACAGAATTTTCACCCCCATTTTACTGGAAGTTTCATTTTTTTTTTTCTGCAGTGGTCTAGATTATAAAATCCAGTTATCGATTCAAATTCAATTAATCAAAACTGTAACAAATTCAGTTACCGATAAAATCAGAGTAATTCAACTTGTGGAAATGTGTTCGCCTTCAGCTTGTGGAAATTGCGCCCTTTACACTCTTTCGCGAGTGCTTGGAGCGTACGGGATTGCGCGCAGGAAGGCTTGTAGTACGCTCAAAAGCAGCTTTCCCTTCCTCTCCGATACCCAGGGCCCGACTTAGCCTAATTGGGGCCCGGGGCAAAAACTTCTTTGGGCCCCCCCCTCTGCTTCACTACTTCAGTAATGAAGAACTTAATACTTAATACTAAACTTTCTATTCGATTTGGGGCCCCCCTCTGATGTGGGAGCCCGGGGCAACTGCCCCGTATGCCCCTGCCTTAGTCAGGCTCTGCCGATACCTTCACACGTGCATTCAATCGCGCGGGATCGTGGTTTCATGCGGGAAAGAGCGTACGTGTAAAGGGCGCTAATGTGTTCGCATACTTATCAGCTGTGTTGTGCAGTGTAACGTCCGATGAGGACTTACGATGAGTGTCTCAAGCCTCTGTCAGACCACAAAAACCCGTGTGCACACAAGACGTGGATTTGCAGATGTGATCAGTGGAGAGATGAGGGAAGGTTGATCAGAATGGAACAGTCATCTCGTATGGAGTGCTTGTTGCTTTCTCATTGGTCGAGGAAAATGTTGTCTGTTTCTTGGAGTAGTATTGCCTTTGAAGCAACACTGTTGGGTTGGGCGGCTTTTTGCAGTCTGATAGGAGCTTGATGAATCACTGGAAATACCTTTAAGTATCTATTTGTGTTTAAGAAATTTTTTACGCGAACTGCTAATTTGCATAAATCTTCCAAACTTGTTAAGAGCTGCATTGTATGATAATAAAGTATTGCAGAAACTGTTGCCTCTTTCTTCAAAAAAAAAGTACTTTTTATTTTTAGTAATGATCAAATCTTTTTGTTTTTCAGAGCGAGAACTTATCTCAAATGACCCAGCAAATTAGCTATCACCCCGAGTACCTGAAAGAGTTCCTAAAGACTGAACACTTCTTAATGCGGGGAGATGGCCCTCTTCGCTATGACTATAGACATTATATTGCCATAATGGTAATTATCGCCATATTGTATTTTCTTTTGATTATTAATTTTACGGTTTTACTTTTGTATCGATTGGTGTGTGTTTAGAGCATTCCATGGGTGAATCTCGGAGTTTTTCAATTAATACTCTTTACTTATCCTTTAAAAAAATTACATTAATGGGTTTCTTATTTATTAACCTTGCATTATAAAATAGTGTACACGTCCAGCTCGGGGAACATGCATCATAACTTATGTATATTCTTCGGACCCCCCCCCCCCCCCAAAAAAAAAAAAAAAAAAAAAAGGAAAAAAAAAGAAGAGCAATTTGTTGTTGCTAATGCCCCCTGGTTGGAGGTTCCATTCACCAGGTCCTAATAGGCTATTGGGCTGAAAGGGGCGGTTCCTGTTTTAAATTAGCGCCACAAGGGTCGGAATCCGATTTGGCTAAATGACCGGTCCCATAATTTTGAACCGTGTCAAGTGACGAGACCGGAACACTTGCCCTCGCACCTCCAGAAATAAATTTCCGTCCTCTATTTTTGTATTAGATGTGTTTTATTTTCATGGTAATAATAATTTTTTTGTGATTGTGTTCAGCAATATTTAAGTGGTGTAAGCACATATTTTAAAATTAGTTCAACGTAGATTTGGAGTGCACACATTTTTTCATCAAGCAGAAAGTAATTTCGCTCACTGCTTTGAAAGATTCCGGCCACCCATACGGGAAGAAAAGGCATGAGAGGGAATAATCAGTTCTACATATGTAAGACCTGTGATCAGGAGTAACATAGAACTTTATGCTGATTTTTTTTTTCTTGTATTGCACCGCCTATTTCCTCCTAATGCGGGGCAGTCCAAACTAATCTGAGGTTGGTGGTAGAGATCTGCAAATAGTTGGAGGAGGACGAAGATTCAAAAGACACAAACTTTATTCGCTGTTATGATGGTTAGTTAAGGCCTAAGCCTAGCCTGTTATCAAGTCCCGACCCCTAATATTCAAGAAAAGGGAAAATTGATTTAAGAAGTTCCTTTTTAACCCCCTCTCAAATTAAGAATAGCATTTTATTGCTTCATCTCTTAATCACTGTAATAGTGTCATTAGTATTATTGTAACTGTTAGGCTGATACCTTCATAGTCATTTACCCTGATTAGTTCCAGAACAAAATAAGTGGAAAAGTTATTAAATTTTTGTGTAAACACAAGTTATAAGTATACATACCACTGAAACCCTACTGTGTATAAATTCAAAGAACTTAGTAGATGAAAATAAATAGGGTTTTATTTTATCATCTAGGATTTATAAATTTCTTCCAAGTTGTATAAATGAGTACTTAACCATAACATACAAGCATATTGCGTCGTTAAAAAAAAATTTTTCCTAAAGTTTTTTTTTTCTTCTTTAAATGAAAATGTCTTAAAGAGTGTTATTAAAGGTAATTTCTACAAATGCCTTTGCCGAAATTTTCGTCTTTTAACTTGTCTTGAAGGACAGTTCCTAAAAACGAAGAAAGGCAGTCCCAGCTGAAGTTCAAAGGGCTTAGAACCTAGTCCTAGCCCTTAGAGATATCTAGTTTGTGGTTCACGATGATAACCATAATGTTAAACGTATGCCACGTGGAGACGAGAAAATATGATGACCAATTTCAAAACTTGAAATCATTTGTTTTTGTCTGACAAATAACATAAACTCATATTCATTCAGGTTATATTGGTTGAGTACCGAATTATATCAGTCTGGTCATTATATTTTATTTTATTATGTTATAAACGTGGACGAATAGTGTCCCTTTTTGGTTTCTTTCAAGGATACCCCATACGATAGCCAAAAATCGGAAAAGTCCCGCAAATTTTGGGATAGTTAGATACCTATTTAGTCGGCTTTCTGAAAAAAGTAATGAGAGAATGTTAGTATATTGTGTGTAAAAAATATTTTGCCTTTCACGTACAAAAAGATTCTATCAATCCTTTTCGTACTGAAAAGTATCCAGTCCGTTAATGGAAAGGAAAAATTGTCGTTAAGAGATTTATCAGTCATTTTTTAATTCGCCTTCACACGTAAGTTTCTGTTGAAATTGGATTTCACATCATTTTGTTTTATATATTTAGCAACATTCTTTCCCCATTAGTTGTATCTTAGATGTTGTGTATGTAGTATCGTGTCCAATGAACTACCTTAACCTGCAAGACCTGCTAGACTTAAATAGACTTATGTCTTAATTTTACACAGTTTCTAATGTACTGTTTAAGGAAAACGAGTTTAGAGAGCCAGAGAGAGTTTTCAGTAGGATGATTGCACTAAAAAAAATTAAGATGCGTAAAACATTATATTATCAACGAGGAATTTATATAGCAAAATTGACAAAGCCGTAGATTTTCAAGGGCGCTCCATCACCAAGAGAAGTTCAGCACACACTTTACTGTTTTGTCTATTTGTCCCTTGTTATGTGAGACGTGTGTATCATCAGTTATATCCTAAAGTGCATGTTCTACGTAGATCATACTCAATAATTATGTTTAGTAAAATTTAATGTTTAGATCATTGTTACACAAATATAAAGTCAATAATTAATATAATTAGAGAACTAATATTTTATTGATGTATAACTTTATGAAATTTAGGATGTCGGAGATATTGCAATTAGTTAATAATTTATCAATAAAACTTAATTTTATAGGTAATCACATAATAAAGGATTTATACAACTGTAATAAAAATTATAAATTGACAATATAGAAAACTGCATCATAAATAAAAATATTAACAATCTCATTTACTTTAATATCTTCCCACATGTCCCGAGTTGCTGTCAATCCTCACATTGATTAATTGCATTCAGCAACAACTCTGATTCTAATGTAAGTTCATACTCTTTATGTATTAAACTACAGCTACAAGTTTTTATTGCTGAAATTTTTAATGTTCTGCTGTATCTGTTACGAATACGAGTTCTCTTTACATTACTCTTTACGAGAACTCATGTAAGTATATAATTCATTTAAGCTAACACTGTTGTGTGACTATATTTTAATGAGTGTCTTTTAAAAGTTTTATTAAGGGAAGTTCACTGATTCAATTTTTAAGCACTTTCGATGATTAAAATAATGTATTAGTGAGTTATTTGTTTTTGCTGACAAATAATTTTGTTTCAGGCTGCTGCTAGGCACCACTGTACTCCTTTAATCAACTACCATAAGCAGAAGTTTTTAGCAGCAGGTGGGAATTTAACGTGGTTGCATGGTTTGCAGTACATTCCACAAAAACTCAGGAATTTAAGTGAAATAAATAAAATTCTAGCACATAGTCCATGGCTTTTGAAAAAAGGTCACATTGAAGTGAGTTGTATTTTAAACTTTTGGAGTTGAAATATTTTTTATTGCTTGATTCCATTATTTACGCGAATTCTGTCTTTGTATTATTACAGAAAGTTGTCAAAGCAAAAGAAAGCTGGTCTATAGGTGAATTATGCCAAATACTTGTGCTAATGGCTCATTTTCACTGCCTTTGCAGTTTTGTGTATGCGTCTGAAATCCTAATGGAAATGGATGATAATCCTGAAAAAGCAAATGCTGTGATAACTGAGGATGATAGCTATGAAGTATGTTTTTTATAGTAAATTTTCCTTTGTATACATCTGTATTTATGTAGATGGAATTTTCTTTCATATTCAATTAAGGGCACTACGTTTGTGAATAGAAGTAAATTTCATTTTATTGCATTTTAAAGCTGTTCAGTTATGTTGATGCTATTTTTCAGTTCAAAACTGTTTCAGCATTGTTTAAAAAATAATTATTCGCTTATCTGTCAATTAATTAATTATATATATATATATATATATATATATATATATATATATATATTGTGACATTTTCCCTCTTTAAGACCCAGAAAATTTATTAACCGCGGCTGGTAACAAAGTCACCCCACCGGCGAAACTCGAGGATGCAATATTTCCCCCTCAGCGAAGGGTGGCTTACAATGGCGAGTCGCCACGATGTCTGGGTGGTTAGACTTGTAGTACAAAAGTTGATCCGCCTCTTGACAAGGAGCAGTAATGATCCACCGGTGCGATTACGATATGAAAACAGGTATCGTTTTGCACACGGGCCAAAAGGAAGGGCCTATCAGAGCCCAGATTCAAGGAGCGGGGATGTTAAAGATCCCGCCAGGGAAAAAGTTTTAAAAGGCGACGCAGGAGATTTTTAGAGAGAGTCAGAGACGGATTTTGATGCTGGATCTGATCCAGATCCTAGACTGATCCCTATTCTGATTCTGAGGTTCAGACCTCTGAAGTATGATGACCTCTTTCTCGCTGAGAAGGGTCGTGGAAAGATCAAACCTTGATCTTCTTTAGTTTTGAAGCAGCTAGCTTCTTTAGTGAGAGTGTGTGGGACGAGCCTTCCACTACTCTGTGACAGATCTACCGATTACTCGTGGAGTTCGAGTTTGCCTCAATCCATCCGATTCCGACGAGCGAAATCCGTTTCCTACAAATAGTGCTACTTCTGTGTTAGAGCCAAATTCCCTGAAGGCCCGACCGACGACCTGCAACGACAGTGCATCCAGCCAGCAGAGAAGACGATCTTCAACGTGTGTTCGCAGACTACAACGGCAATTACTTGTGTGTAATAGATGTTCAAGAACACGACCTAATCATGAGATAATTAATCCAGAATACTCCAAATTAATTGTTATTAAGTGTAACGAAGTTCTAATTAGTTAGCTGTCTGATCAATTTACATAACCTGTGTGTCGGCTTTGACACCAAGCACGGGAATATGTTGCAATATATACATATATATATATATATATATATATATATATATATATATATATATATATATATATATATATATATATATATATATATATATATATATATACATACATACACACACACTGAAGAGTCAAAAGAAACTGGTACACCTGCCTAATATCATGTAGGGCCCCCAAGAGCACGCAGGAGTGCCGGAACACGACGTGGCATGAACTCGACTAATGTCTGAAGTTATCCTGGAGGCAATTCACACCATGTATCCTGCAGGGCAGTCGACAAATCCATAGGAGAACGAGGGGGTGGAGATCTCTTCTGAACAGCACGTTGCAAGGTGTCCCAGATATGCTCAATAATGTTAATATCTTGGGATTTAGGTGCACAATGGACGTGTCTAAAGTCAGAAGAGTCCATAGGCTACTCGGTAGCAACTCTTGACGTGGGGGATGTCATACTTTCCTACTGGAATTGTCCAAGTTCGTCGGAATGCACAATGGACATGAATGAGTGTAGATGATGGGACAGGATGCTTATGTACCTGTCATCTGTCAGAGTCGTTTGTAGACGTATCAGGGGTCCCATATCACGCCAACTGCACACGCGCCCCATACCATCACAGAGGCTCCACCAGCTTGAGCAGTCCGCCGTTAACTTGTACGGTCCATGGATTCATGAGGTTTTCTCCATACCCGTACATGTCCATCCGTCCGATATAATTGGAAACGAGACTCGTCAGACTAGGCAACGTGTTTCCAGTCATCGACAGTCTAATGGAGGTGTTGGCGGACCCAGGTAAGGCTTAAAGCTTTGTGCCGTGCAGTCAACAACGGTACACGAATGGGTCTGAAGCTCCGAAAGACCATATCAATAACGGTCCGTTGAACAGATCGAACGCTGATACTTGTTGATGCCCCAGCATTGAAATCCGCAGCAATTGTCTTGCACGTCTATCTCGTTTAGGAATTCTCGTCAGTCGTCGACCTTCCAGTTCTTTCAAGGTCTTTTTCCGGCCGCACCGCTGTCGGAGATTTGATGTCCTGCCAGATAACTGATATTCACGGTACACTCGTGAAATGGTCGTGTGCGAAAATCCAAATTGCATCGCTACCTCGGAGATGCTATGTCCCATCTGTCATGTGACGACTATACACCACGTTCAAAGTCACATAAATCGTGATAACCTTCCATTGTAGCAGCAGGAACTGATCTAACAGCTTCGCCAGACACCTGTTGTCTTATATAGGTGTTGCCAACCGCATTGCGTTACGCTGATTTTTTGCATATCTCTGTTATTTGCATACGCACGCATGTACTAGTTTTATTGGCTCTTCAGTATATATATATATATATATATATACTAGCTGTACCCGTCCCGGCGTTGCTCGGGTAATGTAATTACAATTTTTTTAATAGCCTTAACCCTTTGTTAATGGGCGTCGCTGTCATCCTTTTCCTCACCACGATACATTATTTTACCCATATAAATTTAATCCTTCCTGGCACATTTTGGCAAAATTTTTGACATAGGATTACTTAAAACTTTCCACAACAGTCAGCGAGACGAAAAACGTATTAAGATGTTTATTGTGCTGAAATTCTTTGAAATCTTCATAGATTTTTTCCACAAACACACCACAAATTATATGATATTAACTAAGTGTTGGCCAAAAAAATGACGGCATTACTAAACGCGATTTTTTAATCGATTATCACTGCAATAGTAATCGATTTCCTTTAACCACCCAATCCCTCATAGAAAACAAACGCCCTAACACATCACGTGCTTGACGTCGAAAAAGGCACGCCTATTTTCCCCCGCTTTACCTTCGTCCGGAAATGAAGAACAAAATCTCCAAAATGAGATTTCTCGCAAGAGTTTCCGAATCATAAAATAAATTATTAAAAAATAACTACAATTTGTAAATTAATTTTGGTTCTGGCTTTCGAAACTGTGATATCTAGGGTCTCTGAGATAAAAATTTCGTAAAAATGTAACAACATTTACGTATCGATTTGACAATTTGGAAAAAAGGGTCGCGGCCAAAATCGCGTTTTTTCCCGAAAAACGGGTGCGTACAGGCGATCGAAAAAAAATCACAATTAATCGATAAATTAAGACAGACAATTTTAATTGTGATTTCCGTATAGTGTCATCTTTCCCGTATAGGCTCGTCCGAAAAAAAAAATTCTTGGACAGATACGTTAGGATTTACGGAGCTTTTACTCGTCCGGGAGCTCCAAATCGCGACTAAATATTTAATTACGGAAAATCTAATTAAAAAATCGAAAAAAGGCCTTCGAGGTGCATAATGAGACCTCGGGGGGGCATCTTCGTGTCGAATCTCAAGACTGTCCGACCTGCCGTCTTTGCGCCGTGCCGCGAGCAGACAAAAACTCGGTCACACACACACAGACTTTGCCTTTTATATATAAAGATATATATATATATATATATATATATATATATATATATATATATATATATATATATATATACATTTTGATAAAATTCATACACTCTTAAATATAAAAAGTCATTAAAGAAGTTACATTTAATGTAGTCATAGATTTATTGTATATACTGGTGGTAACCTGTAATAGAACATATAGAAAAATCTTTAAAATAAAACCTTGTGTAAATTTTATATTTTATGTGTATGTAAAATCAAAAAGTTTGTGTTCTCATGTAATATAAACTCAATTTTGAAATTTTAACTTACATACTTAATTTCAATAATCTGCAAAAGATAATTTTTGTATCATTTAAATATTTCGAAATTTCTTAAATTGTTGCATTTGTAATAATTATTCATTTCTGTCTCTAAGGAATGAAAAAGCATGTAGTATTACTGTCAGGGGCGTGCTTAGGGTTCTAGTGGCCCTGGGCGAAACACATTTACTGGCAATCAAATTTCTTTACGTACTGAGAAATGGATCTTGTAAGACAACCCCGATCCCCCCCCTCCGAAAAAAAAACTGCATCCACTACTGATTTTACTAATTATTACTTTTAATGCATTACGTTTTGATACTGAAAAACCTACATTCTAGCTACGTAAAAGAAAATTATACATGGTATTACAATTGGTCCACTAAAATATAAAATTAATCAATTTGTATGAATAATGAAACAATGGAAAAATTATTTACACGATTTAGAAATGTAAATGTTAAAATCAAATAATTACATGTATGAATTTGTTGGTTATAAAGCAATTTTTCTTGCTTTCTGAACAGCAAAAATATCTATTACAAGTGAAAAGTCCAAAGATGATGAGAGATCGTTTTCATTACAAATAAGTGCCAAGGAGGACAGGCGTACAATCCGTATTCAACGCATACTGATTGTACCTGCTTTGTAATATTTTCATTTCTTGGAGAAGTGGGAAATAAAATCTATTATAATGATAGAGAGAACAAGTAAAAGACATTTTTTGTTTACCTCACTTCTTCAGCCTTCTTCCCAACAGGTTTGGAGCGTATTTACTTAGTTGTCTTACTACACTCCCTGGAGAAATGTCTTGTCTATTGTTTGCTTTGAATAAACCAAACATTTGACCAAATGGTATTAGTATTTGTTCACAAAGATATGTTTACGTTTTTCTCAGTTTGCAACTATTCCGTGAAAACGGACAGATTCCAACAAAACGGTTTATAATTCTTCCAATGACTGTATGTAGTGACTGACAGATAGTAGAAACTGATATTGAAAAAAAGCATTGATAATCAAGGTTTTACTATAACTGAATTGAAGATAAATCATGTTTTTCTAACCGAGAAATTTTTCGAACCAAGATTCTTCTCAAAAAATCGAATATATATTCTTTTATAAGTTGAATATCAGAAACTGCGAAAAATGAGGGATTTCTTAAAAAAAATAACCCGTAACATTTAGAAAAGTGTTGCGATGAGGAATAAAAATGGCAGCCTTAAATTTTTAGCGGCCCTGGGCGATTGCCCAGTTCGCCCACCCCTAAACACGGCCCTGATTACTGTGTCAGAAAATTTTTCCCTGCGTATTTCAGACAGGCAATAAATTACAAAGGTACTGTTCTTATAAAAAAAAAAAAATATCATAGCTATCTTGTTCTTGTAAGATATTTCAATAGTTTTTATCTTGAAGGTTTTGAAACTTACGTCCTCATAATATATATATTAATATTAGTTGTACAGGTGATTTTTTTTTTTAAACTGACACTTCTCTGAACCATCTGTAGCGCGATGTATGAGCCGGAATTCCACCAAAATTGGTAGAGGGACTAGGGACGACATGGGAAAGAGTTTCCATAAAAAAATTAGTTCCAAAAGTCGCCGATAGGGGGAGATATGGCGCTGTTTTTGTCGGCGCACCCGAGAATTTGCATAAAAGGCAAGTAAAACATCAACATGCGAATTCATGATTACGTAGTCGACAGCAGCGACAGTATTTTGGGTTATAAAGTGCGGAATCTTGCGCCTTCGCTTTACAGAAGAAAGAATCATCAGTCGCTTTTTTCCACTTCCATGGCCACCTGCGCTCCTCGGACTTCACCCATGCGACATTTTTCTGTGGGGTTATTTAAAGTCTAAGGTATATCTTGGTGGAGTCTCGAACTTGGCGGCCCTAAAGGACAACATATCCCGAACTTTGATGAACATTCCTGGTGACATGTTACGCTTGAGCGTTGAGGACGTAGTGTTCAGGATGCAATGTGTCGTCCACCAGGACTGTGGTCACATTGAAGAACGGAGAAGTAAATCTGCTGCATAAACTGGTCTTGCAGGGAAATTTCTTTGTTATTTATTTGTCTACTTACAACTTTTTCGGTATACATCCCTTATCTTTATAGCCGGAATACTGGCGCTGCTATCGACTACATAGTCGTGAATTTGTATTTTGATGTTTTACTTGCCTTTTATTCGAATTCTCGGGTGCGCCGACAACAACAGCGCCATATCTTCTCTATCGGCGACTTTGGGAACCATTTTTTTTCTTCACGGAAACTCTTTCCTATGTCGTCCTTAGTCCCTCTATCAAATTTGGTAGAATTCTGACTGATAGATCGCGCTACAGATGGCTCTGAGTAGTGTCAGTTTAAAAAAAAATCACCCTTCATATAAAATAAAGACACTAATTGTTGAATATTTTAAATAATACACCTGCATTCAGATGATGTCATTTTAAGTTGTAGACAGTGGCGTAGCTAGCATAACTGGCGCCCGGGGCACGATACCTTTTTGGCGCCCCTCATGGTCTTGGGGACCAAAGGGTTCAATGGTCTTAGGTACCATTTGGCGCCCCTCTGTAAGTGGCGCCCGGGGCATGATAGACCCCCTTGCCCCCCTCTAGCTACGCCACTGGTTGTAGATTATATGGTGGTCACAGTGTATGGGGGTTAGTCTTAAGAGCTTCCACCACATGATCCTAGATTTGAATCCCAAACGTGAATATTTATGTCTGTGTTGTCCCTTCATAGGCAGTGATATTGCTCCTCCTTTTAAGTTCTCCCATAATAATGTAGCCAACAAAACTTCAGGAGTTCATAGCTGAATGTCTCCAGGATATGTGCCTGCTACAGTTGAACCCCCACCCCCACCCACCCCCCAAAAAGTGCAGGTTGAGAGATTTTATTTTCAACTGTAAAGTTTACCAGTAAATGTTTAGAATATGCCTAAAATATTGCAATTTCCAATGTCATTTGAGAAGCAAGCTGCATGTTTGTTGTGAACTCTTCTTTATTTACTAATGCAGTTTTATCTTATGGCAAAACATTTTCAGTTTCCAATGGTAAAAAATATCCATTGAGAAAGAATTTTTCCAATGTTAGGCTTTCTATGTATGAACTGTCTTTTGCCATGGCCTCTAGATAAAAATACCACTCATTCAATGAATTCAACATTTTAGTTCAATGTCTATTCTTTTAGAATTCCCTGCCCCATAATTTTTATTGAATTTTGTACTCTACCTTATCTAAGCATCTTAAGATCTTCAGTTTGATATAAGGCCAGATGTTTGATTGATAGCACTGAAAGAATGTGTTATTAAAATAACTTTTTATTTCATTGTTCTAAAAATATTTCAATATACTGGTAGTTTATCTTGTTTAAAACTTATTTGGGCTAAGTATTATAGAGTTCATTCATGTTACTATATGTGGTACAGTAGATTCATAAAACCTTTTTCTTTCAGGATGCTCAAGAAACTGTAGAAGAATTAATGGAAAAAATGCATGTTCTTCAAAAAAAGGACAAAAATCCACCTGGTGACAAAAAAATTAGCTTTGAATCATCTACTGAAGTATTGAAAAATGAATCTGATGTTCATCGATTTCTTGATGATGTTTCATCTTCAAATACAGACTGTGACATTTCTCAGGGAAATGATACATCAGACTTTTTAATTCAGGTGTGCTAAAATAAGTGAATAAGTATTTTTCAATGAATTCAACGGTAAATATGTAGATATGTAAATATATAGTTGTTGAATTTATTTACTTATTTGGTGTTAAAATTTCAGACTAATTATGGCATATATGACTTGAGTATAAAGTTTAACTTTAGGATATGAGTATGTATTTAATGATAGATAAAAGGAAAGAAAATTGAGTTTTACAAGAAATAAATGCATTAAAGCCTCTTGTTATAAAGTAAAATTATTTTGCAGTTTTGAATGTGAACAGTGACATAAAATTAAGAAACTCTCCAAACAATTAAAATCAATGACTTGTACTTAAGTTTGGTTTTTTCAATAATGTATTTTCAATATGTTTCTGTATGACATGTATAAAATTTGTTTTATTAACTCTGAAAGAGAAATCTGTTTGATGTGTTACTTTATTTTTCTAATATCCTGTATCAAATAACAGAGTTAATTTTTACAAAAAATTTCTATTTGTATTTAGTGCTGCATTCTACATAAGAAAAAAAATTGTGAATATTTTTGTTATGCAGTTAAAAGCAGCATTTTCAAAGTGGCACATATGTTATTGAGTATAAATATTAATTGACTGTTTGAAGCTAATGTTCTGTATTAAGCTATAATTTGCATTCCATGTGTTGAACCATTTTTTAACTTTGTTTCACAAATTACCCCAGAAAAAATTCTTTGTGAAAAGTTTCAAGTACAGTCAAAATTTTATGTTGTCAGATGTATAATTTTAATTTTTTTGTATTTTATGGGGGAAACTTTCTGTGTATTAGTTATAAATAATATGAGAAATATCTACAGAGTCCTTTTTTTCTCCTGAAAATATATTTTTACCAATTGCTATATTATTGATTACTTTCCCATAAATCAATATTTACTTTCAAATAATGTGTCAGAAATGTAACTATTGATTTGAATTTTCTTCAACTAAATGTAACGATCTATTTAAAATCTTCAATACACATCTGGAAATTAAATTATATATTTTAACAGGACTGTTCATGGGATGATCATGCCTATTCTTTATTGAATCGGTTTTACAATGATGTTGGTACTGTGCTAGATGAGAAGTTCAAGGTTGCTTATGATCTTACCTATTACACGTGAGTTCAAATTTTAAGAAGTTTGAAGTATATGAAATTGTTATGAACATTCTCTTTTCTATTTATATATAAGAATCAGAAATATATACAATCAATTTTACTAGGATGATTTATTTCATATAATTTTATTTGCTTTAAATATTTATTCAAAGGAATTGTGGGCATTGCTATTTGTAAAGGAAAAAGAAATTTTTTGATAAAACATTTAGAATTAACTTTAGAACATTTAAACATTTAAACATTTAGAACTTTAGAATGAAGATTTGGTAAGCATGTTAAAGGGCATATTTGAGAGTATTCATAATTACCTCATCAAGACATATTTTTCTTTTTTATCATCACTCACTTTTGTCATAATTTTATTTCTGTGTGGAAAATTTCTATGTGGTGTTACGATATTGTCCAATAAGTAATGCCACTGAAAATAGGATTTTGTGGTCATATGCATTAAATCTGTATAGTGTAATGGATGAAAATGATGGATTTCATATCTTGGTACAATGTGTCAAATAGTTTCCACTTTTCAGCAGGAAAAGTACTCTAAATATTCATAACCTGTCTCAAATTTGTAAATTCATTTACTAATAAAAAATCAGAAGTATTGTAAAAAGCTGTGTAATGAGTGACACAATTGTATGAGCATATAAACTTATGATTTAGATAAGAAAAATCTACAGTTTACAAAAAAATAAAAAAATAAAAATAAAAAATAAATAACAAACTCTGTTATATTTTATTAAGTATGGATTAAAAAACAATATGCATTTTTGAGGTTTCTTAAATATAGTTAAATTAGTATTTTTCTGTTCTGTGTATCACCTGTGTTTGAGCACTGTTTTCTTTAGAATGAAGATTTGGTAAGCATGTTAAAGGGCATATTTGAGAGTATTCATAATTACCTCATCAAGACATATTTTTCTTTTTTATCATCACTCACTTTTGTCATAATTTTATTTTTGAAATTCATCAAAATTATTTAAATTTAATTGTTTTTTTGACATTCTATTGCTAAAGTACTCTTTCAGAGTACATTTGCTGTCTCATTGAATTATGAAACAAATTTAGCTGTCTCAGTATCTATGAAAGCAGCATCCTCTTATTATTCTGTGTAGCATACATTGACATAAAGGTGGGAATCTCATGCTGCTAGATTAGTCAAGATTAGATAGAAAATGTCTTTCCACAATGATGCCTTCAAATATGAAGAGAAGTAGATAAAAAGTGTACTTATATCAGAGTTCTACTTCCTATAAAATATGTTGTTTACATTCTCGGAATATCTTATAAAAATTTAATGAAATTATACATTCCTTCAAATGATATTTATTTCTTCTTTCAATTCAGATATGATTACTCAAAAAAGGTGGTGTCAATTCAGATTATATAAATATAGATGCATTAATGAAAATTTATTAGTTCTAAAGTGAAATTAAAAGAAAAAAAGTTTGAAAATTTACTTTGAGTAAAATGACAAAAACAATCCTCAAGATATTTAAAACATATATTGTCTATTTTCATGCTTCTGGTGTAAAAAAGTTTTATGGAAAAAAAGAGTTTAAAAAAAAAGGTGCAATTTATTATTATTATATCAAAACATAGTGTTTTTTTATCCATAGATAAATGTAGAATGTCAGTTCTGAACATTTTATCTCTATATTATTAATATTAATTTATTAATAAAGTGTCAGTTGTTGTAAAAAATGTAATTAAAACTATGAAATGTAAATAAACTGTCTTCTGATTTTCATCATCTACAGTAATTTTTTATTTTGGTGATGTAATGATATGTCTTGAAATATATGTGCTGAAAAATTTCAAGAATCAATTTTAATTTAAGTATCACTTTTGATTTCACTCCTGAATTATTTTTTTTTTTTATCTAGTATGGGACACAAAGAAAATGTAGATACTACCATATTTCGCCGTGCAGTTTGGAACTATATTCATAGGATATATGGCATTATTCATGATGATTACAACTATGTGGAGATGGAAGATTTGCTTGAAAGTGGCTTCAGAGCATACGTTGAAACTGTTTGTTTTTATCCAGAAAACATCACTAAAAATACTTATGATGAAATCATGAGGGCTTTCAGGCATTCAGAAAAAGTAAGCAAATATGCATTATTTTCAGTACACTGTGTTTAGTTTTAGATCATTTTAAAGCTATAACTATTCTGAATTTAACTTCTTTCCATAGATTTTAATTTTTGATTGTTGAATGTTCAGTTTAACTTAGGTGGAAGGCTTAACAGAATAGTTTTATTTATTGCAATACTTTTACTTCTTTTTTAAATTTGTTCTTTAAATTTGTCTTTTTTAAATTTGTCTAATTTTGTTGGGGGTTTTTTTAAATTTGTTCTGGTTGTCATTATGTTAAGCTGTTATATAATTATGCATAACTTTTTTTTCCTACTGTATAATCACTGTTATTTATAAGATTCAGACCATAATTCAGTAATTTTATAATCATTTCTAAAATTACTTTTAAATGAATTGACTGAAATGCCTTCAGGGTATTTCATTAATAGAGGAACAGGTTCTTTTGACATCGTCATGTGTTGCATATATTACATTCATTTCAAATGCATGCAAAACCTGTAGAAATAGTACAATTCTCTATTAGGAAAACATTTATTTTTATTTAACCATTTTGCTCTTATCAGATAAAATGTTTTTTACATGCAAAGTTCTGTTGAACAAAATTTCAGGAAAAACAATTTTGGTATTTTTCATTGTTTTGCAATGTGTAGTTAAATTGCCTGCTATTAAGTTAGAGTTAGATGAAGTTAAATTGCTAAAGTGTGATATAGTTTAAAACTACAGTTTACAAATATTCAATTTCAGCTACAGTATTTATGCACAAGTGTCCATTAGTTGTACATATTATATTCATAGCTTACATTTTGTGCATATTAAATACATAGTTTACTCTAGATGTACATATTAGATACATGTTACAAATATGTTCATACACAAGTATGCTTTATATGCACAAGTATGACAAATTTACATTGTTGTATTAAGTATAATTTCATATAAAACACCTTTTATGTTAGACTAAGAAAATTTATAAAGGTCTAATCAGGAGGGAGGTATCACAAGTGGTTAATCTCTAGTCTTAACCACATCATGACTTTTCAGTTATTATAGCTTACACATCCCAGATATGGGAAGATTTAAAACAGGAGTAAAACTATTACCTACTTAAACTACTTTCACAAAATTTCAAAATAATGATTTCATATTTGTTTATGACTTAAGTGAAACTGATGTATACATCAAAGCAATGGTATGAAAGAAAAAGGACAATGAAATAATTTATATTTGAGCTCTTTTGAGTAGGGCAACAATACTTGATGTGCTTTATAAAAAATCTACTTTTGAAAAATATGTCTTTGCAGAATTGGTATTATGACAACTGTTATCACAACATTGTTTTTCTCCATCGCAACTACCAAGTATTTCATAGCTTTATTCAATTTTAAAAAATTACGTAACCAAATCTAGAATAATACGTATACTTGGTAAGCTGCAACTTAGGGCTTAACTATAATTAAAATATCTTTGAAAAACTAATTATATGTAAATTAAACCAGTCTGTAGGTCAGAGTTAAGTCCCTAAGTTTGTGAGTTCTGAAATACTTTGCATCAGTGTTTTCATTATGGATTATTTGAATTATATTGATACAATGAACATATTAGTACATTGCCTCTATCAGAAACTTCTATTTCTCAAGGTATTATTCTCTTTGCATGAAAATTCAGAAAGAAACCTGTACCATCTGGAATTTTTTTCCTGATATTGGTTACTTTTGGAATTAGATTTTTTTTAGTTTTTCATTGTGTGATTCTCATCTTTATAAAATATCTTGTTATTATAATTATGTATATGTGTGTAACTTTCTATATCTATTCTTTTTAGGTTCATGTCAACTTAATGCTTTTTGAGGCTCGTCTACAAGCAGAGCTTTTATATGCACTTTCTGCTATAATGCGTTACATGACGTGACAGCAACAAAACTTTAGCTGTTGATGAGCTTTAGTGGTGGATCAATGTGGGAAAGTGCAGTTTTACAACGTTCATTTTTATTTTTATTTTCCATTTGAAGATTTCTGTGGCTGATGGTGTGTATATATATATGATATATATATTTGTTTGCTGAAATGAATCGCAAATTTCATGAAAGTAAAATTTGAGTGGTGTATGTGCCAATTTTTTTGAATTTTTTTTATCTCGTTGGAAAAATAAAATTTCATTTGTGTAAATTCTTTGGATTATTTATTTATATTTCACTTAAGTGTGGGAATTAACTCACAGTATTGACATATTTATGAGTAGTATTTTCTTTGACCCATGAAAATTGAGTGTGCACTGTTCATTAAATTTAGACATCTTGATGAACTTGTAAGTTTATTGTACAAAACTTTAACCTCTTCTTCATTTCAAAGATTACGCTTAGCCATAGAATTTTAGGGATTTTATAAATGGCTAAGAACTGTTATTTATTACTTGCATTCCAAGCATACCGTCATGTTTTTTGGTCTGATAATGATATTCATCTACAGGGTCAAGTTCTATTCATCTACAGGGTCCGTAGTTCTGCAATGTTTCCAATTCTGCGGCTGAGTGTAAAATCTTGATATAGGAGCTAAGTTAGAAATTTTGACCTGAGGCTCTCCCTACATCTGTTCCTGAGACCATACATATGTTTATTTACAGTGTCTGATGTAATGTATGTCAGGGAAGGAGAAAAAAAAAGGCATAAATTCCCCTAGAATTTCTATAATAGAACGGTTTAACTTATTCTATGAATGTGCACAGTATCCATACTGCAATAGCAAGATTCGCCAGTACATCAAGCTATCAGATAAAATATGACCCAAAAGTTTCACCCTAGTAACATTTAAAAACACCTTTTGCGGCCAGAAAAAGACCTTGAAAGAACGGAACCGTGGACGACTGACGAGAGTCCTCAAACGAGATAGACGTGCAATACTTCATCAAATTGCTGCGGATTTCAATGCTGGGTCAACAACAAGTATCAGCGTGCGAAATGCTCAACGGACCGTCATTGATATGGGCTTTCGGAGCGTCAGGCCTATTCGTGTACCGTTGTTGACTGCACGGCACAAAGCTTTACGCCTCGCCTGGCCCGCCAACACCTCCATTGGACTGTTGATAACTGGAAACACGTTGCCTGGTCAGGCGAGTCTCGATTCCAGTTGTATCAGGCGGATGGATGTGTACGGGTACGAAGGTAACCTCATGAATCCATGGACTATACATGTCAACAGGGGACTGTTCAAGATGGTGGAGCCTCTGGGATGGTACGAAGCGTATGCAGTTGGCGTGATATGGGACCCCTGATACGTCTAGAGACGACTCTGACAGGTGACGGGTACATAAGCATCCTGTCCCATCATCTACACCCATTCATATACATTGTGCATTCCAACAAACTTGGACAATTCCAGCAAGCCAACACCTCCATTGGACTATTGATGACTGGAAACACGTTGCCTGGTCTGACGAGTCTTGCTTCCAATTCTATCGGGTGGATGGACGTGTTCGGGTATGGAGACAACCTCATGAATCCATGGACCGTCAATGTCAAGCGGGGACTGTTCAAGCTGATGGAGCCTCTGTGATGGTATGAGGCGTGTGCAGTTGGCGTGCTATGGGGCCGTTGATACGTCTACAGACGACTCTGACAGGTGACGGGTACATAAGCATCCTGTCCGATCATCTACACCCATTCATGTACATTGTGGATTCCGACGGACTTGGACAAGGCGACATCCCCCAAGTCGAAAGTTGCTACCGAGTGGCTCCAGGATCACTCTTCTGACTTTAGATACTTCCATTGTACACCTAAATCCCCAGATATTAACATTATTGAGCATATCTGGGATGCCTTGCAACGTGCTGTTCAGAAGAGATCTCTACTCCCTCGCACTCCTATGGATTTGTCGACTGTCCTGCAGGATTCATGGTGCGAATTGCCTCCAGGATACCTTCAGACATTAGTCCAGTCCATGCCACGTCGTATTCCGGCACTTCTGCGTGCTCGTGGGAGAGGGGGGGGGGCTACACGATATTAGGCAGGTGTTCCAGTTTTTTTCTCTTTAGTGTGTGTGTGTGTGTGTGTGTGTGTGTGTATTCGATTCCGGTTAATCGGACCACATCAGGACGCGATCATTTTGGTCCTAATAACTGGCAGTTCCGATTAAACGAACATACAAGACGGAATTCGGTCCGAGGGATTTGGTCCGAATAAGCGGCTGGTCCGGTTAACCGGAATCGACTGTATATATATAATATATGTGTGTGTGTGTGTGTGTACTGAGTGTGTGAATGAATATACACGGTATATGTGTGGTACATGTATATGGTGGGTATATACATATACATATTTGTTAAATTGGAAAGAAGATTTGAAAATGGTAACTACTACAAAAAATAAGTACTCGCAGAGTGAGTCATAGATGGCAGCAGTTTCCAATGTAAGAAGAAAAATATAAAAAATTTAAACTGAATTCCAAAATATGAAGGTTATCCAAAACTAGAAATAAATAAGAATCTTTAAACTGTTTATTTCTGGCCCTCTTGTTTGGGAACACAGACACACACACACACACACACACATATATGTATGTATGTGTGTGCGTATGTGTATATTAAAGCGTGTATGTATCATCTGGCTGACAATGAGCTTTATACACAATGCTAAATACTTTAGCTCTCGAGAGCATTGTATTGTACTAAGGTACATCTACCAAAAATCACACTATCTGCATCATGTTGGTTTTATTAATAACAAGATAAGGACATCATCGAAGATAAGGTATCATCACTTTAATTAGTTTCGTATTCCTTCATTAGAGAGAATTCAGTTTCATCTGTTGTATATGTAGACATTATTTTTCACGCGTTCTTTTATTTAAGAATAACCAGAATTCGTTTTATTAAGAAGAGGGGAAAATTAATGAAATATAATTGTAGAATTCCGCTTTTTATTAAATCTGTTTTCTAGCCTCTGATGGCATGACACTGATAGTCCCGTCCAGTAACGGCTGTGAGCCGGCCGATGACCGCAAATGGCTTGGGCGCTAGCACAGTGCCGAGTCTGGGGTTTCGAGTCGCACAATTGGCATGGATGTTTGTATCCGTTCGGAATCGGCTTTAAGCAGTAGGTCCCCGTCTAATTAGCCCTCGTGTAGCAGTATATGACCGTAGTGTTTTTAATCAAGCGAAGCCGATACGCCACAGCTGTATGTATACATTTTGGATAAACGTATCTTAAATACATTTGTATTATCCGCAAGAATGCACCTCCATCTTAAGAGTACGTATGAAAAAAATTAACGATTATTAATTTTTCGTGTTTAAACGTGGGCCGAACTCGAAATAATATATTTAATTTCTTATATTTAACAAATTTTCTTTTTTCTTTATTATATCTTATTTTTATACATATTCTACGATTATCTTAAAATTCAAATTCACTTTCTTCCTTAAAAAATGATCTGAAAACTTTCCCACCATTGAAATATACTTATCCATAAAATATGTTACAGTAACGCATGGTATCATAAACAAACAAAATGTGATTAACTCCTTTTTGTCACATCTGCAGTTTGTTTACTTAACGCAGCTCCAGATGTAGGGAAATTGGAGAAAGAGGAAATTCTTCGTCACATATAAGCTCTCTAGAATTATTTCGTCACTGAATTCTACAGTGTTTAAATGTTAATTTCCTATGTTCATTTTTCTTAAGTTTTAAATCTGAAACTAAACAAAACATTTCTGTATTTTTTTTATTAAACTTTTAAACTAGCAAAAAAAAATATAGCTAACAAAAAACCAAGTGAAAAACTTTAACAGAGGATGAAATTGGAATCTGGAAAAAAAATTTCAATTCAAATTGCGGTAAAATATTTCAAAAGTGAAAATTTTATTTGATGTTGAAAAAATTAGTAAAGGTGCATGTAATTTTTTAGTAGAAGAAATTATTGGTGTAATCATCATAACATTTTAAGGGGGATTTCTATTCCAACAACTTTTAGAGGGAGAAATAGGGGGAAATAACACTGGAGTTCTATTTTTTTTTCGCAATCAGTTTTTACTTAATGAGATATTCTAAAAATCTGCACATAATTGGTGGTACTCCTATATTTTTGGAGTACTGCATATAAATGTAAATATTGATTAATTTTGACAGTACTTACATAAAAAAAATAAAAAACTATATTTAGATAATTTTATTTTTGAAAATGATTCCAAAAATTAGAATATTCAGAGTAAATTATAATTTAATTCTGACGTACTAAAAAGTAATTCTAATTTCTTTTCATTGTCGTATTTATCAATAAATATTTAAAAACTTTGTTTTTGAAATTGTCCTTAAATTTTTCTCAAGAGCAAAATATAAACATCAATAAAACTTTTTGCTTCCAGTCTATAAAATATGTCGCATAAATCCAAACACTGAAATTGCCGAACTCCAATAATAATCCATTCTCTACAATACATATAATGAAAAAAGAAATCTACACTTGAAAGCCACTACTTTAAAAGTGTAATTATTATCATTATTTATTCGTGTTGTCTTCGGGTTCTGAAAGCCATTTGTTTTACATTTGCATGATTCGTTAACATAACTGGCCACACCTAATATTTTATTAAAGGAAAATAAAACTGCGGCATTAATCGTGGATCCTGTGTCTAAAAGAGATGCTAAGAGTCTTAAAAACTCAAATATCCGGAAATCTTCTGTATCTATATGAAAATATTTTGTATGATCCGTCTATTTAAAAAAGCAAATATAATTCGAAATTCTAACAAGAATTTCTGTTCTCCCTCACATTATCTAAGAAAATAATAAGCAGTATGATACAAGGTTAAAAGTCGGAAAATACATTGATGAAAATACGTTGATTACATGAAAATGGGACAGCAAAACATACCAAATTCTAAGTCTTCTTAAAACCTGAAAGAAAATATTTAAAAACTGAATATTAAATGAATATTTTTAAATGAATATTAAAAATAATATTATAATATTATAATTCAAAATAATATAATATATTAATAATAATAATAATATAATAATAATATGATATAAATAATATAATATTAATATATAATAATAATAATAATATTTATATAATATATAATAATATAAATAATATAATATAATAATATATATATATTGGAGTTCGGCAATTTCAGTGTTTGGATTTATGCGACATATTTTATAGACTGAAAGTAAAAAGTTTTATTGATGTTTATATTTTGCTCTTGAGAAAAATTTAATGACAATTTCAAAAACAAAGTTTTTAAATATTCAGAAAAAATATTCAGTTAATATTCAGAATTATAATATTATAATATTATTATATTATTTGAATATAATAATATTAAAATTACATAATCTTCACACTTTTTTTTTAGCTTCTGAAGAGCGATTAAAAACGTTTCGTGGCGATCCCATGTGGAGTTAATAATTCCCGACCATCCCCGACCTCTAATTTCGTGACTCGACTTCTTCGAGAAAGGGATCTTCTCTCCAGAGTAGGAATGCGACATTGATGCCGATGTTTTCAAAACACCGATGTTTGGATAAAAACATCGATGTTCTTAACATCGATTTATTGAAGCCGATTTTTTTAACATCGATGTTTTGTGCTCGATGTTTTACGTTGTCTTGATGTGTTTTTAATGAAAGAGTACAATATTAAAAAAAAATTAACCACGTAGCATAATTTTCACTCTCAGTAAATGTAAGTCTGAATTCTGAAAAGGACGAACACAACAGGGGGAACGATACCCTAGCAACGAAACAAATGGCAATTAAAAACCAATGAATAATAATTATATGCCCCAATAATTGTTATTTACAGGGAAAAAAAAATAAGCTTGTTCAGTTTTCCCCCATACGCTGGCTTTGCATCAAATTGGTGTAAATGTATGAAATTTTTATTTGTATTATTTAATTTGAAAATAAAAGATTTGTTAATAAATTGCTCTTATTAATTTTTTTATATTAAACTCTGTTGAACCAAACTCAAAAATTCTTTTAAATGATTTTGCCTTATACTCTATTAATATGAAACCAATCCTTTTGTCTTGTGTTACAGTCGTGAACTTCAGAATTTTTTTTTATACTAAATTATTTAAGCCCCCTGGAAGTAAATTATTCTCCAACTTGTAAATAAATATGTCTTGACAATTGCAATAATTTTTCACATTCAACCAATTTAAATTAGAAAACATCACGGATATTTCTTTATGGCTTTGGTCCTATCAATTGTTTTTATAGCAATAATTTCTTCCTCGATTTTCTGATAAAAGTAATAAAATGTATAATGGAAATTCTGTGATATGCTCTGACTCTAGCAGTCAAGTTTTTGTCATTTGTGTCAGCCCAGAGTAAAATTAACTCCCCCCCCCCCTTCCCACGACTAGCCGAAGTAACATTAATGTTAGAGGTTACTAAAGCAGTTTTAAAAAATGGATGTTCACAGGCCCTGATTTTCCATTAGGCACAGTAGGCCCGGGCCTAGGGGGCCCCCAAAAAATTTTTATTTTAAAAAGGAAAAATTCCTAATTCAAATTTTTTTATTTTACCTTTTTTAATAGCAATTTTTTTATATATGCTTTCAAATTTGATTGATAGGTTCATCATATGTATAGTTCATCCTATGTATGTTAAAGTGTATATAAGGGATTAATAAGTTTTTCTGGTTGCATTGTATTAGTGTTTTAATGATGAAGTTAATATGTTGTATTGCTTTTTGTTATTTGATGATGTTCTAGGCTTCTACGCTTCTAATAGCCAATTCTTGGTAAAATGGTACTTTCACAATGATTCAGGATTTTTTTTTGTGCCAATTTTGGAAATCTTACGCGCACATCAGTGTTAGGGGCCCCCATCCCGAGTTGTGCCTATAGTCAAGAATTTTCTAAATCGGGCCCTGGATGTTCAAAAACATCGATCGTTTTGTTGTCGATGTCGCATCCCTACTCCAGAGGTGGACTATAAAAATGTTTTCATCGGTGAACCTGCCATCGGATCGACCTCCTAAAGGAATATTTAAAATAAAGAGGGAAGTAAAATGAAAATTGAATTTATAACGGTCTTTACGGTGAAACAGTATATATGTAATTTTAGACTTTTCTAAAAATTTAAAATTTAAGAATAATTAAAAAATACTACAATGATAATTAGAGGAAATCCGGAAAGACCTTAATAACACAAAGCAGGCTTTCACAACATACTGCCCGTGGGCTGCATACGGCCAACTTTGTACCCGGTGTCGGTACTTCGTTCCCGAGCCACAAAGTGAGGGCTGGCGTGGCTCGGGAAGACTCTTGTGAAAACGCTTAATAAAACAAATCTAAAAAATACGAAGCATTTTTAGACTTATAATACACTAGTTATCAAAGATTACGGAAAAATCACAAAAACAGGGATAACACGTTCAAAACTAGGCCAATCTATTTAAAATTTGAATATGTTGTTAAGTAAAAGGTGCTGAACAATACTACATTATGCAAAATAGTGGCACTGAAGTCGGAATACGTCATTTGCGAGAAGCATAAAAGTGCATGTCTCAGAGCAAGGCGACAATTGTCGCTGCGAGGCTGAGATTAGACATCTGTCATAGCCAAATTGTAACAATGACCTCCAGGCATCATTTGACCGAAGAACTGCGATGGCGAGCTATTGGGAGACTAGAAGCAGGACAAAGTCAGACAGAAGTGGCCAGATGGCTAAATGTGAGTTCGTCTGTGGTTCATAGACTTTGGCAACAATTTCTAACCACGCATTCAGGCATCCAGGAGGTTCAGCCAAGCACGACCATACGCTACGACAAGTGCCGATGACCGATATTTGTCATTATGCGCACGAAGAAATAGAACCGCAACTCCGTCTGCAAGCTCTGGAAGGTTGGTATCAACGTTAACCATGCGTAGAAGACTTCACGAAGGTGGTCTTTTTGCGAGGCGACCAGCCATTTGTGTCCCGCTCACGTCACGCCATAGGCGTGAACGTTTGCAGTGGGCACGTCAATATTTCCACTGGACGCGTGATCAATGGAGGGCAGTTCTCTTTACGGATGAGTCCAGGTTTAGCCTCCAAAGCGATAGTAGGCGTATTTTGATTTGGAGAGAATCTGGAACTCGTTTTCATCCATCACACATCCGTGAAAGAGATGCATACGGATCAGGCAGTGTCTGTGTTTGGGGTGGTATCTCTTTGGGTGAACGCACAGACCTCCATGTCTTTCCCCGTGGAAATGTGAATGCTCACACCTATAGAGATGACATCCTTGATGCTTATGCGCGTCCTTATGCTGGAGCAATAGGTGATGCTTTCGTGCTACAGGATGATAACGCGAGACCGCACAGGGCTCGCATCGTGGATGCTTATCTTGAGCAGGAAACAATTCAGCGCATGGAGTGGCCAGCTCGATCACCGGACCTGAATCCTATCGAGCATGTTTGGGACGCTTTAGGACGACGTATAGCTGCTCTCAATCCTCCTCCTAGGACCCTAGCCACGCTTTCAACTGCTTTGCAAGAGCAATGGCTCTCACTTCCTATCGCACTCATAGACCGCATAATTGACAGCATCACACATCGCTGTATGTGCTGTATTGCTTCTCGGGGGAATCATATGCCATATTAAAGGTACTTTTCCTATACCAAACTGACACATCCGATTTGTTCATTGCATCCATATGCTAGTTTCTATAACACCATAATTGTCTGGCGATTTCTTTTTATGCTATTTTATACCTACCTATGTGTTGTATAATGTGTATAAGTTTCATTAAATTCTACGCGTAACTTTTTGAGTAATCGCTATTTTTGTGACTTTTCCTTAATTTTTGATAACCAGTGTATTACGAAAGGAATATAGAAGCAATGAATAATAAAATTTATTTACTCTATATTAGGATAAGTAGTTTATTTTATGTTAGATAAGATATTTTCCCTATCTATCCGATTTTCTATCGGCCCGCAGCAGCTTTCCATAAAGTAATATGCAGTGGCGGATCATTGCACAGGCGCAAGAAACGTGCGCTTGGGGCCTCCGAAAGGTTTAGCAGCTTCAAAAAGAGTTATATACTGTGAACCTCAAACCAGGCCCTGATTTTTCATTAGGCCCGTAGAGACCCCCGAATGTTGGGGGCCCCCCAAAAATGTTAAGTTTAAAGGGAAAAATAGAAAAAATTCCCAATTCAATTTTTTTTAATAGCAATTTTTTTTATATATCCTTTTAAATTTGATTGATTGATTGGTTCATCATATGTATAGTTATATGTATAGTTCGTCATATGTATGTTATAGTGTATATAAGGGATTAATACGTTTTTCGGGTTGCATTGTATTCGTGTTTTAATGATGAAGTTAATATGTTTTATTGCTTTTTGTTATTTGATAATGTTCTAATGTTCAAATAGCCAATTCTTGGTAAAATGGTACTTTCACAATGATTCATGATTATTTTTTTTGTGTGTGTCAATTTTGGAAATTTTACGCCCACATCAGTGTTAGGAGGCCCCCATCCCGAGTTGTGCTTATAGTCAAGAATTTTCTAAATCGGGCCCTGCCTCAAACACAATTACCATCCTCTTATAAATACCTAATGATTGACGAATAAAATTTCCCTTTCGACAGTGAGAAAATATCTTAAATGATAGGCAATATTTATTAATATTATTAAAAATAAATAAAATAAAATAAAACTAGATTCCGCTGGAGGCTCCAAATGCTTCACTCATGGTAATATGGTCCTCATCGTAGATCAGTGGTTCTCAAACTTTATACAGTCTGAGCGCACTTACAATACTACAGATACTTGCTGGCGCACTGTATACAAAATAGGACTAATATGTTATAATTTGGTGCAAATCTGTTCAAATAGGCGTGATTTAATTGGTCTTGCTTTAATAAAGTTCACCATTTTAACAACTTGATCTAAGACCTCTCTTAAATCCTCTCCTAATGTTCTTGACATCAAGGCCTCTCTATGAAGGAAGCAATGAGTTACAATAACATTTTCGTTTTGTTCCTTTATAAAAGATACAAGGCCCTTGTTGCAGCCTATCATAGAAGGAGCTCCATCTGTGCAAATGCCTACACACGATTTCCACGATAACTGCCATTTATCAAGGTAGTTATTCAGGATGTTAAAAATGTCCTCACCTTTTGTAGTCAGGCTTAATTCTTTGCAAAAAAGAAACTGATTTGTTTTTTGATTTTCGTTAATGAAACGAATGAATGCTCTGAGTTGCGCCTTGATGGTAATGTCGGTTGACTCGTCAACTTGCAGTGCAAAATGAGAACACTGGAGTTTATTACCACATACATTTTTCTCAATATCAGAAGACATTTCCAAAATACGCCTGTTGACAGTATCATTGGACAGAGGTATCTAGCTTATTTTCATAGCTGCTTCATTTCCTAACATCGTACTGACAATCTTTTGGCAAGGAGGCAAAATAAGTGACTCACCCAAAGTATGAGCTTTCATATTTTGTGCGATCAGTTCTGAGACTTGGTAAGAAGCAATTGGTTAAGAAACTTATCCATTTTTATGGTCGAATTATTTTTAGCAAAGACAATTATATCAACGGTAGTTATTCTGGAAGTTGTGAAAGGCACAATACGTTTACTCTTGACAGCAATTCAAAAGACGCGACACGCCCACTCACCAACGAATGTTATGCAACACTGCTAGTTGCCACGTGATGAAAGCTAGTGCCGGTGTCTACGTAGCTGTTCCAGCTACGTTTGTTACGTGTTTTAAACGCGTAAAAAATTTGCGGATCAGAAGCTAGTTGCAAGAAAAGTAACTTAAAACTGTCATAATAATGTCGCTACGAAACAAGCCGAGTGTTCGTAAAGAAATGGTATAATATAGTAAATTAGTATACATTTGCTTTTCATATCTGGATAGATTTTCTAGGAATACTACGGAGCGCACCTGGAAAAGCTCTGGGGCGCACCAGTGCGCCCGGGCGCACAGTTTGAGAACCACTGTCATAGATCGAGATGTGCAGCTCGGATAAAGGAAATTTAAGGACAACTCACAAGTGCTGCCATCTGTCATTGTTGAGTGGTAATGTTTACTGAAAGGCTCTCTTCGTTAGTCCATACTACACAGCTGCGATTAGCAAGAAACAGTGATAAAAATAACAGTAAATTTTTGTGTGTGTGTGTTGGGGGGGGGAGGGGGGGCTGCTGAGGGAGGGATATTAATAAAAGTACTTCCCCCAAAATAGGATATGTGAGGAATTCATCTTAGATAAAAAAAATCTGATTAGTCCAACGGCAGAATTTTATTATTATTATTATTATTATTATTATTATTATAAGAAACCCTTATATAAACAGTTTTAAGGCAATATCACTCTTAAATTTGTATAATTATTAAAAATATTTGAGAAGTATTTATGAGTAACCGCACAGTAAATAAATATTTCTTTAATGACAAATGTATATCTTTATTTCTGATGGCTCCTGGGAAAAAAATGATAACTGCAAATAATTGGTCCCTTCATAAGAAAAATTACACTTTATGTTGCAAGTCTGATCAAAAACTATCGATTATGGAACTGAAATGCAACATTTTAGGTTTTCTTGTTATTTAGATTGAACCCAAAAAATTTAAAAGAAACTATCTTGTTTTAATTATGGAAGACTACATGCATTTTATTAGCTCATGGATGTTTTAAGGGTTGGCTGTCTAGGTTGGGTCTTAAGCCTAATTATTTTAAGTCAACGTAATGTTTAAATTGCTTTTATTTTAAAGTATTATTATCGAGCCTGTCAAAATGACCGGTTTTAACATCAGTAGAAATAGGTATACCTTGACAGCTAGTAATTTCACTGAGAAATAGTGATGCAATTATTAAGCAATTCTTACGAAAAGTTACTTTCTCTAAGAAATATTGTCTGTATTAATTATGAAGAGGAAATCTAGAGCACAGACGGCGTATTTTAATAGCCGTATATTCTTTTCCTTTGAGTGTAACGTTCAACTTTTATAGCATATAAATGTTATATTTGAGTCAGCCTTATTTTTTCAACGAAAATGTCTGTTTTAGAATGTCATGTTTGATATTTTAGTTCTCGATAAGAACAGATGAGGTACATCTATTTGATTGATCTTGTCCATCTATTTGATTTGATGTAAAATGTAATCAAATCGTGAGTAATATGTTGTTACTGGAAGAGAGACTCCCAAACATCAGAGAGTTCCGGCTAAGTGCCAAAAAACTTATTTCAGATTTTTTTGTCAAAGTTTACGACTAAATATTCTATGATATTTCTGTTGATTGTTTCTAAGCCAGACGCATCGTTTTCTTGTGTTCTTATATACAATAATTGAGGTACTTTTGCAAGTTGTTACATAAAACAGCAATTGTCGTCATTTTAGCGACGAAATGCTTTCAGGATTTCACTACTCCAGTAATAAGACGCAAGGCCTGATTTTGAAGTTTTTCAAGAGAATCTATTATTTTCTCAGATATGTTGTAGTGTTCAAATAACAGACCTCTCAGTACAATTATTAAGGAACATGCCCTGTTGTAATGGGAGAAAATAATAAGAACTCCCGGTTGCATGTCCATGTGGGATCATGTCTCTACTGGGACCGAGCGTAATTTAAAGACCCAGAGAGGCTATGTACAGAGGGTTACCGCACTGATTTCACACCTAAACATCGATTTTGGAGCTCAACAATTTGTTATTACCTCGTAATCCCATCGAAGCCAAGACCTTTTCTATCCGTCTTGGGTTGAGCCAAATAGTGTTAATAAAGGAGGACAGTGATAAAATTCTAAGATCGATGACATACGAAACTATGAATACCCTCTACCCCGTTTCACGTTGGCTCGGGTTCTATACGGATGGCTCTAGAACAAGTGATTGTGTCAACATTGGAGCCGGTGTTCATTGTGAGCTGTTCTTATTCTACTCTCCTGTTGGTACTTATGTGTCAGCTTTTGATGGTTAAATCTCATCCATCCGTTTGGCTCTTATCCAGCTGCAGAGCCGATTAGAGCGTTTCTCAAGAGTGGTGATTCTCTCAGATTCAAGATCAGCTCTTCAGGCTATTGACTCCCCATGTTTCTCTCGATACAAATATATTGATGACTGTGTTAACCTTCTGGAATCAAGGGGAACGAGGCTGCTGACTTCCTAGCGAAAAAGGGGGCTTCTGTTGGGGTATCCTTCCAGGAATTGGCGTATCATTCCATCAAGACGATAGTCAAAAAGACCCTCAGGTGTTCCTTCTCACAGGTTGCTGCTGTCAGAATCGGTCACAAACCCTGATATGTCCATGTCCATGATATTCCTGAGTGGCCTAGAGGTAAATCAGCGGGAATGCTACGGCTTTTTCTGACCATGATTGCCTCCGCAAGCACCTCCACAGAATTGGCTCCCGACCCTCTTTGTCTCCTGTGTGATAACCAGGAAGAAATGGACATGCTTCACCTTGCTTCTTGTCCTGCTCTACCTCCGTTTCTTTATGGGAGCTCTATTGGATTGCCAGACATAAGTTGATGGATTCACTGATGTCATTTTTCTATCTTGTTCTTGTATTTTTGTCTTTTTGATATCTGTTGTCCTGTAATTCTTGCCATTGGAATTTTAAAAAAAAAAGTTTTCAGAATTGACATTGTTCCTCCCTGTTATTTATTTATTTTTTAAATGTTCATGAATCATTGTGCCAGTCTTTCAATATGTTTAGCATAAATTCTGTTTCTGTCAATTTTCATTTCGTATTATTGTTCTTTATGAATGATCGTGTCCTGGTCTGGTTTTTTTCTCATCTTAACGCCTTGCTTCGAATTCTATTTACGATTTATTACTTTCAAGGATCTTGACAGATATGGCATGGGTTGCAAAATTGTTCAGGAATTCGGCGTTTTAGAGGAATAATCCCCTTTTCCATTACCTAGTTCAGGCAAAGAAACCTAAGTACACAGTGGTTTAAAAATACTTCCATACAGTAGCAATAATATTGAAATAGCAAAAGATGAAAGAAAATTTTGCTACAGATGCAATGATGCGCCTTCGAATAGGTGAAAATATTATAAAAATATTAAAAGGATAAGTCGATTCGAAGGCTTTCATCATTACATTTATTTGATAAAATGGAAAACGACGGCTGAAGCGGTACGGTAATTAAAGAGCGGAGCGGTCTTGTGTTAGATGTAGCGTATAGAATAGGTCTTACGGCGGCGGTGAACGTGGGGGGGGGGGGGGTTGATCGCCAGACAAGATTAGGCGAGACTGTCGCCGTAGCTGACATTAAACGACAATGAGCATTGTGCGAGGATTTACGAGAAGAAAACCACAAGCAATTTGGGAGGTTTGCGTGCTGTTTCCGTGTGGGCGTACGTCGGTGAAGCAGGGGCGGCCAATTAAATAATGTTGGAGTGAAGTAAGCGAATGAGATGATGGCAGAATCGGGAATGGAGGAGAAGTGATTCGAAGGAGGAATCAAGAAAGAAGAATGGGATTTAAAATGTATAAATTGGGGAGTTTGAAAATTTAAAAGAGCTCTCTCTCAAATAGCTAGCACCCAGATCTCTCAGGGAGAGACTTCTGATTGTGGTGGTGTCGGGTCGAGCTTCGGTTCCCCGTTCTTTCTTGAGTTTTGGCGTTTCGGGTCGAGCTACGGTTCCCCGTTGCCTCCTCAGATTTTGTGTATAGGGTAGAGCTGCAGTTCCTCTTGGTGTTATTACTGTTTGGGTCGAACTTAGAGTTCCCCACATATAGGTGCTGAATAGAATAAAGTTTGTGTGGTGGTGTGAATTACGAGAATTTTAAGAAGACGGAGAAGAAGGAAGTTTAAGGAAGCCTCTCAACGGAAAGATTCAACATACCCCAGCTAAATAAATCATAGGAATCATCAATCTGTTAAAGGTCAACTAAACTGAGTGAGTCGCACAATTTTATTGTTTAGCTTAGTCCCTTTTGTTTTTTCGGTTGTGTTAATTAAGTTTTGGGTTTATGGTCGGTCTAGTAGAAGTTTTATAGAAGAGATAGTGTTGAATAGGTATTCTGAGTTTTGGGTAATCATCGTGTGCTCCCTATTTTCCTTGAAAAGTAATTGTTGAATGTTAATATTGTTTTAAAGATAAACTAAAATTTTGTGGTTGGCTAAGTGTGCCTGATGAAAAGAAAATGAGTAAAATAAGATGTATAAATGTAAAATTTGTAAATAAATTTAGTTTAGTTTAAATTTAACTTTTTGACTGTTTTAGTTTTCACAGTTGGTTTTCAGGGTACTGAATGAAAAGTTTCATCTTTTAGTCTAGGTTTTCGCTACCCTTCAATTTTTCGTTATTACTAACTACGTCCAGAATTTTGGGTTATAAACAAATAAATCTAACACAACGCACCCAACTACCCCATTCTAAAATGATAACAAATGTACTACCCCAACTAATCACGCCCTAATAAATAACTTTTGGACGAGCAATACGACAACAGACTTAGCTCTTATAGATTCAGTTAATCCGACATTGAAGAGTATGCGTTTATAATAAAAATGTTTCCTTTTACCCCGAATAATAGTATTTAATCTGAAGATGAAGAAAGAGTTAAAAGATAAAAAGCAAAAAGTTTCTCAACAATATATGCTAATTGAGGCCTGTAATCCAGCTATCCCGCAGTCTTAATAATAATAACAATAATGATATGAAGATATCTAGATTAAAATGTTGAGTGTTTCGTGGATGAACCGTTTAGGCAACCAAGGTTTTTTGGACACAACATAACGGAAGTTCAAAATCCAGTTTGATAGTTGGTGATTTAGTTAAAAATTTATGGTTCGTCGAGGAGAAAAAAATAAGGTTAATGGTTTGAACCAAAGTTTACTGTCAGTATGTTATGAACAGATATACCAAATTAAAATCTTTCACGAGCAAGTGATCCAGGATGCATCAGGGATCGCATCTAAAAGGGTCTACACAAAGTGATATCTTAAGAACAGTTCAAGAGAATCCGCGAGTAAAAGTAACCAAACATGCGTTTGAATTCCTTACTAACTAGCCATACAAACATTAACCCTTAGGGCCTGTTCACATTAAATCCGTCAGAGTCAGCGTTAAAGATTCCATTCGCGCTGATTGGTTAAATGGTTCAATGATTGGTACATGATTTGTTAATAAATAACTTGTTGCTATCTTAACTTGTTGCTATCTATCTCTCTCTTCTCTGGTGACCCGGATTCTGAATACGTAGAAACCTTACTGTGTACTTTACATTACTGTGTCGCCGGCAAAATGGCGGAAAAAGAAATTGAGCAGAAGCTTTCAGGCGAGTCGGAAATAAGTGCTGATGTTTGCAAACATGGGGAAAATATTTCCGTTAAACCTCCGCCTTTCTGGACTGACACTCCGAAGTTATAGTTTGTGTACCTGGAAGTACAAATTAAGAACTCTAACCTTAGGTCGTAACAGACCAAGTATAACATCGTGGTGGCTGCCCGGGATCAAAAAATGTTAAACGTTATTTGCGACATAATTTTGTCGCCACCGGAGAACGAACTTTATTCAGTGCTGAAAGAGCGTTAACCACAAGGCTAACGGAATCAGAATCAACTCAGATAAAGAAACTTTTCTCTGAGTTAGATCTAGGGGAGGAAAGACCTAGCTATTTACTACGTGAGATGCGCAGTTTGGCCAACGGCAAAATCAACGATGATGTTTTGAAACCTCTCTGGTTACAACGGTTACCGCGCCAAGCTCAAGCTATTCTGTCTGTTAACGCCGAATCCTTGGTAAAGCTATCTGAGATGGCTGACAAGATTACGGAAACTTATAGTTACCATAATGTGGATACCATTTCTGTAAAATCTAGTTCGCAAACAGCCGATGCAAATTCGCTAAGCCTTACTTATCTTATGGCGAAAATTGACGAACTTTCTCAAGAAGTACATGATCTGCGAAGATCGCGAAGTCGCTTTTATGGAAGACGTCGCCGATCAAGCAGCAGATCTCGTACCAACAGCACCGACGGTATATGCTGGTATCATCAGCGCTTTGGATGTAAATCCACTAAATGTATAGTACGCAACCTTGCAGATTCACTATTGAAGAAGGGCAGCAGGGAAACGAGACGGCCCGTTGTTAGCGGCGAAAGACGATTCCGGCCAAACTTCAAGCCGCCTGTTTATTTTCGATCGCTCTAGTAATCAACAATTTCTAATCGACACTGGAGCCGATGTATCGGTCTTACCCCCACGGCGAAGCAAAAACGATGGCCGGACAAGAACTTTTGCTTATTTGCAGCAAATGCCACTCGTTAAAATACTTACGGAGTGCATCTTCTAGCTTTAGATTTAGGCCTGAGAAGAAAATTCTTATGGACTTTCATCATAGCTGGCGTCTCAAAGCCTATAATAGGGGCCAATTTTCTTAAAGAATTTGGAGTTTTGGTGGACGTTAAACAGAGGAAATTAATCTACCCTAAAACCTCACTAAGATCTTTTTGCAAGATGGCCGATGTTCCACCCACAGTTCTGACCACCGTATCTTCCTCTGCTACTGATCCACGAATTTTTCCTTTACTCAATGAGTTTAAAGCCGTTACCGTGGAACGTGCAGGCACTGTCAATGTCAGACATGATGTGACACACCACATTGTAACATGTGGTCCACCCGTTGTTTCAAAACCAAGACGTTTGTCGCCAGACAAGCTGAAAATTGCCAAAGCAGATTTCGAGTTTATGATGCAGCAAGGAATTTGTAGACCTTCGAAGAGCAATTGGGCTAGTCCTCTACATCTGGTACTCAAGAAAAACGGGAGTTATTGTCTCTGTGGAGATTACCGAGAGCTGGATGCAGTTACCAAACCAGACAGATACACACTACCCTATATACAAGATTTTAGCAGTCAGCTGTATGGATGCAAGATATTCTCCACCTTGGACCTTGCCAGAACGTATAATCAAATTCCAATTCAACCTTATGATGTGGACAAGACCGCCATCTGTACACCGTTTGGGTTTTTTGAGTTCCCCCTCATGGGTTTCGGTTTTCGAAATGCTGCCCAGACTTTTCAAAGATTTATCCTCTCGGTGTTCCGAGATTCGGAATTTTGTTTCGCCTACCTCGATGACCTGCTCATTGCTTCAAATTACGAAGAAGAACATCTAACACATCTACGGCAAGTTTTTCTTCGTCTGCAAGCTGCTGTTTTAGTCATCAACGTTGACAATTGTCAATTTTTTAAGTCTGAAATCAACTTTTTGGGGCATCATGTTTCCGAGCATGGAATCACACCAACAGCAAATCGTATCAAAATCATTGCAGAGTATAAAAAGCCAGATACAATTAAAGACTTACGAAGATATGAGACGGTGAAAGGCAAAGTAGTGTAAGTCAGTAAGTCAAGTGGTGTAAGTCAAAAGAGTTTTATATCAAAAACTACAAAAAATTCCACCATAAATTGAACAAATTATAATTCCTAATAATTATTATAATATTACAAATAATAACTATTTGCAATTCCACTATAAATTGAACATGGAGATTACATTTTTTGCCCTCAAATGAAAAAAGTTGAAAATGTGACTTACACCACTTTGCCTTTCACCGCCTCATATATTGGAATAATCAATTTTTACCACAGGTTCATACCTAATACAACAGAAGCTCAAGCAATCTTGTGCGATTATCTGAAAGGTAAAATGAAAAATGATAAGTCAACGATAGTTTGGACAGAAGAAGCGAGCAAGGCCTTCAAGAAAGTAATAGATGGCTCTCCGCTGCAACCTTGCTGGACCCCCGTGCCACACAGCGGTGCTGGCTATAATGGTTCACGCATCGGATGGAGCCATGGAAGCGGCCGTCCAGCAGAACGTGTCCGGAGTCTGGCAGCCTCTGAGTTTTTTCTCCAGGAGACTTCCAATAGGCACGAGACGGTACCCGTCGCGGCTACATTGTGGCCATCCGGGTTTGGATTAGGCCGGGTTTGGCCGGCAGATGGCGGCTACTCCGCGCACGATCCCAGACCAGTCCCCTGCTCCTGAGCGGCTCACACACCGGTCGGCAAGTCGGAAACGCGACCTGTGCAGAGTTACTGGCTGAGACGCCTGAGAGTAGGCGACAGGTGCCAATTAGGTCGGCCTGAAGAAGAACAATTTGGAAGAAGCGAGAAAGGGCATAGTGCCAAAATGGATGCTAGAAGACCAATAAAACTAGAAGTTCCCAGCGAATCACAATTAGTGTGGGGTGGAGCGAAACGCGAGGCCGGGAAGAAAACAAAGCAGTAGTGAATTTTGCGGTATCACTCCAAGGACTATCCGGTTGCCGACTTGGCCGAAAGGGAAGTTCTGGTCAATTTTGAAGGCGACAGCGCTTCCCCCGGGCCCGTTTCTTGCATACTCACATATGTCATCGACGAGAGACGTGGTCCGCCACTGCGTAAGTTCCCCCGTGGAGCGGTGTGCTCAAAACTCCTTCGGACTATCGCTATTGTCCCCCGGAAAAAAATTCAGATATTAAACCTGAGAAAAAAGTTAAGGGGGCGACTAATAAAATAAACAAAAATGAAATGAAAACGAGCCGTACCAGGTTACTGACGACGGGATAATCCTATGCGATTTCACGCAAGTACGTGCCACTTCACTCATCATAGCAGGTCCTAACAAGTTAACCCTACCATACCCTCTTTGGTCGGGGCTGGGCCTTTTCCGCCGACGGGGAATCCTAACTGCCAATAGAACGTTCTAGACCAGGTAGAACAAAGAAACCCAAATTTTGACGATGAGCTCAAACTAAAATACTAAGCTGGGGAATGAGAAATAGAGGACCCCCCCAACTAAGGGAAGCTGGCGAATTCGATGCTTGATCTGAATCCGGAGACGACCCCCCCCCCCTTGCGTAGACAAAAGTTACCTACCTTAGCTGGTTCTTGTGGATCCTCTGTTGAATAATTGAAGACATCTTCTTTGCTGCTTTTTGTGTGCTCTCCCGGGAGGGTAACTATCAAGTCCGTTAGTTGTTTTGTTTCTCCGAGCCAAAGGCCTCTCCGAGAGAGCCGGCTGTACCCTTGTCGTCTTCTTTCCGTTGCCGTGGTCCAGGCTGTGCACCGTAGACCCTATCCAGTCCGCTATGTGTTGACACTATTTCTTCTTACTTGGCTTCGTACTTCCTACATCACTTGGAGAAAAAATGAGGGGGGGGGGCCTACGGTTCGTATGGATACATACGAACAGTTTTATTTATTTTTTTATAAGAGGACAGAAGAAGTGAGCAGAAGCAGGATAGTAGTTTAGAGAGAAAGTTAGTGGTGTGTTAGTAGGGCAACTTGGGGGCCTAAGTGTTAGTTATTAGTAATAACGATAATAAAACGTAGTACCTGGAGCAACGAAAGAAGGGTTGTATTTTGTACAGTGTAAGTGTTTAGGAGCGTGTTATGTTGTTGTGGTGTTTTTAGTGTGGAAATCATTTATATTGATTGTGATATTCTCCAGGAGACTTACGGACACTCAAAGACGTTATAGCACGTATGACCGAGAACTCTTGGCTGCTTACTCAGCTGTTAAGCATTTCAGATATCTGGTGGAAGGAAGATATTTCACGATCTACACTGACCATTGTCCTCTGGTATACTCTTTCCATCAAAAGAGTGAGAAGGCCTCTACTCGACAAATGTGACATCTTGATTTCATCACTCAATTTACGACAGACCTCCAACACATTTCGGGGTCCAAAAAAGAGGTCGCTGATGCATTATCAAGGATTGAGGAAATAAATATCCCAGAATCCATCAATTATGCTCCAAAGGTCGCTGATCAAGAGAAGGATGAAGAGTTTAAATCTCTGCTGGAATCAAATACAAGTCTGCAATTCAAGAAGTTTACAATATTTGGATCGGAAAGAGAACTAAGCTGTGACATTTCGACAGGCAATTTAAGACCGTGCGTATCCATCTCTCTTCGAAGGAAAGTGTTCGAATCTATTCATGGTCTGGCACACACTGGCTCAAATGCTACTGCAAAAAGTGTTTCAAGGATATTCGTCTGGCCATTTCTACGAGATTTCAAAAATTCGGCTAGGAATGGTCTTAAGTGTCAAATGTCTAAAGTCTCACATACTCGTGCACCCTTGGGAAACTATCTTCCGGTCTCCAACAGGTTTGATGAAATACATCTCGACATCGTCGATCCCTTGCCTATATCTGAAGGTCAAAGGTTTTGTGTGGCAATGATAGACCGATTTACCAGATGGCCCGAGGCATTTCCCGTTCCAGAAATCCGCGCTGACACCATAGAAGCAGCAATATATCAAGGCTGGATCTCACGTTTTGGCGTTCCTAGAATCATCGTCACCGACCGAGGAACCCAATTCGAATCCGCTCTATTTGCAGAGTTATAGCAGGTGCTAGGGTTCAAACGGAAGCATACCACCGCATACAGCCCAAAGTGCAACGGATTTCCTGAAAGATGGCACCGTACATTGAACGTTGTTATTATCTGCCATGCAAATCAGCAATGGACTCAGGTTTTGCCTACGGTTCTGTTGGGACTGCGATCAACCTTTCGCGAAGAATTCCACGCTACACCTTCAGATTGTGTATACAGTACAAACTTATGCCTGCCAAGTGACTTTCTTCAGACTAATCCAGGCAAGACTTGCTCCTTACAGTTTGAACAACAATTGCGACGTCATTTCGAAGATGTGCGACCGGCACCACCATCAAGGCACTATCCACCTTCAGTGTTCGTGTCCAAAGCCCTAGACATATGCACATAAGTATTCGTACTACAGATGCGGTAAAGAAACCCTTCCAGCCTCCTTACGAAGGTCCCTTTACCGTAGTAGGAAGGGCCGACCAGTACTTCACACTGAACATCAAGGGTGAAGTGAAAAACATCAGCCTCAACCATTTAAAGCCTTGTTTCAGTGATGATTCGGGCCCCATTCCCAAGAAGCCACCGGAATCGCTGCAGTTAGTTCCCGAGGACCCACCTCCTAAAAAGACTTCTAAAGTGAAGTTCAACTTAGAGGACACCCGACTTTGATTCCGCTACAACATCTCTCCCCAAGACAACCCGTTGCGGAAGATCAATCATTCGACCGTTAAGATTCATGCCATGTGTTCAGTCTTCGCCTTCACTGGAGGGGGAGTAGTGTGGCGGCAGGAAGAGTGTTACGTAACAACATCATAATCACGAAACATCAAAAGCCCGAACGCTAACTACTTCAACTTTAACTCTCTTTCGGAACATCAAAAATTGTTATTGTTTTCGGCTGCTTATCATATTGTCAAATTCCGCATGTTTGTTTGTGTCTTAACAAATATATTTAAAAGTAAATAATAATAAATAACTTGTCACTATCTTATAATTGACTTTCTCTTCAGAACTATATCGGAACGTTTAGTGGTGATCCTGCTTGGTAAATTATACTCAACCTATCGTTAAACAAACTTTCAGCTTTATAATATGATTCAAAGTGATATAGCCGTTTGGAAACAATTTTTTCATGATAATTTTACCATTTTAAGTTCGTTCACAATTTAAAATTTAAATTCTGTGTTTATTTTGCTTAAACAATTTAGAGAGCTGCTACATAAAAATTAAATTTAAAATTATTTTGTTTTACGCCTTATTTAGGTTTATTTTCTTGAAACATGGGGAGCTATTTATTACATTCTGTTAGAGTTTAAAAGCATTTTGTAACCACTCTGCGCAGGGCTCTTTAACAATACACAGACTTAACGACTTTTTAAAGAAGGATGAAAGCAAATGCATTTCACAAAATAATGACACATCGTAAAGCTAACGGGGTTCTTAGATTGAATATATATATATATATATATATATATATATTCAATCTAATCTTTATATATATATATATATATATATATATATATATATATATATAAAGATTAAAGGGAAAAAATCCCAACTTCTAATACGTCTCACGCAAACATTTTACAGTTTTTCCTACCCTATAAATCATTTATCAAACAACCCAAACATTTCTCTTTCCATTTGAATCGAGGTCTAAATTCATTAAGTCAACGAAGTCATATTAATTTTAAACTGTGACCAGATAATACGCAAAAAATGGCAATGAAACTAATCAACCTGTGGAAGTGATAATGTAGTGTTTTAAAATAATTCGTTATCAATGAATAAAGGTTGACATCGAGAAGATAGAGGAAAAACCAATACTGAATTCAGGCAAAAACATGAACATCTAAAAGCTTCTGATATCTACATCCTTGTAGCAAATAATAGATTAACTTCAATATTACCTAATGTTGAAATAGTTCTGCGGATTTACATGTGCTTGATGATAACTTATGCTACTGGAGAAAGGAGTTTCTCCAACATGAAACATTTGAAAAATGCATACAGATCGACAATGGCACCTGACTTGCTCTTACGACAATTGAAGACGATATTCTAAAGATCTTACAATTTATTGATGTTTAAGGGAAATTTGTTTCCAAGAAATTACACAAAGCAAATGTTCAAATTTTAATTGTTGTTTCTCCAACATGAAACATTTGAAAAATGCATACAGATCGACAATGGCACCAGACTTGCTCTTACGGCAATTGAAGATGATATTCTAAAGATCTTACAATTTATTGATGTTTAAGGGAAATTTATTTCCAAGAAATTACACAAAGCAAATGTTAAAATTTTAATTGTTGTTGACCTCTTAAAGATAAATTAAATTTTGTCTATAACATCTTTTTTGATTTTTCAAATGATGCAGAAAACGTTTGTCGCTAGCAGTTTTTCGTCGCTTTGGTAACCAAAGAAGCAAAGGGCGGAGACAACAAATAACAACAGCAACAACAATAAATGACATAGTAGCATTGCACATAACTGTATATCTATATAAACGAGAAAATATAAAGACGTAGTAAGTATATAAAAATGACATTTGTCAAGCGACTTATACCCAATCCAATATGATAGGGGCTTTACAGAACCCGTAGCCCAGGGACCCACAAAATCTTAATCAGGTCCTGAATGACAGGTAAATTTTTATACGTCCGTCTGTAACACATAATCTAAACGCATTTCAAGTATTATACAAAATTTAAATTAAAATATTAATACTTTAATGGTTATTAAATTCTCTAATAATAATAACGCTTAATTTCTTCAAAGGAAAACTAAAGTTCCATTTGCATGCTTCCTCTGTTCGGACTCGCAATGAAACATTTTTTTATCTCAGAGCAAGGTCTACTTTGAAAAGCAATGCAGCAATATGGCTACATGCCTCCTTAATTTTGAAACAGTTGACACTTTATTCAAAATTTAAGCGAAAGCAGAAGAATATTTCTGGAGAGAATAACCCGAAGTGCCCATCTATGAAATAACCATTATAATTTTAATAGATATGATTTGAATCTTACTGTGGCACGTAAGTATAATGAACTGTCATCATTGGCACAAGTGTGTTGGCAGTGTTCGCATGTTACTGCTAAAACAAGTCTCTTGTGGCGTGGGCTGGTTGCCCAGGCGTGTTTTACGCTTCGCTCCCTTGGTTGGGGGTGATCTCTGGTTTTGTTCGTGTGTGTGTTGTTCTGTGTCTGTCGTTTGTCGTTGGTTTGCAGTGTCTGCGTGGTTCTTCATCCCCGTGTTTTGTTTTTGTGGTCCCGGGTGGGGCTTCTCGCCGCTTTCCGTCTCCCATGTTCGAAGTTTGTGTTTCAAAGTTTCTCTGTGCTAGTTGGTCTAGCGTCTGTCCGTCCATGTTTTTCCTTTTCGGGTCGTTATGTAGAGACAAAGCCGGCCGCCTGGCTGTAGCATAAGGGCCTGTTCACATAGGAGTCCGTTACGTTGCGTTAAGGAAAAGATGACGTGGAGACAAAAATAAACCAATCATAGACCTCCAAACGATTAGCAATGAAATTTTTAACGCCTATGATTGGTTTATTTTCGTCTCAAGTCGTCTTTTCCTTAACGCTACGCAACGGACTCCTATGTGAACAGGCCTTTAGTCTCACAAATTTTCAATTCAATTCAATTCAATTCAACAAGTCTCTTGTGACATTTATAGCACGTTTATAGCATAATAATGACGTTTATAGCATAATACGTAACTCTTCTGTGTGAGACTTGTTAATAAAGGTGATTTTTGCATCGTCATTATCGCAAGAGTCTTAGGACCTGTTCACATAGGAGTCCGTTGCGTTGCGTTAAAGAAAAGATGACGTTGAGACGAAAATAAACCAATCATATGCCTCCAAACGATTAGCAATGAAATTTTTAACGCCTATGATTGGTTTATTTTCGTCCAACGTCATCTTTTCCTTAACGCTACGCAACGGACTCCTATGTGAACAGGCCCTAAATTCGGCCGTAACAGACTTGCTCCCATTGGCTACAGCCCGAAACTAACGTTACTGGTTGCAGTAAATAGTTCAATTTGTAACTGTAACTGTAATATTCATGAGCTATTAAACGTTTTCCAGTGTCATTTGATTCATGATGTGAGGGTTATATATTTTGCATTTCAAACTGAAAATATCTTCTTCCCTGTTATTTGTATCTAGCTCTTCACCCAGTTTTAGATTAAAGGAAAAATACACGAAAGCGCATGAATTTCGTTTGAAGGAAAAGAAATTACAGCGTAAGGGCCTTTTCCATATTTTTACTATTGGTTTCACAGCCCTAAAGAACGATGCTATAGCATAAAGAAAACTGATAAGCGATTGCAAATGTAACTTTTTAATCACCTGTATGTAGAAGTAGATTATTGATAACAAGTTATATTCAAGACATTAAGCAAATGTAACAAAGGTGATATTTAAATGGCTTAAAATATTTAATTATCGTATGATGATTGATGCTGATTCAATGACCATGGACAATTTCTCTCTGACCAATCTGATTGTGAAATCACGTTTAAGAAACGGTTTGCAGAAGACATGACTGTTTTAGGAAATTGTCAAATGTTATACTAACAAAAATACATTCTCCTATTACTAATTTAACCAACCATAAAAATTGTTAAACGATGAGTATTTCGACATATGTATAACCTGTGTATGGATGATTAAAAAACGGGAGACATAAACCCCCCTTTCCACACTGTGAAGAGGTGTAATACAAAATGTTTAGGAAATAAAATTATTTCCAGTTCTAAATAAAATTTATTCAGACAAAATTATCGAGTTGGTTTTATACAAATTCTTAAGAGCCTTTCCACTGAAACTAAGCTGGTATTGGGTCCCAGAGCCTGTGGGTTCGATTTCCACTGCTGGCATGGATATTTGTAGCTGTTCGGAATTAGCTTTAAACTGTGGGCCCCTGTCTAATTAGTGTGGAGCAAAAGCTGACTGCGGCGATCTCAGCCTACCAATCTTTGCACTATTTTCCCCGTTTTATTCTAATACCTTGTTGATGCCTCCCACAAAATTCAACCGATCTGTTGATAAATGCTGGCTTGTCGATATATTGTCTGCTTTGTAGAACTAAAATAATGAAAAGACGCAGGGCCACAGTTTAAACTGCGGGTGAATATTGGCTCAGATTTGAAGCTTTGGTTGTCAGTTTCCCTATACGTTATACTACAGAAACTGACACCCCCCCCCCCAAAAAAAAAAGCAAATTTTTGATCGCGTTTGGACGTAAACCTGTTAGCCGTAGTATATTACCGGACGAATCCACAGTCAAGATATCCAAATCCTCAAGCCAAACAAATGAATAAAAGAAATAATAACAATTTCCTCATACATATACAAATTGAGTATACGTTTAGGTAACGAATAGAGTCTGTAATTATACTGACAGTTTAATAAAGGCATAAATATATCTTATTGTAGATTCGATCAAACAAGAACTAACGATCGCTGCACTACTAAACTATGTGCCAAGATGTCCAGTAACTGAACATCTTGGCAACAAGCATTAGAAACACAGCGATAAGCAAACCTCCTGTGGACTTTTCAGCATACCATGCAAAATTTTTATTTCAGACTTAAAAGTTATACTCTAACACCAGTTAAAAATTTTACTAAAAATTGAAACTTGTGTAATTTTTTCAGCCTGCATCTCAAAACTTTGCATGCGAAGTGCACGATGCTATAGTCTGTTTCTTTTTCAGCTCAGAATTAAATAGACCAAGATGCTCTTGAGAATAAATATGGGCAGGTGATTTTGTGAGAAAACAAAGGTAATGCAAATGAACGAGCAGTGTGTTAACAATTGTAGGAAAATAAAGAAAAATGCTTTACAAACTAAATTGTTACACGTTTACTGTAATTCACCTGATTTAATATGCAAACGTAAAATCTGCCATATCACGCCTTTTTTTTTCTTTCTTTGTTTTTCTTTAGGTTAATCAGATGCTTTTCCCCGAAGAATTAGTAACAAGTTATGGAACACAACTCTAATTCCTCTCTGGCTGACATTAGGTGGACATCATTAAACTTTCCTAAATATCAGGAAGCCGAGTATGTATAAATTATTAAACAAATTTTTTCGGATTTTAACATGAATTTTGATAGGTGAAAATCTAAAAAAAAATAACTAATATTTTTCCTTATAATTTTTAAACATAAAACATTCTCTTAATAAAAGAAATCTTTTATATTAGGCGCTAAATGTTTGTTTCAATAAAACTCTGAAGAAAATGGACAAGTTTGTTTCCTCTGGGATCTCATAAACGTGTAACGTAGATGTGCTCTCCAGACGTTTCATACTGATAAGGGGACAGTGGACTTACAAAATTGTGAAATTTGTCCAAAAATTCAATTTTTTATTTTATTGAATTGTGAAACTACAGACTAGTAGGAATGTGTTGCAAAAAGAATTTTTAATTTCTGTGATTACTTTCCAAGTTATAGGCATTTGTATTTAATTTAGATATTATGTGGTTACTAATAGCAATAACTTTAAATGTGTTTTTCTCAAAATAAAAATTTTCATGTCATACGAATATTCAAACTGCTCCGGGCGCATTTCTAATTATCGTATTGCTTTGAAATTTAAGTTTCATATACTTAACTGTATATCAAATAAATCTTATTGAAAATAATTATGCTTCGTAGCTCAGAATTTCTAAATTTTGTACTTGAAAAGATGATTTAGAGGTATTTTGCGTAATAAAAAGGGTGTTTTCCCTATTATTTTTTTGTCTTTATTTTTAATGAATGCTTAAAATAAGCAATAAGTTTCATTGTTATTTCTATAAGGTATACTGTAAATAAAAATTACCATATTATATTGCATGGAACATTTTTAATTAGGGCAATTTTTTATATAATTCATAAATTATTAATATTTCATCATTAAATTTTAACCACTTTTACATATCTATGGTACTAATCACATATTCAAATTTCAAGCAAATCCATTCAAAACAAAAAAGTTAGGTTTGAAGGTCCACTGTCCCCTTAAATTACATTTCAATTATAGCTTCACTTTAAAAGTTCTAATGAAAATATATGCGAAAACATTCTCCGAAATTATAGTATCACAATCAACGTCACCGTGCTCTTCTGTTGTAATCCTCAGTTTATGAGTGATATTGGTTCGGGGTGGAAATAGTTTTCAGGCAGTGGGGAACTACGTAATCATTGAGAAGTAGCCTTCAGAATCCATTTACCCCAAACGTTTCTCGTGACGCATTTGAGTATAGAGTACAGGATAGAGAGAATAAGATTTGTGTGCGTGGAGGGGTTTGGGTGTACACTTGCCAAGAAATCCCATCATTTCACTTCATTTTACTTATCAACGTTTTGAAAATCTCAGAAAAGCAAAACATGTACTGTGTTATCAATGAATTACAGTAATATGAATACGACATGACAACCACGTAATCACCGACAGCGTCGAGCTATTTAATGAATTAAATACCCACATGTGTACATTCGCCTCAGAAATCAGTCGTTCCAATCCCTCTCTGGTTCATTTACATTGTTTTCCAGAGATCCTTGTTTTCCAGAGATTTCCACAAATCCTTGATTTACCATACTTGATGATTTGACGACATGGTTTCAACTCTAAAATTGTTAGTGGAACTTTACTGCACTTCTCTGAAAATACAGTTTTTGCTCTACTGCGTGACTCTTTTTGGCCCACTTTAAAAAATTTCCCGTATTTAATTTTGTCCCACACGAGGCCCATTTGATTTCAAAAACATCAGTTTTTCATTCAGTGTCTTGATACGTAGACCAAAAGTATTTCGTTCACGTGATCTTTCTGGGAGGGGGGGGGGATATTTTTCTCCAACAAAAAGACAATATTTTGTCAGAAATACTCGTTCCGCAAACCTTCTTGTACTAGCCTAAAAAAAGGACACTTTAATTAACACAACTAACGATGAATTTTAGTTGTATGTGCTTTAAACTACATTTCACCTGAATGAAGATCCCCCCTCTCCACGAGCACTGTTATTTGTCGGTCGACTACAGCGGACTTTTGTCTGCGCAAAACTATCATTTAGTTTATTGGTATCATAAATATCTGAATTTAAAGTGGTTGCTGAAAACATTGGAGAGAAAAAGTTATCTTCTCGAAAGAACATTTGAAAGACGCAACGTAATTATTAAATAGAACGAATACTGAGGCATACCTTTATCTATATACTGTGATTGTTACACGTTTCAAAACATGAAAGTATTGCTGTGCTTTAATGATTATTGATTGCATTACTCTAATGATTTGTTAGGTATCAGCCCAAGAAAGTAGAATATACGTCCGAGGCGCTGAATATCATTTTCGCTGATGATCTAAACACTTCCCTGGATACAGATTCAGAGCCTGTTTTGTTTTCCAGAAAGCGAAGAAGCAATTCATATTCATTTGGAAAAAATGGGGGTGTTTCAAGTAAGTACTTTATTTCTAGTTCTTATTCATCCTTTTTTTTTTTTTTTTTAGAACAATCACCAAAGTTCTCTCCGTCTCTGAAACCATTCTAATGTATACAAATTGTATATTTATTGATAACACAAGCTTAATAAACTAAACTGGTGTTTTTTATAGCCCCTACAGCTTTCCTAAATGCTTGATTATTCCCCCTGCCTTTTTCGTTAGAATAAAGATTATAAGAACATATCGTTGAATTTTCGATAAAACGTGTTAATACAGATCAGACCTTATCAGATGTTTTACAATAACAGATTGTGAATGCTGAGGAGCAGATGAAAACAACCAATACCTTATTATAAATATTCAAATCAAATTAAGTGTAAGAACATAGTAACCGAGTTCATTTAGGGCTAAATTTCTTCCTCGCCAGTTTTGGACTCTGAATGCAGATAAAATCTTTTCAATATTTGTGTGGAAAAAGATGACTACGACGTAAAATTAATCCCCTCCCCCACACACTCACACTTATACATAAAATAATGTCCTGTTAGATCAGATCTTGCAACATATTATTCTCCGAATCCATCGTTACCACTTTATCGATAGAGTAGCTCAGTAGAACTCTTCGTTTTCAGGATGAGGGTCAAAATATCTCCGCGATGATCACGGCATGTAATCTGATGCTCCACTTGGGGAATAGCTGAATAACAATACTTTTAAGAATATCTAGTGTTGATAGTAAAATAAGGATTCAGCATGATGGTAGCATGATTTAGCATGATCAGCATGATGGTAGAGAGCTGTTTCGTTGCTTTGGAACGGGTTTTTTGGGGCCTGTGATCAGAACTTTGAATGCTGATGTCTGCGAAGATTCACCCAAAATGATGTGGCCAACGTCGTCGATGGAACCCAAACAATTAGCACTCCGGTTCTCCTCACTGATAAACCAAAGTATAGTTTGAATACCGATTCTCGATGTACTTCTAATTTGGGACAGTTCAAGTATTTCGTAAGTACATTTTTAGTCATTTTAGATCTCCCCCTTTGTAAGCAAAAATAAGTAAATGTCCGCCCCCCTCCACTTGCTAACGTAAGATTTAGCAAATTTCTTGTCGCTATTTCGTAGGAGACTATTTTTTCCAATTATTAAATTTATTGTACATTTCTAAGTAAAGTTATAGATATTAAATCCTTAACAGTAAACACAATGAACAATAAATGAAAACAGTCAGAATTATATCAACGTTATAAAGGTTTTATTCTTTTGAAAGTAAATAGTATAATACAAAATTTAGTAAATATACAGATACAATACTGAGAAAGAATCTATCATTTACTTTTAATCTGTCGACCAAGTCCTAACCCACGCTTCAGAATCATCAGTTATTACATTTGTGCGGGGTTGGTTTGAATTGTGGCTGGACTCTCCCGCGTCATCTACCTCTTCTTTATCAAGCCACTATCTTCATCTCCACTCTGAGCTTGATGAATGCACATCTCATCGGCACATCGTGCAGCTATACCGACTGGACGTACTCTGGGTGTTTCTTTCTTTAAACGTTCAGAAAGTTTGATATAATTTTGATCTGTCAACGTTAGACGACATTTTCTGCTATGCAAAGCGCAACCTAAAACCTCTAAAGCAAGATGCGACTCTACTGAAGAATCTGAAAGAAACACAGCACACTCTCTTGCGATCATTGCAAACAGAACTCATTTTCTGTACTGGACGGCAGGGGAGTTGGTGTAGTCAGAAGCACATTGCAGCGCACTCTCTTGTGTGCATGTTTTCTGTCTTATGTAAATATTGCTCTTGTCGCCCCCTTCCCCCATGTCAGCAAAAATAAGCATAGCTTGAACCCCCTCTCTTGAATGCTTACGCAATACTTGAATTACCCCTTTGAGTGAACCTTGAACAGCTACCACCAGTTGAACATTGCGATAAGCTAGGACGATGGTTGCGAGCCAAGACCTATTCGAAATTTCATTCGTCAGCTGTTTTGCCCTACCTTTGCAGACTCTTTCCGTATGGGCAAAATTTTCCTTGGACAGTCACGAGCTGTGAAAGTAAATCCGACCTAACATCCAATTATAAGAATCACTTCAGAACCGAGAAACAGCAAATTATTTTCCGACGCTCTCATTTTTTTTCCATTTCGGCAAGCACAGTAATTGGCAATATTTTTTTTTTCCCATGGCAAGAATTACGGGACAACAGATATCAAAAAGACAAATACGAGATAGAAAAATGGCATCAGTTAATCCATCAACTTATGTCTGGCAATCCAATAGCGCAACCATAAAGAAACGGGAGGTAGAGCACAAGAAGGAAGGTGAGGCATGTCTATTTCTTCCTGGTTATCCACACGGGAGACAGAGGGTCGGGTGCCAAGTTAATTCTGTGGAGGTGCTTGCGGAGGCAATCATGGCCAGAGAAAAGCCGTAGCATTGCCACAGATTTAACTCTAGGCCACTCAGGAATATCATGGACATGGTCATACCAGGGCTTGTGACCACTTTTGTAATAATAATAATAATAAAATGCGACAACTTGACGGTGCCCTGATCCCGGTTCTTCAAGTATCCGACGTTTAGAATTAACCTTCAGGTCAGGAGTAAATCTGGATTGGTTTTAGTACCATTTTAATGAATATAGGTATGCACAACATCGTTACTGTAGATTAGTTCAAAAGACTTGGTGTTAAGGTCTTCTCTACCTCGCCAGCATGGTTCATATCACTATAGCCCCATCTCGGTGAGTGAGCATTAAAGTCACCGAGAAAAATGGAGCTCCTAGAGACATCCAGAAATGAAAAATCCGGGGTACTCCCAGGAGGGGAGTAAATTTTAAAATGTTTATCAAATTTCCATAACTCTAAAAGGGCAACTTCGCTTTTGTCATCACCGGAGCCCATTCCTCTCACAATTTTAAATTCTGCAATTAGGTATGATTTCATACCAATTAAGATTCCACTTGCCACTCTTCTAGCCTTGGGGATAATATAAGTAGCAAAACCCTTAAAACGGTAAAATTTTATATTATCGTGAGACAAATTTGCCTCCATAATAGTAAATGCGTCGATATCAAAATTCTTAGTGGTAAGTAATACATTAGCAATATAGTTTTCCGCATTTATTTATCTGTACTTTATTACAGGATTATTTTTTTCAATTTTATATTCCTATTCTGTAATAAAGTTGTTATATTAAGCACTTCTCTTTACCCCATCTACTTAGCGATATTTCGCTCATTAATATTTGAGCCTGTTTTCTTTAGTTATTTTCTGTTAAGCAATTCGATCAGCTCTTATTTACTGTAACTTCAAACATTTTATCGGTTTCGTTCCAGGCATTCATGGGTCAGACGGATATCAGTTTAAAACTTCGGGTGAAAATGTTTCATTCACGGATGTTTTCGGAGATAAAACAATACAACTCGAGAAACGTTTTTCATTTGGAGATGCAGATATTAGTGACGAGCCTTTTCTTCCTTCAGGTAATACTTTAATATTTAAGTGTCTTCAAGTTTACCATTAGTTCCAAGTTATGTTAGTTCAGTACGCCCAAAAGAGTTTAATATCCTTTTGGATTGTACAGTCTCCATTGGAGGCGCCTGACTAAATTATAAAAGTTCTGTTAAAACCGTTGAACAGAAGAGCTGAGAAATGGGTTTTTTTTTGTTAGATTATTATTCATGTTCCATTATCTCTTTCTAGTAATCTTCAAGCGAGTACACAGGTTAAAATAATTTAGTCCTGGTTGAGAAATTTGTATAGGTCTACTCTTTTAGGAATATTTATAGAGAAGTACTGGTTAGTTATTAAACTGACAATGTATTGGTGTCCTTGTATTAGGATTAATATCTAGCGTTACACTCATAAGACTGTCGTTCGTCTCAATTTTGAAATGAGAATCGTCATAAACCGCCGTCATCACCGCTGAAGAAAAGCGTTAATCTCTGAAATGACAATCATATTAGCGTTGTCCATATATCAAGAGAAAAGCCCAGACTCTCAAGAATTTTGGGGCAACTAAACTAAGTAACCCAAATGCTTAACTTTCAGTTATCAACCATTTGGGATCTTTCAGATATGTTAAATCGTAGTATGGGCATTGTACGAGCACGAAAGAGCGTAATTTGGGCTTTATATCACAGCAAGAGGGTTACTGCATGATGTAAGCAATGACATCGTAAATGCAGTTACCCTCTAAACGTCTGGAAAGGAAGATCTTACTTGGGCATGAATTTTCAAGATGTTTTGCCAAATTTAAAAACAGTCTTAAGTTAAGAGTAACTCATTGTGTACAAGTACATAGAAGTATCAGGGTTCAAGTACATAGAAGTATCAGTGTACAAATACAAAGAAGTATCAGTGACTCCCTTTATTTCTGCTACTTCAGTAAATTGGATTCATAATTTGCGAATTTTCTTAAATCGTTTCTCTCGAATGCGTAGCTAGTTAGTCTTAACAGAATTTACGTCTTTCAGATGTCGGTAAGGAAATGCTACTGAAAGATCAAGAAGAACACGTAAAAGAATTTATGTATAAGGTAATATGGATTTTATGTAGGAATCCAAATGTCTAAGATTGTCGTAACATAAGTATATCGTACCATTTATTATGCATTATTATGTAACCACATTAAGTTTCTATAGCTAATTTCAAAAAGAAAAATATCTCTTTTGAAAACAGAACTAATACAAAACTTTTCAGATTTCACTTTAAAGTCACTTTTAAGAAATATTTTGTTAAAAATCTGTAAAAAATGTGACATGTGCTATATAAGTATGTACAGAAGTGTGGAAAGTATTAGTGCAACGATCATTCTCAGATGAAAGTTGTATTTTGAATATATTAATGTTAGCAAGGTTAGCGTAATCCATGAAAAATCCTAAACATAATCTTTCATACATTTGGGCGTAAATAATTTACACTTAATACTACATTACACCCCCAAATTTCTAAAAATTTCTAAAAAAAAAATTTCTAAATCTGGGCATCAACATATATAGGGAAGTTCTTGGAAAATAACTCCCGTCATAATTTTCTCATAATTACAATTTCGGACATAAACGACATAAAAAGGATTCTTACAGCCATTTAAAGCATGGGGTTGTGCATATAGCTCGGTATCGTATTATAACTCAGAATCCATACTACGAGGCCTTCAGACGATTCCTAATAGCGATAGGGTATACCAACACTATTAATTATAAAATAACAGAGCAAACGTGTCTCAAATTACGTTGAAGTTCGAATAATTTTTATGTCTCGGAAGGCTGGGATAATGTCTATCATCATTTATATGAAAGTGTTAATTTTTTTAAAGTAAATTTTACGTCAACTAGTTTATTCTATTATATATATATATATATTTATTGATTACTTTCTGAGCGTGGCACTCACGTACAATAAAGTATCGAAAAGGTAGATGAGCGGAAAATCTAGGTACAAGCGATAAACGAGCGTTAAAAAGGCGTACCGTAATCGAAATGTGTTTTACAGAAAAAAATCAAGATTTAAAACTTTTGGAGTTTTGTATGACCAACCAGCACATGCATTCTACCCTTTCAAATGCTGAACTTTTTGAGACGATTTCAGTTTGCCAAATGTATACACATGCCTTGCGTTATCTGTTTTACTTAATTAGCTTCATTCAAAACACAGTCGCCGTATCCTTATGTTAAAAAACTGTCTGAATAATTTGATTAGCAGATGAAGGCTGTGTGTTTAAATGTACTGAAAAATCACCGAATAGTTATTCCCAATTTGCTAAAAATGAAATACATTTAACAAAATATAAATGAATTTCGGGTATTTTTAGCAAATGCTTTTTATGAAAATAATCTTAAAGTACAGAATCACTACTGCACTAATTGGGAAACAGTTTTTGAGTTGCTCCATAAAATAAAGCAAACTTTTAGTAAGAATATCGAAAATGGAGTCGTGTAGAAATTGCAAGGATAATGGTATTGCTAAAGAAATTTAAGCTTATGAATTTAGGTTGCTTTTATTGTTAATTCCTCATAAATACTTAACTTACTTGCGTATCACAGTCTGAACCACTAAAAAGAACAAATTATTCAACTAAAGTATATTAAAAACGTCGGTATGTACACACACATACACACTGTAGAACAGTGAGAGAGATAACTGGAAGAGATTTTAATCGTTTTCCTATATCAATTTGAATCTGCATGGAATATTAATAATTGCATTCTTTTAAAACCTTTAATTTGACCAGAATGTCGACTGCACCCCATGCAGTTCGTGGAAAATCTGCACAAGGAGGAGTTTGTCCGATCATTCGTTGCTAGAGGATGAACAGTCAAATCGGCAGAATATTACTGTTGGGGAATTTATAGGAGCACGCTCGGAATCTCTTAGTTTCTTACCCGATGATTCATTTCGCCAGAGGGTGAGTATACTTTCTACTCGAATCAATGTCGTTTCGCATCTGATTCAAAGCAGAATGAATATATAGTCAGTTGAGAGACAAAAGTGACGTCAGTTTTGTGTCTCAACTAGGGATACTCGTCATTTCACGTCAACGAGTCTGGTTTAAAACAGTTGTATTCAGGTCTGATTCTTGCGATATTATAGAGGGATTTCAAAGGATTCCTCATAAAGTTTAATTACTGTTTACACTCTCACCGTGGTCTAATTGCTTTTATAAACAAGGAGAGGGAAGAAAATGCACTCGGAGAGCATTTGTTTACATCGGTTATCTTAAAGAGAAGTTTTCTACCATAATATTCTAACTAATAATGTAGAATTCGAATTTTATTTTCCTAAAAATAAAATTCGAATTTTAAAATTCGCTTATAAACTGCAATGTTTCTTTCAGAACTTGAAGCATAAATGTTCAGCAGAGTAAAGGTTGGTAATAAGCCACTGGGTAAATTCATTTTCCCGCTAACTATGAATTAAAATTAAATAAGACGAATAGACTTGGTGATTACAAATTATATATATACAATCCATAAACAAATTTAATCTTTTGTGAATTTTCATCCACATTTTGAAATTCATTGAGCGTCAAGGACAATTTCTTTTCTTTTTGGATATCGACAAAAGGTAGTCAACTTTCCGAACTTTACCGCTGTTTAAATGGTTGAGCAAATTTAATAATAAAATGCATCAAGAAATGCTCTGTGAGGTATTTGAGATAAATTCATTCATACATGGGAAAGTAAGTTTCGCTTTATAAATATATATATATCCTTTGAGCATCCAAAATCTGCTGTTTTTGAGAAGATCGTTTACGTTCATTACTAAATAAACTCTTTGTCCGATAAAAAATTTACTAAAATAATTACTAAAATAATTAGGTGTGTTGTTCAAGACCAAAGCTTCTGTCAAAAGCTAAGGCATAAATGCAAACTTTTTATCCTAGAGAATTTTTTTGAGAAATCCTTTAAATTAGAATTGTCATCGCTATTTCTGTTATCTATCTTCGATTATTCTTTTTTCATTTTGTTATTTTATTCATTATGGTGTGTTTTACATGTAACTTTAGAAGTTGTAAAACCAGCAGGCTGTGAGGCTTTGCTGTTCCTATTAAATAAATTTTTAATGTTTGTATTAATATCTGCTTTATACTAAATACTATTGATAAAAGTCATAATCGAAATATCAGGAAATCAACATATCCTTAGCCTCCAAAAATCAAGAGAGGAAGAGATGCTTGTTTTTGTAACTGTTCAACAGCTCTCACCGCTCGTCCTTTGCTGCTGTATCTAACGAACTCCTAAAGTCACTAACTCACGTAAATCTAAGGGGTTCATGAGGTGGCATTTAAAACTTGATATTTTACAGTTCTATGAAATCGATAGGATAACGTTTCAAAAATGTGCAGTAGAGTTAGACTGCCAATCTTTACCAATTTGTTTATGACAAATTGGAAACTTTTTTCATTGCAGGTACACATTGGTTGCGATGCATCTACACCCATATCAGAGAAAGAATTTACCTGCAACTTATCGGAGATGAACGGTAATTTTCAACATATATTATGGAACGCCAGCATATGCTCCTTCTAATGGCATGTCCTTCACAGTATTCTTGATGTTATAACGCTACATTAACCAATTACAGGTCTGCATAGTTTGCTTTAAGCATATTTATGCATTCAGATAGTTATCAGCGTTATAGAGCTATGGCACTTTTTTTCAGACAGGGATGAAAAATGACAAACCTTGTCCATATGATTTCGTGCTGAAAATAGGGATGATATTCTCTCTCAAAAATAAATTTTAGCGAAAGAAGAGTTAAAAAATATTAGAAATATTGCCCTTTACGTTTATTAAATCGGTTTTTTAAATAATCTTTTTTTTAGTTCCTGGAGGGAGGATTCTCATCACCTCCCCATCTCGTGCCAGTAGTTGCTTTACAGGGTATTGTAGTGAGTCATAGACGATTATATTTTTAAAGAGATTATAATAACAAATATACCATTAGATATTTCCCCTGCAGATACCGATCGAAACAAATTTAAGATGAAAATTCACAAGCAAGATGCAAATGTTTCCTTGTCCAATCCTTGGTAACCTTTTTAACGATTATGTATCAAAAATTAATGCGCTCCACATCAAGCAACTTTCACGAATTACCCCCTCCCTTCCTATCGACCTCTAAGCTGTAAATGACGTATATCCGATGAGGTTTCCAAAGTGCTCCAATCAGTTTTAACACTAATTATAATGATTTGTTAACTTTACATGGGAAAATTAAAAAAAGACGCAGCAGCCATCGTGATGACGTGTGACGCGAAATCTGTATATTGAGGGAGAAGAGAAAGGTTAGCAGTCTTGTTTACAGTTTTCCCTTACATTTCACGTTAATTTTGCAATTTCAATACAAGTAACTAATTTCTACTCGCAATGTCCCTATAAAATATTTCGTTCCATTGTAATACTTAGAAAAACAGTATTTTTAAGCAAATTTCAAAGTAATAACTACGAACATAAAATTGGCCGGGTTGGGTTTGGAGCACTTTGGATATCATTTGCTACACGACGTTTTAAGCCATTTTCAAAACAACACTAATTTAAACTTTGGGACTCGAACTTGTAGGTTCTAGTGACGAAGTCTAATGCCCTAACCGATCTGCCACTGTGTAGATAGAACTTTTTTTTTTTAATTGAGCCTCGGTAACCGCTTACCCCTCAGTGTTTCGAAAAGATATTGACAGATGTCAAAGGTAATCAGCCAAATAATTCTTGATCACGATAACATTTTATCAACTAGTTCGTTTTTAATCATGCATTCGACAATTAAAAAAAATTAAGGCAATTTTATCTTGTTCGTAAGCAAATGTTCAAGAAAAACATCATCTGATCCAATGGATTGTTTTTTTTTTCTCAGCCGCTATGATGATGTCATTAATGAATTGTCTTGATAAATAACTGAGTAATAGCTCGCTAACGTAAAGTACGTTTGGAATTTCGTAGCAAAATTGTCAAACTTCTTTGTTTCAGAGGTTGTTCCGACGTTAAGCATACGAGATCAACTTGAATGTACAGCCTTACTAGGAAACGTACCTTCGCCTCCAATGCTTCTTTTTTCTGTTAAGAAAAAATATTATCCAGAACACAAGTATTATTACGGTGAGTAATAAGGTTCATAAAAAAAAAAAAAAACTCATAGCTATAAGTATTCGAAACATTCAAAAATCGTATCACACGCATATACAGAGGCTGTTCACACATTTTTAAGACGATGTATATTGTATTCACAAAACTAAATTACATAAAATCCTTGTGTTTTAAATGTTCTATTTGACATCCCTTATTCTGAACTATCTTTTGACACCGCAATTTCCAGGATAATAATGCCTTTTGAAGTGTCAGAAGAGGTATTCTATCCCATTCCCCCTGAACAGCTTTCCAGAGTCCTGTAAGGGTTTTGGGACGACGTTTGGATAGTGCAGATTTAAAAGTCCGAAAGCACAAAAATCCATAGGTTATACATCGGGAGATTTAGTAGGGATATCAGTGAAGGGTATGGCCTTGATACCAGTTTTTTTGTTCCATTTCTTTTAGGAAATTTACAGTGGATTTTGATGTGTGACTGCTAGCTTTGTCCTGATGGAGTCTCACAGATTGATGGCACTGTGGGTAAAGCGATGGTATTTCATTCAGAAAAATTGGCGGTACAATATGTTCCTGATAGTATTTGGAGTTAATCTTGACATTTTTTTCCACTCTCTTTATTTTTAACTTGCCATTATAAGAAAAACCAGCAACAATCATGAATCCCTTAGAAAAACTTTCTTTCGATTCTTTGAACCATGTACTTAAATTTTTTTCTCCCCTTTTATGATAATAAATGGCTCTTTTTTTGTTGCAATCATTTAAATACACCCATGATTCATCTATTGTGACAATTGTTTTCCATTTTTCTTTGGATAAGTGTTTCTCACATAGAATTCTGCAGCGTGTCCTGCGTTCAGCGATATGATTTGGAAGAAGACGATGCACATTGCGTTTTTTCGCTTTCTTAAGATTTAAATCAACGTTTATCATTTTGTTTACAGTGGACACCGAGCATTTTAATGATTTTTCAACTGTCCTTTGACTAGAGGGATTTTCTTTTAACATTAAACAATGTATCTTTGCAATAGTCGAAGATGTCCGTTTTTTCCTTGGATACTTGTTTGGAATTTTTATCCCACTTGAGGCTCCAATTTGACGTTTTTTTACTTTCTTGTTGACGATTTTACCTATCGACGCTTTAGATATCACAAAACCATGACTCTCACATCGTTTTTGGATAACGGAGTATGCATATTTCTCTTCGGAAAGAGCATAAATGTAGCCTTCGAATCACTCCTTTGTTAAAAACGCCATTTTGAATAAAAGCAAAACTTTCAAGCCGCAGACGATAATTTTGACTTTTAAAAACATAGTACAATTGCAATTATTTCTTTTGCAGCAAACGATTTTTTATTACCCCTTACCAAAATCGTCTAAAAAATGTGCGAACAGCCTCTGTAGTACCACTTTATCTCATTCAAAGAGTTCTTCTATTAAAAGGGTTATTCAAATAAAAACATACAGGAATAACTTATAAACTTGGTTGTTGACGGTTACTTAATTTACTCTCAAAAAGTTTTGTTTAACTATAATATAACAACTTTTTTGAAAAGTGGTAGGCTTTCTGCAAACCTTCAGATATCATGGAGATCAGCAAGTGATTTATTAGGGGACTGTTATTGCTACTAAATATTGTGGAGTTGCGCCTGCTCTAAGCACGCGTGTTCAGATTCCGATGGTCAAGGTATGGTCCCTATGATAAGATTTTCGAAGTTTCCAGCTATGCTAAGAATTTTTTCCCCAAGCTCAGCGCAGGTGCTTGACGCTTAGTCTTCTGTTTGATAGTTGGAGATTTTTTTTTTAAAGTTAGCAGTAATTAAAAAAATTGCAGATAATTATGATGAGTGTTTAGAAATAAATTTTAGCCATATTTCAATTGCGTAAGGAAGAAAATTAATGGTGCACGAACTAGCAAACGGGTATTATTTCAGCACTTTTTTAAAATATAAAGTTCTCGCTCAAACACCTGGTGAAATGAAAAGTTGGCCCACATCATATAACTGCTTATTACCACGGGGAACTCTTATTTTTCTGTAACTATGAATGTTATGATTTGTAACTAGAGACTACAAATATAAAACTTAAAAGTGAATCTTTGTTGCAGAAATATATTGGATATTTTCGTGAATACTTTGTAGGAAGCAAGTGCAACAGAGTTCTTACAGGCTAAGATAGGTGTGTGTGTAACACATTAGATTTTTGTCTCCTATGTTATACAGTTTTTCTTTTAAGGTTCAACAAATTATAAAAATATACAAAGACTCAAGGAAGAGGAGAGAATGAAAGCTAACTGTGTTGATAAAGTTCCTCTTGAATTAAACTATTCAAATAGTTTAGCAGAAACGACCTTCGGATTTTTTCCCGGGTAAGATCTGGCAATGAATTTCTTTTGTATATGAATTTAAATCAATTGAAAATAAATTCGTGTACACGCACATTAAATGTATGGTGGCATTTATAAACTTTTGGTTTTCTAAAAGAAAAACGTTTATGGTAAGTCGGTAGGAATCTATGAAGTAGGTAGATGATCTGGCATCGAGGGTTATTCAAAATTCAGAAAAAAAGTTAAGTCTATTCGATGCAGCAGTAAAAGAAAACATTATTCCCTTTCCAGTAATTTACTACTCCAGTGTTATAGAAATTTTCAATCAGTTTTACTTTTAATAACATATTAAAATATTTACTATGCTACCTGTAGTAAAGCGCTTTTAAATAAAAAGCTAGCTTTATTACATGTTTGCGATAAAAGTCGGAATCAAACTTAACGTCGACAGCAATTATAGAATAGAGTGGAGTTATTTAGGACGTAGCCTGTGCGAGACAGCTTTATGAGCTTTGAAGGGCCGGGGGGCCGGAGTTGGGTTGGTGTGGCTTGCTCCCAGGGCATCGGGGACCGTTGTGAGGATCTCGGTGCTTGGTAACGGAGAGCGCGACTTTGATTCGCCTGGGGGAGTGGGATCCTCTGAGCAAATCACCGTAGCACCATCAAGGCTTCGGCTGTCACCACTTCCACGTAGTCTCGGCTGGAAACCGGGCGATGGCTCGGGCTAAGAGTGACAATGGACGTAGGGGCCCGGAGTTCCGCCATGTGGCGTTACACCTGTAGCTCCGTAAAGTCCTAAACAAACTCGTACCTGCGCACTCCGTGCGCGGTGGGATGATATCGCGCCCGAAGACGATAGAATCATCAGGTACTACGCCAGTTGGATGCCTTAGTTGGCGGGACGACGTATACCGAGATCTTATGAGCTTTGAAGATGGGAAGGTCTGAGATGGAGACACAGATTAGATGACGGAGCCGAAAGGTGACATTGTTACAAAGGCCTTTTATGTTGAATTTGATAGTACGGTTTGGAAGGTGGCCACGAGAAAATCTTGGGTGGTCCAAAAAGGGCAGGCAGTGAGGGCGTGATGTTTTCAAGTTCAGAAGCCCATGAGAAAGTGTGAAGGGAGAATAGCGAATGAAAATTTTACGGTGTCCGGAATGGCTGATTGAAGTTTATGAGAAGGTGGAGTCGTGGGTGTGAAAGGGGATTAAAATAAAATATATAGGAGTATTGGAAGAAAAGGAGAGAGAGTCTTGATCGGGGAAGCGGAAAGTCCCCATCTCCAGCACGACTTAAAAAGTGATACTTTAAGTGGACCTGAGGGTTCCACCTAAACCTGTTCCGGCTACTGTGTGGGTAGAGAGAAGAGCTCCCCAGATTTCATATACGATAAACTTACAGAGAACGATTGCGTTGACTACGCAAAATAGAGGTCCGCACTCGAATTGCAGCAGAGACGAAGAGACCCAGCTCCCGTGCCACTGCCGAGAAGCGATCCCCATCGCGAACGAAATCGAGAAGATACACGACGAGGAGAGCCCAGCACCCCGTTCCACGACGTGAAGAAATCCCCATCGCGAGTGAAATAGTGAATCTACACGTCAAGGAGATCCCGACTACGATATCAACTAAGAGAGATTGATCCCTCATCTTGAAAGAAGTAGACAGCCCCCTGCCCTATGGAGCAGTATGACCCCGAAACCTCGGCGAGGCGAGAAGGCCAAAATAGCAAATTGGGTTGATGAAAAGCATTTGGGGTGAGTGTTAAATCTCAATTAGATTTGTTCAGTTCCAATTTGAGCTAGGTAAATTAGATTTTTCGTAAGGAAGGAGTTTTTTAGTGAGAAAGTGTTTTAGTGTTGAACTAATAGATAAGTTTATTTGTTTTGTGCTCGGGACGCTCCCTAACCTATGCAAAGTAATAGTAAATACAATTTGTGAGAGATAAAAATATTGTGCATTGATTTTAGGAAATGAAAGATTCTTTTTATACTTGTAAATATTAAGTGTGTAAATAAACTAAGTTTTGTTATGTTAAAATCTATAAGTTTGTCTAAATTGAAAGTTGTTGGTGTTAAATTACATGATCTAAAATTGAGAGTAGTTTATTGGCTTTTGTTCGTTTGCTAAATTCGACATCCAGGGCTTCGGGTTGTATTCAACAATAATAAATATTAAAACACAACACACCCAAATAATTTCTAAAAAAATAAATAAATAAATAAATAAATTGTACTAACCAAAATAAATTTACGATACACCCCCAACCAACTAAAGCTGGATGTATCAACACGACACTACCCACATTTCATGGTGGTTAGCATCACAAGCTACCACTGCATGGGCCTGAATTCGAACCCTGGCGGAGTCGAAGACATTCTCGTATTGTTCCTCTATAGAGAACAACGTTAACTACTGGGTGCTCCCAAGATGAAGTAGTTCACAAAACTTGCCGCGTGAATGAACAAAATGTCTCGGGACAAGTGCCTGTCACAGTGGACAAAAAAGAATAATATATATATATATATATATATATATATATATATATATATATATATATATATATATATATATATATATAAGGGGAAGGAGGCGGAGAAAGCAAGATTTCCCCATGTCCATGATAACTATGGGCTTCGCCAAGACCCGAAAATATGTATATATATATTTTTTTTTTCAATTTAAGGGGTGGCCTGATAAGAACCTTTTCTCTGGGTCAGCGCTGGCTCCTGACGACACTATAAGTAGCAAATGCCTTATCAAAGTGCTGATCCAGCCACTGAGATTTGTAGATTTGATCTCCTGTTATGATTGTTAAATAGTTGGATTCGTATTCATGGAATGGTGAAAAGCCCTACTCTTAAAAACTAATAGGAATCCTCGAAGCCAAACAGCTTAATCCCTGATTTTTTTGCTGCAGTCGGAACTTAATCCTTCCGCGTTTTTTAATTTTGCTACTTTTCAATTTTATATAACATTTATTGGTTAATTCTCTATAAATTTCATAGTACTACAAGTACTAAATTTTGTTTCTGAATTACATACGTAGAATATAATTTAAAATTCGCAGATTTATAAAATGTATATGTAATATAGATCACCTGATTAATTTTCCAATCGTTAATATTGATCAGAAATCTTTTTTTAGAGCGTTTCTTCGCTATACACCTTCTAAAGAAATTTTACATCTCCTGGTTGTAGCTCTACCTGTTCACTTGGATCTGACGAAACAACCTTAAAAAAATCTACTTTTGAAATAAATTTCGACTCTCTCCAAGGAAAAGACGATGTAATGGAGCTATGGATTGTGGAACCGCAAGAACTGACGCTGGACATTAATAGTAAAGGAAGCAGATTGCGATTAATCAGCAACTCTGTAAAAGATCTTAAGTAAGAGTCGTTTTGCTTTTGGTGTTAATATTGATATAAAAATTGACTGTAGCACTAAAATACTTGATTTATTTAACCCAGATTCTCTTTTTTAGATTTAAAACTAGATTCGACAGTAAATTCACAAATGTAAGCCCTGTAAGTGGAATTCTCCCAGCTAAGTATGTAATATATGCATTTCACAAATTTTCATAACGGAAACTTTCTAATAAAAAAAATACTTTAAAGAGACATAATTTCTTCTGAACTTTTCTTAGGAGCACCAATGGTCAGCTCTGTCTATTACGTATGCTAATAAATTAAAATGCACCTTAACAAGGGTTCAACAAGATTCTTCATCTTTGAGCAACATTGCAGACAGCAACTGAGTTGTCTGTCAGTGGCGCACCCAGGGGGGGCCCAGGGGGCCCTGCCCCCCCCCCCCCCAAAGAAGTAGAAATATTGATTTTGCATTATAAATATTTTTATTCGTTCATCTCGGCCGCCCAATGCATTATAAATATTTTTATCCATTCATCTCGCCCCCCCCCCCCCAAGAAAAAATCGTGGGTGCGCCACTGGTGTGTGTGCATAAACTCTGTACCATAAAATCTCGAGTATAATAAGCACTTTTTTTTTTCACATTTTAGTCCGCAAAAATGAGGGTGCGTATTATACTCACGTGCAAAAAAAAACCCCGTAGTTTTAAACATTGGATAGACGAACGTACAGCAGTTGTAAGACATTGTCGCAACACGGGTGCATGCGCATTTGGACTCCGTGATTCATCCATCCGTTTACTAAGGAGGTATTTCTTTTAAACAATTGGAACTCACAGTTCATATCGCACACGCGTTCGTTTAATAACAGGTTCTTGAAATAGTGATAGTTCCCGGTTGTTGCAAGAGCAAAAAATTATTTTATTTCCCTCAAATTTTCTTCAAGACGGTCCTATACGGCAGCAGAAAAATTATCAGTTGTTAAACGTGAGATGGCAGTGAGAACGACATATTATGGGAGGATGGGCAGTTATCATCAAATGAGGATGATGGTGGTGATATATATATTACGATGGCACCAATACTTATGACATGGACGCAACAACAATAAATGAGCTGTATTCTAGTGAAAGTGATTAAGACTGATAATTTTACAGTATTGTTTGGTTTGAATAATAATTACAAGATAAAAAAAAACTTTTTATATACCAAGTTTTTAAATTTTCTGTTGAATCATAAACTTGACAATTTTCTCTTAATTGCACAAACCTTCACTTAATTATTCTTTTTCACTTTCTTCTATTTAATTTTAATCACTTTTTAGTCGTTTCCACTATCCACAGACTTTATAAATTTTAATTTTTTTTAAATTTTTCGCACAATATTTTTGTAAACAAACTAAATTCACATGTATTCTGTTTTCAAAATCGTCAAACGCCGTTACGCAAAAGTGCAAGCATTGAATTTGATCGAAGCGCCACCTTGCGGAATGTTTTCGGCTAAAAGTATTAAAAGAATGCATTGTCATCGTGTTCTGAGCTATTTCTAAAAGTTTCAAATGTCTAGCTAGTCTGGAAGTTAGTTAAAAATCGATTGCAAGATTTGTACTGGACAAACACACAAACAAGAAAGCGAGTTAATAAAAACATGGTAAAAATTTAAGTTTGTTTTCCTACTGAATTTAATGTTTTCGTTTCTTTTCATTACAAATTTTATTTCTGCTAGTAAATATTTCTGCAGTTTTTAAATAAAATATTGAAAAGTTATGGGTGCGTATTATAGTCTAATTTTAATTTTTTCCTAAAATTTCGCGCAAAATCAGGCATGCGTATTATACTCGGGTGCGTATTATAGTCGAGATTTTGCGGTATTTTAAAACAACCTTGTTTAAAAAAATTAAGTTCAAGGTCAACGTCTATACATGCAGTTTGATTACATACAGTATTACAGGCAGAGATATAGCTTCATATGAAGACATATACGAAAGCTACCACCTCTGTCACACCTCTATCAAAACAAATGAATCCGGTATGAGTCTTGATGATCTTTGACCGAATATACCGAGGACCGTTTTTTGACATATCTGAAAAGTTTGTCCCGAATTTGTTGTAGAAGGGAAATATGTACGCAATGAAAGTAACAGCAATGAAAAATTGTGCTCCCTCTGTCCGAAAATACGGTATATATTTCAAAATATTTTTCTCCGAATTTGATTTACATTTACAAGTAATTAAAATTTCAGTTAACAGGATAGTAGTACATCACTTCCTAATTTAGTGAGGGACGGTTGGGTACAGAGGAAATTAGTCGGAGTCAGTCGACACTGTATCGAAGGCGAGTTTTCCGCAGATCACTAAGAAATAGTTTTTAGGCACCAAAGGAAACACTGTTTTGACTAAATTACGAAATGTGCAATGCATCAGAATATTTTGCAGGAAATTTGAAATTTTAGCACTAAGACAGATAGTCTTGATTTAGACTAATCAAGACTATTGGACGATTCAAAGGGGCTTTCTTAATTTTTGCCAAATTTTCAGAAAAATCCCTGCGTTTTCTCCCGCATTTATTTTCCTTTTTTGAAGAAACATCTGCAAAGACTTTACCTTCGTTGTACTGTTTTTAAGCCACGTGCCAAATTTTATCCTCAGTCGAGCGATTTACTCAAATCAGTTGCAACCTTATTAATAGCACCGTGTTCCAGCTTTTGGCCTGTCTTCAGTCGCAGCAACTTTTGCAATACTTTATTACGCTCATTATCAATTAACTGCTTCGATTTGGCACTCCCTCTTTGCAGTCCAACCCTACTTTTGCCAAAATCCATTTCCTAAACGCAGCGAATATTTTATTTTACATAAAATGCAAAATTTTTCTTTTAAACTTTTTTCATCTAATAAAAAAAGTATCCCTACTATGATCCATTATTTTGCGATCACTGCGAGTTAAAAAAAAAACCCGTCTAATGCGGAGGCACTTTGTCGGGAGACATTGTTATTCACCGCAATTTACTGACTACTTTATTATGGTAGCACCATATAGGTAAGCCAGCATTGCTCCCTATGAGGGGGACGGCACAGAAACTACCAAGTCTTATTCGCGATTTAAACCCAAGCCCATCACGTGGTAGCTCAGTACGCTAGCCACTACACCAAGTGGGTGGCCTGTTAGTTAAAAAAAAAATAGGTTACTTGAATACTAAAATGTTTACATCATCCGTTAATCTTCAAAGTATTTTAAAATGTGTACCATATTTTCGGACAAAGGAAGTGTTAAATTACATAACGGAAAAACTAAAACCTCTTGCATTTTAACTTATGAAACATAAGCCAACTGCCATAATTATTTTTTCCTACTTATTTTGAAAAATCCCCTGGACATCCTTAAATAGATAAATCTAATTTCGTTTTAAAATTCTGCAGTAGGGTTGAATTTTCATTCAAACATACTCTGGTTCATCCAAAGCAAGAATTTTGGTATTCTTCTATGGCATAGTAATTTGACAAAAGAGCCCCCACTTGCCTGTGTAAAAAGGAAGTTTTTCTTCGCTTAGTTCCAATTTCATTCATTTTCGAGGAACCGGTTCGTTGCAAACTATTCGTCAAGACCTCAAAGGGAGACAAAATATTTCACTCAGATTAAAGTTTGACAACAATACATTCTCATATATGCATTTTCCGGTACAATAAGTTCTGTTATGTATTTCTCTGTTCATCCTAAAACGTGTAACTCAAAATATGCTTTTTTTACAGGGGTGAGATTGGTTTACGAGTACTAGTATCTCGCTATTTAAGAGGAAGGTTAAAAGAAGAGGCTGTGGATAATGTAATAATAATAAGTGGGAGAAAAGAAAAGGTAAATTTCACACAGTTTATACTCATTAAATAATTCACAACTCTGCAGCATGGGGAACGAATATTACGGGTAATTAACCCTTCATCTGGCGCGTGTGGCACAAAAGTGCAATGTCTCTTTCAACCTTGATTATTCCTTTTGTAAGAAAGCTCTAAAGAGGACTCTAATGCTTACTCCACACCAACGGCGACAACAACGACAGACAGACACATTTTGCTGCCTGTCTCTGTGGCTGTCACAAAAGCCTTCACACCGCTAGGAGACGGGGAGAAGAGGCAATTTATTTGCGCATGCGCTCAATCTTCTCTCTATTCTGATAGGCTGTCGAGCATGGCGGCAGAGACAAAAGTTAAACTTTTTCCAAGACTTGAAACCGCAGAGACCAGAGACGGAGACGAACCGGGGGAGTGAAAATTTGTTTGTAATACACATGCGCAACAACGAAGATGCATGCTTTGTCTCCGTCGCCGTTGGTGTGGAGTAAGCATAAGACTCTGAGATACTCTAAAACACCAGTACTTTAATAACGCTAATTTTGATTAGCTTTCGACGTTTCAGATATTTTGGCCGTAAGTTTCCAGAGATCTTAAAGAAACATTTCTGCTGAATTATGCAAACAATAATTAATTTTTTAAATTTTAAGGGAGGGGATTATCAAGAGAATTGATCTGATTCACTAGAATATTACGAGAATTGTTTTTCAGACAATTAAAATTTTTAAGCGCAGTAAGTTATTCCTCTGAACAATTGCTCCTCCGTAAATTTCGGTTGTGGTCAAGATAATTAAAGAAGTTGGATAAAATCAACATAGTCTGAAAAGCTTTGAACAGGGCCTTTTGACTCCCCCTTTAAAAAAAAAAATAAAATGGGGAAATTATTAAAACATCAGTATGCATGGTCTCAATATAAATTTATTCTCTTGAAATCAGTGTATTGTTTTTATTGAGCCCTCAAATTAAATGGATTAACTTAAGAAATGGTTGATTATTTTTCATGTATTCCTAATGCTTTCATTTCTAAATTTTAAAATGACAACATATTATCTACTCTTCAAAAGAAAGAAAAAAAATTTACTATAGCCATATGAATAAAAGTGAACAGTGTCAGATAGAGCATATCATCACTGTATTTCACCTGCCTTAGATTTTTCCCCTCCTATATGATTAATAGTAAAAGTCTTGAATAGTCTTACATATAAGATTCAACAGAGATTTGAACTCTATAGAAGATACTCTATATCTGATGTATGAGATTCAGAAGCCTTGGAGAATTTTTTAGTTAGATTTGAAGAAGTAACAAAAAACTTTTCAAATGCTTCTAATCAAGAAGTGCATGAAATTAACTTTTTTTTTTCTTTTTCCCCAGACTGTCATCGTGAGAATTTGTAAAGAACTGAAATCAAAAAGTGTTTCATATAAGGATAGATCTTTCATGTGTTTCTAACAGCTCAAAAATTAATTGAAATCATATTCTTCGTTGTAAGAGGATTGACTGAAGACTGAGTTTTACAGCAATTACGTTTAAGAACTATTTTATTTTTAAGAAGCCTTTGTTTACGACGGGCTGAAGTTTGAAAATGAATAGTACTCTTTTTATAGCATCAACATAAAGTGTATACTCTTGTCATATATGCTCATCTTTTCATAATAAAATAAATTCTTAAGTAAATAAAAAGGTCTCACTCGCATATCTATTAAACTTTTATTCTTCTTAAATAAGTATATATCAAAATCTAAAAATCCATTAATTATAATTCAATTTTATATATATATATGTGTGTGTGTATATATATATATATATATATATATATATATATACACACACACACACACACACACCTACCTACCTCTATCGATCGATCGTTTTCCCGTATGTATCGTTTATTTCGCCCAGTCCCGAATAAATTCCTTAGAAGACAAGCAAAAACAGACCGCATGGATCGCTCCTCGATCAATCGTTCTCCCGCAATATTCGTTCAGAATATCGCAGATTTATATTAATTTATCGGATCGATCGTTTTTTCATAATAACAACCTGAAATATAAATGTCTGGGTTGAGCTAGAATGACGTTCTAATTAAACAATTAGCAGAACATTTGAGATGCACGCTCTCGTAATTTTGTTCTCTCCTGTTTAGCCTGATGTCGCGTTATCGTGCCACTCCCATTATTTGTTCGTCGTTGGTGTTCCTTAAATCTTTAGCCTCTGGAGTATCCTATTTCCGGCAACTCATTCAAAATTCTCAGTCTATTCAACATTATTTCTGTTCTTATCAGTAATGGCTCACAGTCAGCCGACCTAAGCGGTTCCTGCTGCCCTCTGGCTTTTCTGTTGGCCTTGGGAGGGAGGCACCCTGGTCTTTTGTCTAGGGTGTGAGAAGTTTGATTGCCGCAGTCTACACTGGTAGGGATGCGACATCGACAACAAAACATCGATATTCAATATTAAAACATCGATGCTAATAAAACATCGCTCCAAAACCATCGATGTTTTTGAACATCGATGTTTCCGTCCAAATATGTTATAAGACATACATTTGAGACATTGCTCAATCGCTCTTTTAACATAAATGACACTGTTTCGTACTTCTGATCTATCATTTAATCTGTTCTTCGTGATGTTAAAAGTAACTGCCTTTATATACTGTTTCAAGTGTTTAAAACCCTCGTCTTCAATGATTGAAGTCGGCTGAGAATCTCTGCAAATTATATAAGAAATTTTGCTTTGGATATCTCCACCATCTTTAAAAGAAATCCCATTTGAGAAACTGTTTTTCAGAGTTTTTTGATGGAACTTAGAAATAGTGGAATACGAACTTAAGATTTTTTCTCCAAGTTCCGTTTCAGTCACCGAAATGCTTGGAATGCCTGGGACCGCAGAATCTGGATTGTGTGGTTTACTTTTTGCCTTGGGCTTCATTGATGACTCAAAATACTCGTTGTAAATATCACCATATTTTGCCTTCAAATGTCCAGATAAATTCGTGGTATTGCCAGAAGTTTGAGGGACTTAAGGCAAATATTGCATTTCGGCAATTTGTCAGAGGTTTTGGAAAAATATTTCCAAATGCTACTTTTGGGAGGCATCTTACTAATATTAACTTATATAAAACCAGAACAAAACAAAAACTTAAACGGCCGCTCTCGTGTTTATACTATTTATACAATAAACCCCATGGAAGGTTCTGGAGTTTCAAGAGCATTCCAAGCGCTCTAATTGGTTCATTGGTTGTTGATTGCCATTTATCTCGTAACTAGGGGATCGTTCCCCCCCCCTTTTGTATTCGTCCTTTTCAGAATTCAGACTTACATTTACTGAGTGTGAAAATTATGCTAGGTGGTTAATTTTTATCATGGTGCTTTTTCATTTTAAAAACAAACCCAAAAAAATCTAAATACGTAAAACATCGAGCACAAAACATCGATGTTAAAAAAAATCGGCTTCAAAAAATGTTTATAACATCGGTGTTTTGAAAACATCAACATCGATGTCGCATCCCTATACACTGGCCAATGGGGATTTCAGCCGGAAGGCAGAACTTCCTGGTGGTCTTATGTCGGACTCCATCTAGTACAATGGAATGGTTCTATAATGGTTTTATAGTTCCAAACGATTCTCGGCTGCCGCTTCCCCTACCCACATCGAAAAGTATTGACGTTGCTAAACAGTGAAACGTATCGGCGCACGTCTCGGATAATCTCTTTAGTTTTTCGTAGCTTTTACTGTTGATATTTTTTAAACTTTCAAATGAACCGTTCAGCGAAATAAGTACGTACCCTTCAAAAAAGATTAAAAATGCAGGGCGTTTGAAAAATTGAAAAGTTTTTTAATACTCTCGCACAATAATCGATACCGAAAAGAATGCAATTTGAAACACAGAAAAAATATTGTTTACTTGTGGAGAGAGAACCGCCAAAAAACAAACGAAGATTAAAGACTATTTTAATTGAATCAAAATTCCTGTGTATCTACGTGTATTTCTTTATTATTATTATTATTATTATTATTATTATTATTATTATTATTATCATCATCATCATTATCGTGGATTTCAGTACAACTTTGTAATTTTATCTTCAATTACACAACAGATATGCATGCATTTATGTATGTCAGTAAATATATTTTAGGGATATCAAATTTTTACGTGTTAATACTTTTTTGTATGTTGCCGCATCTATCGTTTAGTTCAGTCAGTCCCTTCGAAAACGATAGATCGAGATTCCACCGTGTATATATATATATATATACACACACACACATACACACACAGTCCAGTCATATTAATGTGACCACCGCCTACTTTTGACGTCAACGTTAAATAACCAATTGCAGAAAGCACGTTCGGTGGATATATAGAGTGTGTTGTAGGCTTTCGGAAAAAATTTCAGTTCTTGCAGTCATGCAGAAACGGAGCGATTTATCCGACGTCCAAAAGGGCATGATCATTAGCTTTCGGGCCAAGGGTGGAAGCATTTCCGAAACGGCTAATTTTGCAAACTGTTCGCGGACCGCTGTGGTAAAAGTATACCGTGCATGGCAAAATGGCACTATCCAATATCAGCGACGTAGCAAATGTGGTGCACCACGTGCCGTAGATGGCAGATGTGAACGACGGCTGCGGAGATGCATTCGGGCGAATAGACGTGCAACCGTTGAGCAACTGACCGTCCAGATGAATCAAGGGGCTACCAACAGTGTCTCCACAACGACGTTGCTGTGTATGGGCCTCCGAAGCAGACGCCTGGTTAATTCACCTATGCTGACTGCTGTTCATCGGCGACGAAGGCTGGAATTTGCACGCCAGTACCGCAACTGGACTTCCACTGAGTGGAGACAGGTGGCTTTTTCCCGATGAATCACGTTTTATGCTCCATCGAACAGATGTACGTTGGCGTATACAGAGTGACACGTCTGAAAGCAAACACCCTGCAACAATTGCCGGAAGGGTCCAAGCTGGAGGAGGGAGCATTATGGTTTGGGGAATGTTTTCGTTGTATTCTCTGGGTTCACTCATCATTGTGGAAGGCACGATGTATCAACACATCTATACATGCATCTATCCTTGCGGACCATGTTCACACCTACATGCGAATTGTTTTTCCTCAGGATGATGGCATCTACCAGCAGGACAATGCGACGTGTCATAAAGCTCGCAGTGTACGTGCGTGGTTCAAAGAGCACCAGGATGAGTTCACCGTACTCCCTTGGCCAACAAATTCCCCGGACTTGAACCCAATCGAGAATCTGTGGGTCCACCTCGATCGGGTTGTTCGCACCATGGATCCTCACCCGCGTAACCTAGCGCAGCTGGCCACGGCACTGGAGTCGGCAGGGCTCAACATCCCAGTGAACACCTTCAAGAACCAAATTGACCCTCTTCCTGCACGTCTCGCAGCGGTCCGCTCTGCGAAAGGTGGTTATTCTGGATTTTGACAGGTGGTCACAGGAAAGCACTGAAGAAATTTAGGAGAGAAACACACATGGAGCCATAGAAGAGAAACACAGATTACAGGCGATATCCAGGAAATCACTTTTGTTTAATCAGTACGCATTACGAAGGCATAAGCTCTAGTGGCCACAGGACTTGTGCGGCGTCCATGCCAGGACGGGACGTGAAAACAGTGTTTACATGGCAGAGTTAACTGAGAAGAGCCGTCGTGACCACCGGACTTCTGGCGTTCGTGGACAGCAGATCTGACAGCAAGGAGAGTTAGGAGTGAAGAGAGAAGTCTTCTGTTCAGGAAAATATTAAATAACTGTTTGGTGATATTGACACTAGAGGGCCTAAATTACTTATCCTTTAATTGGACGAATTTAGTCTCGTGGAGTTCACATGTTCACATCGTGATTCTCCCGGGGATTAATTGCTAAACACGCGCTGATCCGAGTTTTGCTAAAAGAAAGAATTTGAAAACAGGACTTGTATACAAATTTAATGAGGCATTCGGTTCGGGCCAGATGTGTTATGGAATTCAGATATTTCAAATGCCTGCTTAATAATTTGCAGGGCTAATATAAATTATAACTTACATTATTTTTAGGTTACAATTTGAAAAAGGGGTTGTACTTTATTAAAAAAGAATATGCTTTATATATACACTGTTGACCATCCAAATTGCAACACCAAGAAAGACAAGAGATATCACAACAAAATTTATTTTGTAGATAACATGTTCATCAAGTATCAAATGATTAAATTTATAGACTTCTGTGAAGTGTGGTTCCTGCCAAGATCAGTAGCCAGAGTAGCCGCCATTGTTGGAGATCACCGCTGCCACACGCCTCGGCATTGATTCAAAGAGACTTTGAATGAGTTCTTGGGGTACAGCAGACCAAGCAGCTTCCACACGTTGCCAAAGTTGATCTGCTGTGGCAGCTGGGGATGGAATCTGGGTCAATCGTAGAGCAATCATGGACCACATGTTTTCTATCGGCGAAAGATCCGGAGAGCGAGGCGGCGAGGGAAGCAATTCAATCTGGCGATTGACGAAGAACCGTTGGACAATGCGTGCCACGTGTGGTCGCGCATTATCCTGTTGAAATATGGCTGTGGGCAAGCCCTGAAGGTAAGGAAGGACACCTGGCTCCAACACCTCGGAGATGTAGCGCTGGCTGTTTAAAGTACCGGCAATGCGTACTAGAGGTGTGCGAGAGTGATATCCAATACCGCCCCATACCATAATACCCGGTGCAGGGCCAGTGTGGCGGTGCATAACGCAGCTGTTCAGCGTCCTCTCTTCACGGTGTCTCCAGACTCGAATGCGACCTTCGTGGTGTTGCAGACAGAAACGTGACTCGTCAGTAAAGACAATTTCATTCCATTCTGCTGTCCACATCCTTCTGTCATCGCACCATTGGCGGCGGAGACGTCTGTGGTTCTGCGTCAAGGGTAGACAAAGCAATGGACGTGTTGCGGACAGACCACTCTGCTGTAAACGACATCGAATGGTACGCGCAGACACTGGATGATGCGTTACAGACTGCATGTGCTGTGCTATGGTTCGTGATGTGACTGAGCGATCCGTCACTGCCATGCGTTCAATTTGCCTGTCATCACGTGAAGTGGTGCGCTGAGGTGGATGCGATCGAACACGCCGGTCCGTCGTACCCTCCTGCATCCAACGATCACATATCCGCTTTACAGTTGTTTGGTTTCGTCCAACACGACTACCGATTTCCCTGAAAGATAATCCACAATCTCGGTAGGCCACTATCCTTCCTCTGTCGAACTCGGATACTTGATCAAAAGATGATCGCTGTTTTCGACGAGGCATAATTGATAGTTTTTTGGAAAAAACCACAAGAAAAATACAATTGCCGAACTTGAAATCGTCGAAATCTCCAAGCCTTAAATAGCGCTTTGAAGTGGCGCCACAGGCGCACGTGATGTGCGTCTGCGCTGAAATTCTAATCATTTGCATATCTCACCTCCGCTAATGCATGTTGTAAATTTCATGTTATTTGCATGTTTCCTTCAGGGTGTTGCATTTACAGTGGCCAGCAGTGTATATATATATATATATATATGAAGCCATGACAACTATAGCCGTAACATCACACACTATAAACTTATGAACTTGTTAAGCTTAACCTGCATGTCTTTCAATGTTCTTAATAGCCCAGTCAAAATAGGTTTTATGGCTAAAAAAAAATATGAAAGTTTTGAAAATTGGTGCAGATGTTTGTCTAGGCATGCTAATGAACAAACTAAAAGTCCCCACCGATCAGACTTGAGCTTTCGCCGCCATCTTGGAAAATGTGTAGACGTTTTTGGTTTTTTGCAAATAACTTGATAAATATTGATTTTATGTGAAAAAGTTGAATACAAAAATTGAAGAGCATTAAATTATGAACAAAAACATCATTTACATTATTTTTATAAGTCTAACGCAAACAAAGATAAATGACTTTGAAATGAGCGCACTATCACACCTAGGACGCGGATGCGCGGGTCATCCCCATCGCGATGGAGGGATGACCCGCTCATGTGCACCAAAAGTCTTGGAATACTCCCGTTTGTCAAACCTATGCATACCAAAGCTCGAGAGAAAGTTGTAGCAACATCCAGTCCATTGTTATCAGGTTGTATTGTGAGGCTTGGTGGACTCTATCTTTTTATGTCATATTTACGCTGCATTGGGTACATAATGGCTGGAAGTGGGTTAAAATAAATGCTAACTTTGATGTATGCAACTACGTCAGTAGAAAAAATGTTGCCTGACCATGCGTACGCTAGAAAAATCCTAGCTCATTTATTTACCCAGACAGCTTTAGCAAAAATAATTTTTTAAGCCATGGACATATCTGATTTCAAAAGAAATAATCTCCATGAGTTGTTAAGTGATTTTAAAGGCTTTTTTTTGTGTTTTTGCAAATAACTTGGGAAATATTAACTTTATGTAAAAAAAAGTTTTATACAAAAATTAAAGAACATTAAATTGTGTACAAAAATATTAAATACATTTTTTTGGTAACCCTAACACGAACCAAAATATTGACTATTAAATGCGCGTTGATTATGGAGGTAGAGTCCAAGTCTCGTTTCAAGCTCTTTCCTTTGAATTGTCTCCTCTCCCTCATTGCTGCATTCTTTAAACACAAAAAAATAGACTTTAATGTTTTTGGTATGTAGGTAATTAATCATTATTAATTTTATAAAAGAATGTAATAAACTTGGATGTATTCACTTTTGCATGGTTTGACAAGGAAAATGGCTTTTTTTCTGTAGGAGTGAGAGCTGTTAATAGAACCAGGTGGTCAACATCTTCACCGATGATTACAAAGATGTTGTTACCAGAAAATGCTTCATTAATTTCAGTATTTACAATGAGAATGTTGGCGTTGTCATTACTTTGTCGGAATCGAATCCCATTGTTTTCCAGCTCAGCTGATAGCATGCTGATCAGTTTCCTCTTGATGTTTTCATTTGAAAGGAACTGTTCTTGTTGAACAGTTACTCGCATGTTTCCATCAAAATTTATGTCTACTGATTTTTTCACAATAGACAGTAGATTTTGTTCAATTTTTTTGTACTGTTAGTGATGTTGGATTAGCCATTAAAAACGACTATACAACTAGTCTCATAATGCTTTTTTATATAGTTAACTTAATTTGTGCAAATATCCGAAAAAGTTAATTGTGTTCCCCATTTGACACGGTGTAGGAGAAAACCACTGTCCACAATGTTGACGCAGTTCAGGAGGTTAAAGTCTTTGTTTGGAACTTCAAAAACTTCGTACATGGCCAATGTCGTTCTCTCTCGCATGCCAGCTTCATTAAACAGAGCCAACGGAAAAGGAGCTAACTCATATTCTAAATAAAATGCTAGGTCTTCGTCGTTTCGTTTAGCTATCGTTATCCTCTGAAAAAGCAACAACGGGTTTATTGAAACCGTTTACTTTCACCTTAAAATTGAAAGTGATCAAGCTTTCATAAGGTTTACTATTTAAATTACTGAACCTAGAGGGCTGCAGTTGGGCCATTATCTTTCAACTGCCATCGAGATTAAAAGTCTTAATGATTTTAATCTCGATGGCTCGTATATGAGTATGTCCGTTTTTGGTTTCTAGCGATAGTAGTTCAGTAGCAAAATATCTAAACAACTCATGAAAATTATTGCTTTTGAAATCAGATATGTCCATGACTTAAAAAATTATTTTTGCTAAAGCTGTCTGGGTAAATAAATGAGCTAGGATTTTTCTAGCGTACGCATGGTCAGGCAACATTTTTTCTACTGACGTAGTTGCATACATTAAAGTTAGCATTTATTTTAACCCACTTCCAGCCATTATGTACCCAATGCAGCGTAAATATGACATAAAAAGATAGAATCCACCAAGCCTCACAATACAACCTGATAACAATGGATTGGATGTTGGTGCAACTTTATCTCGAGCTTTGATATGCAGAGGTTTGACACACGTGAGTGTGCAAGACTTTTGGGGCACATGCGCGGGTCATCCACCCATCGCGATGGGGATGACCCGCGCATCCGCATGATTGTTCGCTATTTTCAAAGTCGATTATCTTTGTTCGTGTTAGACTTATGAACAAAAACATCATTTACATATTTTTTATAATTCAATGTTCTTCAATTTTTGTATTCAATTTTTTACATAAAATCAATATTTCTGAAGTTACTTGCAAAAAACCAAAAAAGTCTACACATTTTCCAAGATGGCAGCGAAAGCTCAAGTCTGATCGGTGGGGACTTTTAGTATGTTCATTAACATGCCTAAATAAACATCTCCCCCAATTTTCCAAACTTTAATATTTTTTTAGCCATTCGTCAAAATCGGGTCTATTTTGACTGTGGTATAAATAAATGTTTATTGTAGCTATCAGCTTCCTAAAGAGTGTACATTCAAAAATTAGAAAGAGATATTAATAAAGATAAAGCAAGAATATCCATGATATTGACAAAGTTTTTTTATAAAGCATTTAGTGCAAGACTTTTGGATGCAAGAAAAATTAAAATTTGATCAAATATGCAATAGCTCAGTTCAAAATTAAGAACATTTAACAAAATGTTTCAATATTGCAATTAAACTCAATTAACATTGGAAAGCTTGTATTTCAGAGAATAAGCTATATCTTTCATAGGACATGCTCTTAGCCCCTAATTTTTTATAAAATGAATATTTTTTAATAACATCATGAAAACTTAAGCCCATTTTGCGGTTTTGTTTATCTAATTTTATTTCGCAAGATTCTCTTAAAAAAAAAAAAGCTTATCTGACAAAGCTACAATAAAAACTATCTTATGGTACATGTTAATTAGTATGTAATTACAACATAATGTAAAGTAAAATGTACTAGCTACAGATGTGCTGTCACAAGAGGTTTCATGTTTTGGGGAGGTGAGAGGAAATTAATACTTCTTCACACTTTGTAAGTCTGATTATAAAACTTTAAAGCTCAGAGAAAATTAGCAGAAAATTATATTTGCCAAAAAACATACTCAATCCCATCTTCATTGATTGCAGAGTAACCCCAGAGATGGCTTGGCCTACAATATCCTTCATTGCTGGAATAATTGTCAAAAAAAAATAGAGCAAAATTTTTTTTTTAACTGGCTTATCTGCATTCTTTTAAATATTAAGATCATTATATTCATTTATACTTGTGAGGTCTATTGTTCTTTTGAATACCTCATAATGAATTAGTAATATCACTTAAAATAAAATTTAACACATTTATGACAATGCTAAGCATTGCTAAGTATAAATTATTTTAATACCATTCACTTTAAAAGTAGGTGTGCTTATAAGTGAAATTAACAGAATTATAAGTGTGTCAGTTGCAGTGAACATGTTAAACAATAAATGAAATATTGAAATTGTCGATTGTACCTAAGAAATTAACATTAGGGGATTGTTAATTCCAGTTACAGAGTGAATTTTTAGCCAATAAAATCAATGATCATGTTTGCGAGTACCATAGAACCAAATGAGCATTATTGTATAATCATTAGGAAGTTATAGTAGAGTTCAATTACTGAGATGAAAACTTTTCTGATATTTCCAGAATTATCCGATTACAGAAGAGAGGGCACTTTTTTTTAAAATTTCACAAGAGTACTCAATTGTAGAAGTCTGAAGCCCAATTCCAAAGAGTTTGGTTGCTATTCAAAATTTGCTAAGTTGAGACTAAGGATAAATACATTGGTTATTAAGTTCTGAGAAGTTTATGGTGGTTAGGAAGAGGGGGGGGGGGTACATAGACTCTGTGGAATTGTTACCTCAAGAAGTTAACCAGATACCTTGGAGCTATCTTTACCCTCAGAAGTTGCTAAAATATGTAGATTTCATCCCCAATAAGTAATGTCAGAACACAGCCACTCTGATAGCATGATGCTATGCTTAAGCTCTTGCCACTTAAATTTTATTTTAAAGAGAGGCTAATGGTGAAAAAAATTTTTTTAAGGGGAAAAAAGGTTGAGTTTTGCCATATATCATGTTCTTGTCAAGCTTGTAAATACTCCTAAATAACCTTAGAACAGTGTAGAACAGGCGTCTAACCCACAGCCCTCTACCTCTAGTAATGTGACCCCACAGGATAAACTAATAAGACCTATGTTCCCAGAGACAAATATCATCACTTCACAATCGCACCTTATTTGTGTTATCACTTTTTGACACTATGTATATTTCTGAGAAACTTTCAAATATGAAGCCCACAAAAAGTAAAATTAGATAAATTTCTGATGAGCACCTTAAGAATTCCCTTGAATTGGAACCAGTTCCACTGAACCAAACATTGATGCCTTAGATGCACAAAAACAAGGTTGAATATTCCACTAGTTTTATGTTTATTTTGGTTTCCTTTTATTTATGTTTATTATAACACTGAAAATAAGTTTATCTTGTATGTATTAACCATACTACATATTTTATACGCAGCTCAAGACAATTTCTCTTTCCTCAGTGTAGCTCAGCCAAGCCAAAAGGTTGGACGTCCATGGTGTAGAAAATTTAATAAAAGCATTAAACTTCCTCACAGCAGTCTAATTACACAAAAGAAAAGTAATGTAAAAATAGTTTATTCATTCACAACAGATAGAACACATTTGTTCTCCATTCAAAACAAATAACAAATTTAACAGCTTATGTTGGTTAGTTTCCAGAATGAATAACATTTGTATAAAACAAAACAAACAAAAATTGAAAGACTAGTTTCACTACATAAATTGGCAGATCTAATTCTTATTTTAAAAAAATATTTGATACATAGGAACTATGAAAATCTTTTAAAAAGCTTCCGAAATTGAGAAATATCAAATGTAAATACATATAAAAAATTCAGAATTATCATTTACAAATGTACAAATAATGGGTAAAGAGAGCTTATTTCTATACTTCACAGAGATGGCACAAATCTTTCCTTCTATTTTCTTAAAACTTGTGAATTTCTAAGCTGTCCAGAACACCATTTTGCTGTACATTATTTTAAACTATATTAAAATCTTTATCCCTCTTGATTGGATTTTATGGCATTTTTCCAACTCTATGTAGATAAAACTGTCTTTTTCAAAGAACTGCATAAAACACCTTTATGAATAGTAAAAAGTTTGCTTCTTCTAAGTGAAAAATATACTTTGTTTTTCTGCCTTTTCTTGCAATCGCAACTTCATTTTGAAACTGCCTGAATGATTGAAAAATCCTGAGAAGCTGCAAATTAATAAATATATAAAATTAATAAGTATATTCTTTTATAATCAAATATATTAGTGTATTTGAATTATAATTCTATCAAACTTACTTCTACTCTTTCAAAATATCACGTGACAATATCATCAGCATTACTTCACTCGTACCTAAATGAATACAATTGTTTTTATTTACATAGTACGTAAGTTAATCAAATAGAAAAATGCAGTAATGACCAAAATTATTACATCATTCTTGAATCTTGACAAAAATGCTATTTGTGTTCAGGTATAACATAACTTAAGGTAGATATTATATAAGAGTAAAAATTGAATTAAATTAAGAGTAGATGACAAAAGTGTCAAGGATGCAATATGATGGATAATGTAATTTTAAAGAAAAGTAAAAATGGAGAGTTGTTTACTCCTGAGATATTAATAAAATGAATTGACAGTGAATAAGCTACACTAAATGTGCACCCATTACAGCTAAAGGCAGACTTTTAAAACAATTAGCACTTTCTAGCTGTTTGGTTATGTCTATTGAATCAAAATCAGGGTGGGAAAATATAACTGCATTAAGAATATTTTTAAGAATTACACATTTCTGTCAATGCAGTATGGATTTATGTGCTAATTTAAGCCAAAAATACTATTCCAATTGTTTAACTTCTGTTGTTTCAAGCAACCAACAAAACTAAATACCCTGGAGAGGTTTTTTTCTGTTAAAGAATGAGGTCTTCTGTACTATGAAGACTGATATAAGCTGAAGGTACACAAAGGCACTTAAGAAGCATAACATGCAATCACTTTGGAACACATTGAAATGTGATAATTCAAGATAACTGAGCCCTACGTAATAAACCAAAGGTGGCATAAGTTGTCTCTTTTCTTTCAAATCTGTCTCATAGAGTTATTTAGCAACAGCAGTTTATATCTTGATTGTATCCATCAGGTATATGATGGAACAAACTTTTAAAAGAAAGATTAAACAAAAAGTTCAACTAATTTATACATCATAACGATTAAATTTTTTAGAAAATGAAACAAAGTACAACATGTTTACTATATTATATATAAAGTATACTATCTAGTAAAAGGTAAACCACACAGCAAATATTCAAGAGCTGTATCTAGTCAGAACCAATCATTTTAGCATAACGATCTTAAAGACCAATACAACTTCCAATTAATCCTCTGCAAATTAAAAGGGAAATTTTAAGTAATAAAGATTTGAAAACATCAACACTAATGAACTCTTGTGTACAATAACAACAAATTATCAAGAGAAACTGTCAGTTTAGTGGATTACTACTCAACCAAATTAATGTTATGCCAACTGTAAAATTTTGATAGAGTTATGATCCATGGCTCTTTTTAATGATAAAACCAATTCTGAAACAGCCCATATTTATGACAGTTTTGTGCATCCAAAAATCATGTTAAAACCCTGGTAAAGTTTTGATCCCACCCACTTATATTATGCTTCACTTTCCCTTACAGTATGATCTCCACTGGAATAGTTTAAATATTTAAAACTGCTCTGCATGGAGAACACCTTTAGTATAAATTAGCATTCCAACTACAAACAAATTCACAACTTTAAAAATCAATGATCAACTTGAGCTGCAGATGGAGTATTTCTGCAATAGCTTTACAATATACCTTCAAACCCCCTCAAGTACCTTACATTTACCTTCAGGTCTGTAAGGTAATCAAAATTTTTTTTTTATTATTGAAAGGAGATTTTGTATGAGCATGAGTCTAGATACATTTCACCAGATAGTATACACTAAGGAATTCAGTCTTGCTTAAATTAAGGTTAAATAAAATACAATGAATATAACCCTTACTTTGGCAAAAGAATGTATTTATCTTAAAAAACTTATCAGAAATGAAAGAATGGAAAGGAATACCAGCCTTCCAATATCTGATGAACTCTAATGTCTCTCAAATATTGTTGAACAGGATAATCTTTCAAGTAACCATAACCTCCATGCAATTGTAAAGCATTATTGACAATCTGAAATTTATAAGTGATTTTAAAAGTCACTATAATAACATATATTCTATATTACACAATAAGTGAAAAACTTGGAATAAAAAAAGTAGCAGCATTTGTGATTTGATGTTATGGAACATATAGATGATTGGTTTATCAATATAGTTACAAAATTAATCATTATATTCATCCATTAGAGTGCTGCATTAACACTCAGGACTTAATGAAAAGTTAGAAAACAGTGTTGAGACAGTTGCTCTTAATGTAACTATTAATTATTTTTCTGATACTAATCTGAATTTTTTTAAAAACTGATTTGGATGTAAGATTAGCCTTTTAAAACAACTGTAGTTTTAGCGTAAGGAGTCTACATGTTCATAATGATTATAATTCCCCCCCCTTACCTATTCAAGCAACAAAATTGAAATTAATGATGAGAAAAACAAACAAAATGACATTTGTATTGAGTGTCTTTCAAACATCTCTTTAATATACAATCTCTCTCTTGCACCACTTTCCTCTCTTTGATATAAAGCTGCCCCATATGTATTGCTAGCTGCTTTAGGTTATTGTAACTGCTCCAGTTGAGATGACTGACACAAATATTCTATCCAGTCACATATGCCCTACAATGCTTTGATCTAACTTTTTAAATGATGCAAGACAACAAAACCATAAACTGCAATTCAACATGCCTCAAAAGGTTAACAAACTGATTAAATGTAAATGCATAATGATTGTGTGTGTGGCTAAATTTTGGTTTGTTAGATGAAATATGGATATACATTTTCAAAGGCAAAAAAGTTATTTATCAAGAAAAGTGAATTCTCATAACTGAATATGCATTTTTAAATCTAAGCTTCCTTAAAGTGTTTACATAAATGTAAATGCTTACAGTGCATATATTTGATTACAGAAAATTTTTATACATATAGGGTATCTCAAAAGGTCGTTGCCAAAGTTAACATGCTGGTCTGTCTTATCATGATGAATAATATTTACATAGGAACGTGTGTCCGGAAATGCAAATGGCGACCACTAGAGGGCAATGCTTGCAGGCTTATTGGAGAGTGGGAAGCATGATCATTTCAGGCAACAATGTTGCAGAAGAAGGATGAACCGGTTTACGAACTCAGAATTGGCCGAATTGGATGTATGGTGCCGCGGATGGAAATGGACAAGCCGGGGTATAGATGTACCTTGAGCCCTTCCCAAATAGACATCAGCCAAGTCATGCTTTGCTTGGACAATTGCATCGCAAATTGCGTGAGGCAAGAGCTTTCCAAGTAAGTAACCACATCGGTCAAGAACGTACTACACGCACACCTGTCGTAGAGGAAGCTGTGCTACAGGAATTTGAGACGAACCCGCAAACAAGTCTCCCAGCAAGTGCACGCGTCTTAGGTGTACATCATTCCACCGTTATGCGCATACTGCACTAGGACACGCTATACTCCTACCACGTCCAAAGAGTACAAGCATTGTGTGATGCAGATTATCCCCAACACGTTGCATTCGACACTGGTATTCGCAAAAACGGGTCGCACAGCTTGATTTTCCATCGTGGATATTGTTCTTCTCATGAATCCTCTTTTACACAGGATGGTGTTCTGAACCTGCACAACATGCACGTGTGGATGCATGAAAACCCAAAGTGTACACGTGCCCATGCATTGCAAAAATGGTATTATCGGTGACATGTTAATTGGCCCTTACCTACTACCTGTGCTGGAGGTATTAGAGAAAAACTTACTAAACTTTTCTTTTTTATGTATAAAAAAAAAGGGTTGCAAACGTCATTTTAAGTTCCAGCTTAGCTACAAATATAAACATGAGCATCCCACTCACAAACGATGCTCGGCACCAGAAAAAGTTAAGATGTTCTGATTCCAGCTCAACAAGATGGTAATAGCCGACTGGTTTATGTTGTATGATGCAACTGGGAAGTGGGAGCGGCTTGGGTTAAAGTTAAAGGATTTCGGAAATCTGGATGGCAACATCACTTTTAAGTTGTTATGCAAAACAGCGTGACTTTAAATATGCACTCCTTGTTAATACAAGTGGTTCGATCAGTGAGACAGACAGCCAGCCAGCCAGCTGAACAGCAGAAGACGAGGAAGTATACTCGAAGTCTACTTGCTGGTAGAAGAGCAGCTGCCAGAAGATATGTATAGAAATGTTCGCTTTTATCGAGGACCTGAGAATGACGACGATAATACGGCTCGAGGTATTCCAAGATTCCGATACTTGGGTTTACCTTGCTAGTGGATATACAGGAAAAGATGTCGCCGATAAAGCAAGCGGTGGAGCCGACTAGGAAATAGGTTACTAGCTATTCGCTTTCTAATGAGAGTATCTAGGATAATCTCTCGGAGTTTTTTTAGAATATCTTCCCAGATAAGATATTTTTTCATCGTTAATTTTTCTCGAGGCAACCTTCAGAGTCAACTGTGATACTTATAACAGAAGCAGTGCGTACTATATATCTAAAAAGAATAATTTTAAGTATCAAATTTTTGGACTTTATACATAATGCAACTTAACGATGAAGTTTTACATTTGTGTAATATGCTTTTAAATCGTCAAAGATTGACGTCTACTAAACTTTAGATGTTTTTTAAAGAAGCAACCGACTCACGTTTTATTGCTTAAGAGAAACTTTTTATATGTATATAAGTTTTGATCTGGCATAATATTTCTAAAGATAATCACTTCACAATTTTTCACTGCAGCATTTTTAGAAGAGCTTTTAGGCAAAATTAATTTGAGCCATGCTCTACTGCTACCCCGGCATGGTTATGGGCGTTGTCTGTAACCACCGTCGAACAAAATTTTTTAATATTATGCACAACAACCTGAATGCCCCGATGAGGATACCTATCACACTTTTTTAGAAAGAGTGTTGCTGGATCTGATGGTTGATGTTCTATCAGCTACATGCCGAAACATCTGGTTTCAGAATGATGAAGCGCCTGCACATTTTAGCAGAACTGTGCGGGAATACCTCGATAGGACATATCCTGGTCGCTGGATTGGCAGAGGTGAACCAGTCTCATGGCCACTGCGATCCCCCGACCTGACTCCCCTGGATTTCTACCTGTGGGGATATATGAAGTCCATGGTGTATGAGACGACTGTAACATCAGACATAATCTCGTTGCCAGGATCGTGGAAGCGGCGGCACATGTCCATGACACACCTGCCCATTTTGAGCAGGTCCGTGAATCCATGTGTCGACGTTGTGAAGCATACATTGAGGTGAATGGAAGGAATTTTGAACATCATCTGTGATTAAACCATGTTCTTTAATAAAAGTCATATTAACAGCTCTTTTGACATCCTTTCTTTCACAAGTTCGGACACAAGTTCCTATGTAAATCTTGTTCATCATGGTATGACCAGTATGCTAAGTTTGGCAATGACCTTTTCAGGCACCCTATATATGTGTGTATATACACTGCTGGCCACCCAAATTGCAACACCAAGAAAGACAAGAGATATCACAACAAAATTTATTTTGTAGATAACATGTTGACCAAGTATCAAATGATTAAATTCATAGACTTCTGTGAAGTGTGGTTCCTGCCAAAATCAGTAGCCAGAGTAGCCACCATTGTTGGAGATCACCGCTGCCACACGCCTCGGCATTGATTCAAAGAGATTTTGGATGACTTCTTGGGGTACAGCAGACCAAGCAGCTTCCACACGTTGCCAAAGTTGATCTGCTGTGGCAGCTGGGGATGGAATCTGGGTCAATCGTAGAGCAACCATGGACCACATGTTTTCTATCGGCGAAAGATCCGGAGAGCGAGGCGGCCAGGGAAGCATTTCAATCTGGCGATTGACGAAGAACCGTTGGACAATGCGTGCCACGTGTGGTCGCGCATTATCCTGTTGAAATATGGCTGTGGGCAAGCCCTGAAGGTAAGGAAGGACAACTGGCTCCAACACCTCGGAGATGTAGCGCTGGCTGTTTAAAGTACCGGCAATGCGTACTAGAGGTGTGCGAGAGTGATATCCAATACCGCCCCATACCATAATACCCGGTGCAGGACCAGTGTGTCGGTGCATAACGCAGCTGTTCAGCATCCTCTCTTCACGGTGTCTCCAGACTCGAATGCGACCATCGTGGTGTTGCAGACAGAAGCGTGACTCGTCAGTAAAGACAATTTCATTCCATTCTGCCGTCCACATCCTTCTGTCATCGCACCATTGGCGGCGGAGACGTCTGTGGTTCTGCATCAAGGGTAGACAAAGCAATGGACGTCTTGCGGACAGACCACTCTGCTGTAAACGGCGTCGAATGGTACGCGCAGACACTGGATGATGCGTTACAGACTGCATGTGCTGTGCTATGGTTCGTGATGTGACTGAGCGATCCGTCACTGCCATGCGCACAATTTGCCTGTCATCACGTGAAGTGATGCGCTGAGGTGGATGCGGTCGAACACGCCGGTCCGTCGTACCCTCCTGCATCCAACGATCACATATCCGCATTACAGTTGTTTGGTTTCGTCCAACACGACTACCGATTTCCCTGAAAGATAATCCACAATCTCGGTAGGCCACTATCCTTCCTCTGTCGAACTCAGATACTTGATCAAAAGATGATCGCTGTTTTCGACGAGGCATAATTGATCGTTTTTTTAAAAAAACCACAAGAAAAACACAATTGCCGAACTTAAAATCGTCGAAATCTCCAAGCCTTAAATTGTTAGCAAAACGTGTGTTTGCTACCCCTTTCTTTCTTTGATCACATCACTTGCGATAATTTATATTACGTAATCTCTTTCTTTAATTATTCAAAGCTCGCGTCGTTGAGCGCGAGCCTGTTATCTGCCGTCACGTAACGTCAGCGTCGTGACGTATGCGACTGGCTATAAATAGCTCGCGTGTGTAGTCGGCCTGGATGAGATTGGTGCTGTTTCTTTCGACACTTGTTGCTCGGTTTGAGCTCGATACGAGCGTATTACTAGTCTGCCACTGTTTTTTATTTTTGGCTTTTATTGCCATGCAAATACAGTTTTTTTATATACATTAACAGGAGCCTGCCGCCGCCATTATTTAGCATTCCTTTTGAAGCGACATCTTCGCTATTCCGCTTTTAAGAACGGATAATTTTCATTTACCGGCTTATTCATCATCGCTTGCATGTTTTCTACACCTATCTTGTTTTCAGACTGACCAGTTTATTTCTTCTGTAAAAATTATAAAGATCTGTACAGACAGCAATAGTACTGGTAACGTACTTCATTTATTATTTGTGTGTTATAACTTGCATTTGTTTTTTTTTGTTACTTACGTTGTGCATTACGAATAAAGTAATTATTGTTAAATCTTAAACCCTTTCAGTTATCTTTATTTTGTTGCAATATATTTTTAACTTAATACATTTCTAGCTTCAGTATAGTTGTTTTTTTATTGTAAAGTTAAAGAGACATAGTTACCTCAATTTACCTTTTTTTCACGCTTCCTATGCTTTACAGGATATACTGCTTTTAATTTAATTGCCGGGCTTTAACAAACGGCAAACTTGCCCGTTGCCCAACAATACTTTAAGGTTATGGGCGAGCTTAGTGTAAATTGCAATAGATATAAATGTTTAACTTTGTTTATTTAAGGCCATAACTATTCTGAAATTTGTTTTTGCGATATTGTTTTTATCTGGTGTATATGTTTCTTTGACTTGAGTAAAAGAGATGAGTAAGGCTTATTGATATATATATGTGTTTTTTTTATATTGCTTGTTATATATAACGCATTTACCCTTGTAAAGTTTATACCACCTCCCAGAATAAGAGAGGGGGGGGCAGACTGAGTACCAGTTTTTATTACGAAAAACTTGCAAATTTTTTTATATATATATATATACTTGAAAAGTTAGGTTAAATACCGAGCAAAAGAAAAAAATTGTTACTGTAAATTTAAAGGTAGCTTTGAGATGCTTTGCAGTTTTTATTGAATTTTTTTTTAAACTGTATTTGAATTTTGTATCTCCTGCCTGTTTTTTTTTACCAGTATGGCCAGCTCAAATGTTTATGGTATAGAAAAACTTAGCTCACAAAACTATGAGCAATGGGCTAGCGATATTAAATTTGTACTTATTGAAAGAGGCCTGTGGGATATAGTCAATGGCACGGAAGTTGCTCCCAAGGTCGGTACTAAGGATGAAGTTGCAGGAACAGGAACGGGGGTTGTAACGGAAAAGGAACTTAAAGAATTTAAAACGCGTTCACAAGTTGCCCTCTCGGTACTGTATTTAAGCATTGAGCAAAATTATAGAAAGATAATTGAACAGATCGAGGACCCAGTTCTTGCATGGAAGTCACTGAAAGCTAACTTCATTCCAGATTCGAGGGCACAGCACATGTCAATTTTTACTGACTTATGTAACTGCAAAATAAATCCAGGGGAAAGCATCAATCTTTACGCTTCAAGGTTAATGCGTATTTTTAATCAGCTCCTAGAACTTGATAAGACCTTTAGCGAGATCTATGCATCTTTTCAGCTATTGAGATATTTACCCCCAAAGTTTGATGGCATAGTGCAAGCTATTTTACGGTGGCCTAAAGAGGAATTCACGTTTCAGAAAGTTTTAACGAATCTGATTGCTGAGGAGACTCACTTAAATTTGCGTGAGTCTGACCACCGGGAAAGGTTAATTTCAGTTGCGCAGGTTACTGAGAGGAAAGAACCTTCTAAGGTTATTTGCCATTTCTGCCAGCAACCGGGACATATAAGACCTAACTGTTATCGTCTCAAGAAAGAAAAGTACAGGTATCGATCTCCATCTCGTAACCAAAGAAAAATTAGTTACTCGCCTGAAAGACAAAATTTAAAAACTCGCTCTAGAGATAATAGTCCCGAAAGGGATAACAGCCCCAATAAAACTAAGCAATCTAAACCTCTAGGCCCAAAGAAACGGTTCGGAAAGAATAGGAATCGGAAGCAATCAAATTTAGCCGTCCACGTCGAAGCTAATTTCACAGAGGTCACTGAACTGTCTGATTGGACTTTTGACTCAGCAGCTTCTCATCACTTTTGCCGTAACCGAGAGCTATTCTCTTCATTTGTACCTTTAGTTAATGAGAAAATGGCTGTGGCTATTGAGGGGATAACGTTTGAAATTGAGGGTAAAGGCGATGTTAATTTAAAAATCGGCCAAAGAAATTTCGTCCTTAGGAACGTGATGTTCTCGCCTAAGTTAAGGCGCAATTTAATATCAGGACCGAAATTGGATGCCGATGGTATGACATTTACGGGTGAAAATGGTGTGGTTACTATTTCCTATCGTGGAAAAATTCTATTCAAAGCCCACCTTAAAAATGGAATCTATGGCATTCACGCCCGGGTACCCAAATCACAACAACGTCATTTGAAATTAGAAGCTTCTACCGCCATTAAAAAGAAGGGGGATTTGGAGCGATGGCATCAGAACCTCGCACACATAAGCCCTACTTTAATTGCTCAAACTAGCCGTGAAAAGGGTGTCCGCGGTCTTCCAGAAATTAAAAATGAACGACTCAACTGTGAGACATGCAAGTTAAGTAAGTACAGGAGAGTCTCATTTAAATCAAATTTTGAAACTAGACGGAAAAATCCACTTGAACTTTTATATGCCGACGTCTGGGGCCCAAGCCCAGTTTTAGGTAAAAACGGTGAGAGATACTTTCTCTCAATAATTGACGACTTCTCTAAACGTACCTCCTTGTACCCTATCAGAGAAAAATCAGAGGTCGCGGAAATTCTATCTCGCCATATTATTCGTGCAGAGAAATTCCTCGAAAGATCTGTGAAAGCAGTCAGAACCGATAACGGTTCAGAATTTGTTAATTCTTATTTTCAGAATTTTTGTGCTGATTCAGGGGTTTTTCACGAGAAAACCAATACTTTTACACCGGAGCAGAATGGGGTCGTCGAAAGATATAACCAGACTGTCCTAAATGGTACACGTGCATTACTGCACGAAAGTGGTTTAAGTCCTAGTTTCTGGCCTGAAGCAATGCTTCATTTCACCTACGTCTGGAACCGTATATGTCATAAGAATCAAAAGAAGACTCCGTTCGAACTTTATGGAGGCTTCAGACCATCGGTACGTCACCTCAAACCTTTCGGCTGCCTGGCTTATATAGGGGTACCAAGGCAAACTCGTAAAAAGTTAGATTCAAAAGCCCGAAAAGGATACTTAGTGGGATATGCCTTACAAACTAAAGGATTCCGAATTTGGATTCCTGAAAATAATAAAGTGGTAGAAACAATTAACGTTTCGTTCAGGGAAGATATAATGTTTAAAGATGACCAAAGTGCAAGCAGTGGAGCAGCACTGGGCCAAGGTGAGTACGTCGAATTCTATCCCAAATGGTGGAAAGATTCGGAAGTAGAAGACACTGAAGGCCGGCCAGGGCCAAGCCATTCCATACCTGATGAAGGAAGACCAGGTCCGAGCCATTCCAGTGAACCAACCGAATCAACCTCCGACTCGGATGATAGTAGTGCCTCCGACTCGGATGATAGTAGTACTCCTGACGAAGACCCACCGGTCCAAAGCACTGATGTGATCTGGACGAGAATACCGTGTCCAAGAAAGGTCGGATCTCGTGTAGATATTTATTATTACCCCAAAGACAGTAACATCAGACTACGGTCTCATCAAGAAATTGAAAGGTACTGTTTAAAACATAATATTAAGTATAACCCCACTTTATTTTCATTTCAAGGATCTGATCTGACGAGTGGAGATGTTTACAATACTCCCTCAGCCAGCTACTGTAAGACCTCCTCCTGACTAGAGGATGTTATTATCCCACGAACTTTTAAACAGGCCTTGAAGTCTGATCAAAAGGCTGAATGGCAAAAAGCTATGGAAAGGGAAATTGCCGTCATGAAAACTCGCAAAGTTTGGCATCTAACTTTGTTACCTAGTAATTTACAGGCTGTAGGTTGCCGCTGGGTTTATACCATCAAGAGGGACGAATTTGGTCGCATAGCCCGGTTTAAGGCTAGACTCGTCGCCCAAGGTTTTAAGCAAGTACGGGGAGAGAGCTACGACGAGACATTTAGTCCAGTTATAAATTTCAGCTTAGTCCGTTTCTTTTTCTCCCTACTTGTAGTTTCCCAAAAATGGTCGCATGTACAATGCGACATTACAAGTGCTTACCTCTATGCGCCCTTAGAGGAAGATATTTTTATGACCCAGCCACCAGGTTTTGTTGAACCAGGAAAGGAAAACTTGGTATGTAAACTACAAAAGGCTATTTATGGTTTACACCAAAGCGGAAGAGCTTGGTATTTTGAAATTGATAAGGTGTTACTTTCCATAGGCTTTACTAAACTTACGAGTTGCAACTGTGTCTATATTTATAAATCGAAGCTGGTATTACTTTTATATGTAGACGACTTAGTAATTTTTGGACAGAACCCTAAAATTATAGATGAGGCATTTAATAAACTACAGTCTTATTTTGATTTAAAAATCCTAGGTAAGACAAGAAAATTATTGGGTGTAGAGTTTGTTGAAGAAGAAAACTTTATGACGATGCATCAAGAATCATATATTGATGAAATTTGTGACCGTTTTAAGTCTTTTAATTTTCCAGTTTCATCACTCCCAATAAGTAAAGGCTGTATATATACAAAAATGAACTGCCCTCAAACTTATACAGAAATTGAAGAAATGGCTCATATTCCCTATCGCAGTGTTCTAGGATGTTTATCCTTTTTATCTAGTAGGACGAGACCCGACATAGCTTATGCCGTGAATATATTTAGTCAGTTCCAGTCAAACCCGGGTATGACTCATTGGAATGGACTATTACGTTTGCTAGGGTATGTAAGCAGTACCCGTAAACTACGGCTTAACTTAACTCAGGGTAAGCCCCAGGTTATTTGTTTTTCGGATGCAGACTTCGCTGCAAACCGTGATGACCGCACCTCCTTAGGTGGTCAAGTGGTCTTGCTAGACAAAAGCCCTGTCAGTTGGCGTACGTTTAAAGAAAAGTGTGTCAGTTTATCAACGATGGAGGCTGAGTTTGTCGCGATGACCGAAGCCGCCAAAGAGGTTGTCTGGTTAGATCGGATTTTGGAGGAATGCAATAATTCCGGTATTTTAACTGTGGGTAAACTTGAGTCCCGTCTTTTTGTAGATAATAGAGCTGCAATAGATTTTATTAAATCTCCAGTCGAGAACCAAAGATCAAAACATATCGACGTTAAACTTTTCTTCATAAGGGACTTGATCCAAAGAAATGTTTTTGGGGTTACTTATGTTAAAAGTAAAGATAACTTAGCTGACATCTTTACTAAACCCCTGACCAAACAAGAGCTTCAACGCATAATAAAAGAATTTTTCTCCTTATTTTAAAACATTGTTTTTTTTTATACTGAGACTGGTATCTCTTTGCATTGTTTTATTTTTGTTAATAGATGTATACAATGCAATTATATATGGTTCAAACATAAAGATTTTTCTTATGGGGGAGTTTTTGGTAGAAATCATTTAGCTCATTTATTCGTAACATCTCTTTTACTCATCTTTAATATGTATGTATATATAATGATTACAGTATCAGTGATTATGTCTATACACTCTGAAATAGTTACCAATATGTTCCTAATTTTTGTTCTGCAAAATATAACCATTTTCCGTATAATTGACATTATTTTTAATGTGTATGTGTGAATGAAGTCATTGGCCAATGCAGTGTGAATGATGTATCTTGTTATGTATATATTTGTATATATTGTGTGATTTTAATCCTATATGTTTACATGTCAATTCTTATAATCCACCTACTTCATCACTGTAATATTTATTTTAAAGGAATTATTTACTTTTATGTAAAATGTTTGTGTAAAAGAGTGTAAAAACTTGTGCTATTTGAATGAACCACTGAAACTCCTGTCCTCAACTACATTTGTAATGCGAATTTGTAATTGTATGCTCTTATAATGGTTTTTTTTTTGAAAATGCAATGTATAGAGGAAATATACTTAGCTTGCTGTACGCAATTTTGTTGTACAAGATTTTTTTTTGGTTTAGTTAGAGAATGGGTGTTAGCATAACATGGTCGGAAGTTCTTTGGCTAGGTTTTTTTGAAGCAGTTTTTTTTTTAGCAAGTGATCTGAGGGGGGGCAAAATGTTAGCAAAACGTGTGTTTGCTACCCCTTTCTTTCTTTGATCACATCACTTGCGATAATTTATATTACGTAATCTCTTTCTTTAATTATTCAAAGCTCGCGTCGTTGAGCGCGAGCCTGTTATCTGCCGTCACGTAACGTCAGCGTCGTGACGTATGCGACTGGCTATAAATAGCTCGCGTGTGTAGTCGGCCTGGATGAGATTGGTGCTGTTTCTTTCGACACTTGTTGCTCGGTTTGAGCTCGATACGAGCGTATTACTAGTCTGCCACTGTTTTTTATTTTTGGCTTTTATTGCCATGCAAATACAGTTTTTTTATATACATTAACAGGAGCCTGCCGCCGCCATTATTTAGCATTCCTTTTGAAGCGACATCTTCGCTATTCCGCTTTTAAGAACGGATAATTTTCATTTACCGGCTTATTCATCATCGCTTGCATGTTTTCTACACCTATCTTGTTTTCAGACTGACCAGTTTATTTCTTCTGTAAAAATTATAAAGATCTGTACAGACAGCAATAGTACTGGTAACGTACTTCATTTATTATTTGTGTGTTATAACTTGCATTTGTTTTTTTTTGTTACTTACGTTGTGCATTACGAATAAAGTAATTATTGTTAAATCTTAAACCCTTTCAGTTATCTTTATTTTGTTGCAATATATTTTTAACTTAATACATTTCTAGCTTCAGTATAGTTGTTTTTTTATTGTAAAGTTAAAGAGACATAGTTACCTCAATTTACCTTTTTTTCACGCTTCCTATGCTTTACAGGATATACTGCTTTTAATTTAATTGCCGGGCTTTAACAAACGGCAAACTTGCCCGTTGCCCAACATAAATAGCTCTTTGAAGTGGCGCCACAGGCGCGCGTGATGTGCGTCTGCGCTGAAATTCTAATCATTTGCATATCTCACCTCCGCTAATGCATGTTGTAAATTTCATGTTTCCTTCAGGGTGTTGCATTTACAGTGGCCAGCAGCAGTGGCGCCCGAAAGGGGGGGCAAGGGAGGGCACTTGCCCCCCTAGAAAATTGAATTTTTTTGTTTCTACCTAGCTAGCGCTCGTAAAATATTAGAATTTTCATTTAAAATCATAAAGCCTAACAAAACTGAATACTAAATTGCAATCTCACTCTCGTTAACGCAAGCGCGATAAACGTCATTCCATATACGCCGGAGCGATTAATCGCCAATTTCATGTACGCAAGCGCGTTTAAACGCCAATTCCAGACGTTTGCTTTTGCGATTCAAAAGCAACCCTACACGATGTTTTTTCATCGCGAAAGGGAATCTTGAATCCGATGAATTTGAAACGCGTACACGTTGACGTGTGATAGGGCATAATATAACATAAAATAACATAAAAGTTTATTTTTTATAACCGTATATATGTATTTTTAATAATAAAGGTGTAAAAGTTTTAATCTATTTTACTTTGCCCCCCTCTATATTTGACTCTTCCGGCGCCACTGGCCAGCAGTGTATATATATGGATGGCTATCAATTAAAGCAAAATTCTTATTTCTGATCTCTTATTTTTTAAAGCTCACTTCAGATTTATATGTTATACTCAATATATATATTATTTACTCAGAATTTCATTATGTTTCATGGTACTTAAAAGAGTCTAAAAATCCTAAGGGAGTATATAAATTACTGAGTAAAAAGTATGTTGTTAAATCAATAATGTTAATTAAAGTTTCCTTTACTCACCTTTTAAGATGTGACACTGTTATAACAGAATATTTTTTAAATGCTCTCTCATCCATATTATTTCAACAGTAATAAAATTATCCTAAATTCATTAATTACTATGAATTAAGTACAGTTATTAAAATCTGCATAATTTAGTACCACTACATAGCAAAATGAAAAACAGTTTTTGAGGGGTATTTTACAAATTTGAAGCAGATATTAAATAATTACATATTTAAAACTTACTTCAAAGCATTTTGAAGTTGCAAAGTACTTAGCAGAAGCACATAAAGCAGCTGCTTCCTTAGCATTGTTTTGAAGCGATATTGCTGCATTTCTCACCATCAGACGAGAAGCAACTAAGTCAGTGCCCATTTCAGCAAGAAGAAACTGGTTATGCTTTAATTAATGAGAAAAAAGCTATTTTTTTAATTAAATTTTAAACAAAAATTAAAATACCTTGAAATTCAAATAAAATTACACAAATTAGAATATTTCAAACATCTGTAATTCTTGAACATTGTGATTTTCAAAAAAAATAATTTTCCAAGAGTTAACTGCAACATTTTAAAACAAAAAGTATGAAATATTCACACATTTTTCTTCAGAAATATTAAAATACCGAGGGTCCACAATATCTGAACAAACAGGTAAATAAATACTCTTAAACTGCAACAATTTTTATCATGATGAAATATTGCAAATTATAACTGAATATTAATAACAGTTCATTAAGTTTTCAAAACAACTTATTATCTAACTATGGTTGGTTGGTGTGCTGTGGTCATCTTTTGCAGCAGAAGGGCTAAACTGACCAGGACTTACAGCTTTAGGCCAATTCCAAATGGCTACAATCATCCCTACAGTGAGATTTGAAACAACAGACTTAGTTCTAAAGACTAACATCTTAGACATTTGGCCATTATTTGACATTATCTTAATATGAATTGTCACATCAGATGCATTATCACTAATTAAATGAACATTTACAAATTCATTTAAGTCATTAAAATATTGTTGGCTCTTGATTTTATTTGACCATTTTATCTGACCATTTTACAAATTCTGCCATTTAAAATTGTTGCAGTTAAACAATTGATGTCATTGGCTCAGGAAAGGTTCAACACATTTTTGTTGGTTGATAAAAAAGAATTTTCATCAACCAGCTTGCTTATGGCCTTCATTTAAGCTCATCTCTAATTGTTCTTTGCTTCTTATTTTCATACTTAACTTCACCAAAATTTAACAGGGGATATTACTAAATAGAAAACAATATGGTTGAATCTAAAATTAAAGAATTAAAAGGACATTTACAAATCCATTAAACACAACATGAACCTTATTTCCCACAGCCTAGCTGCGGCATGAAGCTTCAAGATGTTGTATTTCCCACCACAACTGTGCCTTAAAAAAGTAAATTAATGAGGTCAAAGACTTAATCTATGAATAAAACAAAAATTTTTCATTACAATACAGATTTTGAAGAAAATTGATTAGATTTTCACTATGATCATGGTGAAAACAATAACCCAGAGCAGATGAACAAATAAGCAACATCATCATTACAGATTTATTTTTTTTTTATAATAGGAAACTTTTCTATTTTATAAAATCAAGAGCCAACAATATTTTAATGACTTACAGTAAATAAATAAATAGAATGAAATTATTTGATTAAAAACAAGATATAAGAATTATAATTGTAAAAATCAAGGGTAAAAATCTCAATTATCATTATATAAAAATATTTCATTAAAAAATTGACAACAAATAATTAAAATATTGAACTTACTTGAAATTCAGATAAGGATTTACCAAATTGTTTTCGCACTTTAACATATTCAGTAGCAATTTCTAAACTGGCTTGAGCTGCTCCAATAGAACAAGATGCTGCAATAAAATTCCAAATAACATTAAAACAAAAAAGTCAATAACTGGATTTATATATCTGCTGACATATAACCAAATGAGGATGATGTATTTTCAAATAACTTCTTCCTAACACATCAGAAACATTGTATATTAAAAAGTCACACAGTATTTGAATATATTAGATATTTATACTCATTCTAAAGTTAAAAAAAGTATAACAACAAAGGATGTTTTGACAGTACAATACAAAGGGAATCAGCCATCAACAGTAATTTTTAGAATGCTGCTGACAGGCTCTGTAAACTCCTGCCCCTAACCAGCCAGACCTCAAAACAAGACATAATAGTACATATGTACAAATGCAAATTAATAATTTTACTTTACTTAATTTTACTTTACTTGATTTTCCTTTACTTTTCCTAATAGAAATATTTTCAACAAAAATCTCAATACATTAGAATGTATATTTAAAAGTTATTCCATACATATGTATTTATACTCCTTACAATAAAAATTAACTACATTCTTGAGCACCATCTATCAAATGACACCTTAAATAGAAAATTTTTATTGTTACCAGTTTTTTAATACATATCAGTTAAGCATTAATATTTTTATAGCAGCTCCCACAAAGGGAATCTTCCAATGGGAATACAGTATTTTCTAGTACATGTATTTAGTATCCCATTACACAGTCTGATCTATTAATCAGAAATATTTCTCCTTATCATTTTTTCTAATTTTACTAATCATAATATGCTAGTATGGCAAAAAGATGACCATCTCAACCAATGATCATCATGATATGTGCCTCTGTTTAATACAGATTTAAAAATCATGGAGTACATGTTGTAAAATAAACTAATACTATTGCCAAACCATGTTAATCAGAAAATTTATATTATATAGTATGGTTCTGTATATATTTTTCAGATATAAATAAACAAAAAAAACTCAGAGTTTCTTTATAAAATAAGTACTGATCAGAATTAGACATTTAAAAGACTTTTTAGACATTATTTCCCCCCCCCCCCATTTCATTGTTAATGTGTTTTATTTAAATTAAATTTTTAGTTCCAATTGGCAGGTGTGGGTGGTGACACTAGACAATGTTAACTAATTAAAATCTCTTTACTGATGGGGGGGAGGGGGGGGGTGGCAGTTCCGACATTTTTCTTGAAGCAAGAAGGTGATGCCTTTTTACCTCCTCCGTTAAAGGCTGATGAGCTTGATTCATGGGTAGTTTTAATGAACATTCAAGTAGTATTTTGAATGAAAGTGTACCTGGACTTCAAGTTGTGGTACATGAGTTATTCGACATAGTTTCTGAACAATTATAGTGAACAAGTTGCCCTTATTTTAAACATATCGCCATTAGCACCCTCCAATCAGAAAAACTTGTTTTAATGGTTGAAGATCTTGTATTTACCCAAAAGATGCATTCCAAAAATAAATGTTTTGATTCATTAAAGTTTATGGTTTTTTGGAGTTTTAAGAGTTTCACTGTAAACTTAAATAAACACAAACATCCCAGGTAAGAGATTCTCCAGTTTTCACTGAAGTAAAGCAACCAAGTATATTATACTGCAGTAATTCTTTTACAACTTTAGTTAGAAGTAAACAGTAACTAAAAATCAAAAATTAATTTAAATTTTAAATTATAAGATGTTACCAATATTTATTCTGCCACCATTGAGACCCTTCATTGCAATGCTGAATCCATCACCTTCTGATCCAATCCTATTTGAAATAGGTATACGACAATCTTCCATTATCACAGCTCGAGTTGGTTGAGAGTTCCATCCGAGCTAAACAGTAAATTAATAATATTTATAAAACTATATGTACAGGTTACTACATATATAAATACAATTTTTCAGAAGCAACTGCCTTAAGTTCATTATAAAAATAATAATTTTCAATGTCCTCAAAGGCTCTGGGGGCAATGGATGTTGCTATATAACCTCCATTAAGGCAATACATCAGTTAACATTACAAATCTTCAATCCCCATGTTGAACAACAGGGAATTTTTCTCAGTTAATTTCTAATCACACATAAGTAAATTCAAATTGTTAGTTCTATTTTTTTTTAATCTTAAACTAAAAAGTGATATAAAGTGCCTATAGTTTTACACAGTTTGAGATTTTTAGAAGTTAGTTTTTTAAAGGACATCAAACAATTACATGAAAAATCTTTCAGATGCAGAAACACAGAATTCAAAAATATGTAGCTGTTCATTTGTAATTAGAAAAATGCCACTGAAAATTCCCCATAGCTTAACATAGGGATTGGTGATTAGCAAAGTGAAATGATGGGCTGCCTTCAGGAAGTTGTCAAGCATTACTTACAGAAACTTGCAAAAACTTGTTGGAGGAACTTGCACTGTCATTTACATACAGCTGAAAACAGAACTTTCATTGGTATTTTTTTCATGATAGACTTTTCATTATGATAAAACTTGGGAATTTATATATTTGTGTTAAGTGGGTTTTCTTCAGCATTTATCTCAGTTTGAGCACATGTATGAGTAATTACTTGGTTATCCCACTTTTTGAAAGAAGCTTTGTTCGTAAGAGGAAAAATGAAAATGACATAAAATCAGATCGAGAAGAAAAAAAAAGTTACTGAAGTTTTGAAAAGCAGTTTCAAAAACATATATATTTTAACCTGCATATGCTACCCTAACAGTACATTTTCTCAATCTTTAAATTTTATATGATTTAAACAATTACAGAAAGCAGTGTGAACCTCCATCAGCTAAATGGTGGCCAGGTGCCTTGAGGTCTACTGAGATGAAAATAGACATTATATGGCTGATGTGGTAGTCAAGGAGGATCACAGTAAAACATTTCAACAGAGCCTTAGAATCTGCATTAAGTGTTCCTATGAAAATTTTATTCATAATCATCTACAAGAGCTGCTTTTGTGCTATGAGGTGCCAAGACTTCTGATTCACTAAGAAAGAAAGAAAACATTGAGAAAACTTCTCAGGAACTGCTGTATCTTCTTATCAATATTAAAGACATGTTTTTGCATCTGTCACACATTCTACCTTTCTTACAACCTAGATCTTACTCCACAGGATTTATTTCTATTTCCTGTCTAGAAGTTCCAAGTGATTAGAGGCAGGCATCAGATTGAAAATTTTGTTTAAGTCAAAAAAGGTCATAAAATATTTCAAGGAAAACAGAGGCTTGTATCATGTATTTGAGGATTAGAAAAAGTTATTTGATTAAATACATCTAAGTCAACACTGAATGCCTTGAAAACGAATATGCACTGATAGATCCTTAGAAATTTTATTTGTTAAATGAAATAAATTTCAGTTTTGCTAATCTACCTCTACGCATACATTAAAACCTAAGGTAAAACAACAATAAAGAACATAATCATGCTTTCATATTTTAACAAGCCTGAGGATGGGCAACTTATATATACCAATGTTATACTTTACAAGTTCTCAGTAGTAACAAACTAAATTTCTCAAAATTAAATTGTGTTTTGTCCTCTACACTAGTTTCAGTAAAAATATGATAATATACAAAAAAAAACATTAAAAGCCCAAATAAATGTATGGATTATTCCATAACTAATTTTAAAAACCAACAAGAAAGAAAACACCCTTAGGGTCTGTTCACATAGGAGTCCGTTGCGTAGCGTTAAGGGAAAGATGACGTTGAGACGAAAATAAACCTATCATAGGCATTAAAAATTTCATTGCTAATAATTTGGAGGTTTGTCATTGGCTAAATATATTTCAATACTTTAACACTTCGCAACAGACTCTTATGTGAACAGGCCCTTAAAATGTTCTTATGAAAATAAAATTTTCTTTGTAGATCAACTTCAGAGAAATACTCCAGCAATCTTAATAACTTGAGAATTACAGGCAACTGAATAAATAATTATTCCTCTGAATTAAAATAGGTTTCTGAAATTTCACACATTTATCTAACAATAATTTTCCACAAATATTGCATAAGGGCTTTCAGAAAATCTTCTGCTTTCTCCTTATAAACAATTATTTGATGAAGTGTCATTATCAGCTTTATGTGGGATGTACAAGACTCAGTCTCATTATGTAAGAGAGAATTTTCATATATATATATATATATATATATATATATATCAGAAGCACACAGGATAATATACGATCAGTTGATTAATTCAACAAATATTCATCTACTTTGTGCAGGCTTTCTTTTTAAGCTAAGTTTTTATAAACACTATTTTGACACTAAAGTGTTTTTATTATAAGTTTGAATGTTAAACCATCTCATATATTACCTTCTTTTCTTTTTTCCCAAAGCTTAATCCAGGTGTACCTTTCTCAACAACAACACATGATATTCCTTTTGGGCCTTTTTCACCAGTTCTAACCATCATAACATAAATATCAGATTCACCACCACCACTTATAAAAGCTTTAGTACCATTAAGAACATAGTGGTCTCCATCTCTTTTTGCAGATGTGGATAAAGATGCAGCATCGCTTCCACTTCCTACAAGTGAAAAATAATAAAATGTTAGATCACCAAGGAAATTAAAACATTACAGAAAATAGATTATTATGTAACTATTCTCTAAATTTCCAAATGATGCAACAGGCTAGAAATGGATTTTATATATATATATATATATATATATATATATTTGTCTAAAATGTTTTATCTATCAAGAGGAAAAAATTTTATGAAAAAATATTCACAGTGGAAATACTAATGCTTTCATTATTAAAGATTTTTTTAGGACTACTTCCAGAAAATTATACATTCTCCACCTGACACTTATGTGATCAGATGATATAATACAGAACTATATCAAACTTTTAGAACCATTGCCTTTTTTGAGATCATAATTTGAATGCTCTGTTGATATCATCTAATAAACATATATATGGCAGGAAAATTTCTATTTTTTCTATGTACTATTTATTTATTGACTTGTTAGCCTTAAATTCAAAAACATAACTCATACATTTAGCATATACTTCAAAGTGAAATATTCAGAAACAGAATAAGATGTAATACATTATTATGTCACTAATAATTTTATGATAAATCACACTTTCCATTAAGCATACCTACTTCAAATGTCTTATGTCTTTCAAAGAAACTATATATAAATTTTCTTTATACTGTATTACAGGTTTTAGAAAGTATAGAGTTAGATAATACAATTTAGTGATGATAACGAATAAGATAAATCCCTTTTCATCAGCATTCTATGTATCTGAATATTGTAACACTCTTTGATTCTAACTAATTTAAATTATTTATTACTTTGCAGTAATAAATAAACGGTAATCTAGTATCTAAGATTCTACCAACAGCTCACAAAAATAAAATCTCTAGACATCAGAATTATAATGATTAAAAAGAACCTTTAAAAGGGAAAGAATTTTTTATGTAAACAAGAAAACAACTTTTAAAATTTAGAAAAACATTCTTTCATATCATCATCAAGACAAGAATAAAATAATAGAAGGGGGGAGGCTAAGATGCTAACTTCTTGATATTAAAATTATACACTTAATGAAGTAATTACGTCTGACGAGGATGTGTGATAGAAAATATCTACAGAAAATCTCTCCTTAAATGATCCTTTTAAATTTTTCACGAATTTAAGACTTTTTTTATAAATTTTTAATTACAAAAAACTCTAAAATTACACAAGATCTCCACTAAATCTCTGTGATAAACTGACAGTTTTATGAATATAACTATATCTGTAATCTGGTTTTATAAAATTTTCAGGTTTTCACAGCAAATGAGACACAAGAGGCTAGAACCTCAGTAGAGAAATTAACTGAATCTAGAAAACTGCAACCACAAAATAAAATTTATAAAGTCTTGTTTGTAGATGATGAAAACTCTCTTTGGAACACATCAAATAAAATTTACCGAAAAAAAAATCAAAACTCTTTTTCTTTTTTCTAAACTTTAGTGCTAAATTTGGTTGCTATAAATGAAAGTACCTAATATAAATTTGAAATGGTCCTCTTTCATTTTGAGAGTGTTGAGAATATACATAAAATGAATTTCTATCATATACATACAAGCAATAATTTAAAAATTTAAATTTATTCATAATAATAAAAAAACAAGAATTATTGAGGGATATAAATCCCCCAATCATTACTAAATGCCTATATATAAGTAAATCACCACTGACATTTTCAAACATTTTGCATTTGCGTGCAAAGAAACATTTTTTATTCCATTAAATATCCAAACATAAAAAAAGACATTAAGTACTTTATCTAAATGTAGTTATGTAAACTCTAGTAAAATTTTAAATTCTTTATGTAACATACGAAGTTTGCTGATTAAGAGCAAGCACCATTGTGATCTTTGGCGAAACTTATATAACCCATAAGAATGGTATAAAGTCAGGTCTGCTAGATACTTTACAGTTGACAATATTTCACATTTACTTTTATAATGCTTATCTGCCTGGCGACACAAATTTCCATTTTTAATACATCTGTATATTTTCTGGGAGTCGGGGCAATTTTATGCAATTAAACCTTTTTTTTATGTGCAGCATTCTTAAACGGTTATTGGTTTTATTTAAATTGTTTTACATTTTTAAGTTGAATTAAAACTTTTATGCAATGATGTCAATAAATATAAATTTCTGGTAATGGTTAGTAAAAATCAAAAAGCTTTGTTAAATTCGAAGAACTTCAAATATTATATTATGACTTTTAAAGGTGTCTGGTGAGCTTCACATATTTACTAAACAGTAAACTCCTACATGCATCATAAGATAGATGATACTACTTAATTTAGTAAGATATTACTACATGGTAACATCTTACATGCTGCAGAGTTATTAAAACTCTGCAGCATGTACGATGTGCAAATTACCCCCCAAAATGTTCCTGTAAGAATTTCAGAACATTTTCAATACAGTATCCATTTCAATTTTCATAGCTCTGATCTCCAATTTGACAACAAAGTAACAAAAACTGTCAGCGATTTACACTCTAATTTTCTAAACTAGATATTATGAACTGAAGATGTGCGATTTACACTCTAATTTTTTAAACTAGATATTATGAACTGAAGATGTGCACCTTTTACAGAATACAGAACATTTAAGTTTAAAGACTTTTAAGGGATTTACAAACCCAAACTTTTCTCTCACATGGAGATTCAAATGTTATAACTATATAATGATATAAATACCTAATGGTTTATGAGTTTCGTTTTTGTGAGGAATAAAACATAAATAACCAAGGTGCCACAACCTTCTCTTTTTGTGAAAAAAACACATAAGAATTAAATACCTTTTTAATGCATGGGGGAGTCAAACATTCTTTGAAGGGTGGGCAACATCATTTTATTAGTTAAAACAATGGCAAAGATAAGATTGGAACTAAAATTATTTAAATTAAAATGCAAAACAAACATTTTACCTGGTTCTGTCAAGCAGTAAGAGGCAAATAAATCCATTCTAGCAAGGGGAGGTATCCATTTCTTTTTCTGTTCTTCATTACCAAATGTGTCAATCATCCATAGAGCCATGCTAATAAAAAATACTTTTTATTTAAAACGTAAATCAGAAAAAAATATATAGTCGTTTCAGGCCTCAAAATTTATTATTCTTATCTAATATGTAACTAAAAAAAATTTCTCTACAAGGAAAAAATTAAGTACACATGCGTAACAACAGATGTAACTAAACAGGGTTGGTAAACTAAGTTTGACAAGAGACTAAGGTTTGTATCTGGTTCCAGGTAAATTTTCCAACCTTTACTTTTCAGTTTTATATGATGAAATTAATAAAGCTTTCACGATAATTCTTTTTTCTGTTTTAATTTGTATTTTCCTAGCTTTTTTATGTTCATTATGTATGAACAACAATCATAGAGAAGTGAATGTCAAAGCATATAATTTTTCACTTAATTGTAACAACCTAGAACTAGGAACATGGAATGCAAAACTCATGCGCGAAAGTGAAATTCTTCACAGGCTGTCAATATACCACTATTTATATCCCACTGCAGCAACTGAAACAAACCAAAAATAGCATATGATAAGAATACTTTAATAAGTAATTTAATAATTTTAATATAACTCTAAAAGGAAAATTAAATCTTATGTGCATCTAAAAAATGGTTTGCATCACAAAGATGATGGCAAAAGAAAACGGGCAATTTCTATGAATAAAACTGAAAGAAAAGAATTCTAGCTATTGAACATTCTAAGAAAAGTTATTCCCCTTATTACTATAATAAGAAATTCAGGTTTTTACAGTGAAATGCTCGATACAAAATAGCCAATCCAATGCTTTATTAAACAAGGATATTAATTATTTGAACATAGATTACACACAAAGTAAGAAAAGAGGCCCAAGTATGCAAAAATTAGCATACAGAATCTTACAAAGAAAATATTACCACAGGGGATTTTGAACTCCTAAATTCATGATTTAAATTAAATACTATTATTAAAAATCATGCTTTCCTGCAACTTTTTAAAAGAACATTTTCAGTGATTCCATCTGTGTCATGAGCTGACAACCAAGGAAATTAGAATGAAAGTCATAGTTCAGTTACCTTGTCATTAGAAGGGAAAGGGGAAAAAAAGGGAAGCTGCTGAAAAATCATTATCTCTTGTGTTGATGTTAAATAATAAGAATTAATAAACAAATAAGATCATCAAAACTAATGAAAATTCATAAATGGAAAGAGGAATAATTATTCACTTCTTGAGGTTAAACAATACACTTCTCTTGAGGAAGGAAGAGTCTTAAGGCCTTTGAAATTCAAGTAGTGGATATTTTATTTCATAAAGGGTATTTTTAAGGCTATTTCCCTAATCACTTAAAAAAAATTGCGGTTGGTCATTTCTTTTAAACAGATTGAGACTTACAGCTTAAAGCTGTTTTGAAAAAACCAGAAATGACCATGTTTAACACAGAGTTCAAACATACAGACAAAAGTTCTAAAGACCAGCATCCCAGCCATTCATCCCTCATTTAGTACTTTTTTTTTTTTTTTTTTTTAGGAATTATTCTTATTATAACAAATCCCTGTGCAAATAAATCAGTTATCTGCAGATCAACTTTCAAATCTGTAAAACCCTTCACAATAACATGTACAATAAAAATTTACATGAATTCACACTTGCATCCAGAATATTATGAGAATAAATATGCCTCTTTTTCTTACTTGTGAATGGATATATAAGCAGTAGTGCTAACACAGCCTTGCGACAAAGCTTCAAAAACTATAGAGGCGTCTAGTCGAGTCAATCCTGAACCACCATACTTTTCAGAAGAGTAAATAGCTGCAAACCCAAGTTGAGCAGCTTTTCGCATAGCCTCCACTGGGAAAATTTCCTATAAATATTTAAACTCTTAATAACACTATGCTTAGGAAGTTTTCTATGAATTCAGTTTGAAAGTTCAGATTCTTTATTAAAATTAATAAATGTCATCTTAATTTTAAACATTTTTCAGATGGAGAACTACAAATATCCTATATGTTAAATTTTAAGCATACATTATATAATATATATATATATCCACACACATATAAAAAAATACCAATTGAAATTGTTTTGACTTTCAATTTTTGCAATAAACATTAAATATTTTCATTTGCACAGCCAAGAGAATGAAACGTATAACTGCATATAAATGTATTAGAGACTTATGTACTTTAAACTTTATAAAACTAATATACTACTAAAACTAATATATATATGACTATTTATATAACTAATATTTATAACTATTTATAAAACTAATATATATAACTAATATATTTCAAACAGCAATCAAGATCTTTGTATGCTGTTAAAGTGTATTATTATGTTTGTAAGATAGTAACCGATATACATATAAATGATTAGAAGTCTCCTACATATCAATAGTTGCAATTCTCTACTGAAGTTATAAGCATGAGAGATTGTGAATCCTCCAAAGTAGTAATTTCCTTGCTAATATATTTTTTAAATTAATAAAAATTCAAAACTTAAATATAACAAAAGTTAATTTCTATGGAGATATTAATTTTATCAAAACTTGAAAAGTTTCATAATAAAAAGAGGGGGAAAAATATAATTTAAACAATTTTTTTTTAATGGAGGGAAGGAGATTAGTCCCACCATTAAATAGGTATGCACACAAAATATTGAGCTGCAATGAGAAGCATATAAGTTTTCACAATTTCTTTAGCTTGGACTATAGATGTGTATTTTCATATTAGCTAATCCATTAGGAAAATTTCCTTATTAGATGAGTCTATTTCCATCTGCAAAATACTTTATGAATCGGCTTCAACTTATTTTTATTTCAAATGCATAAATGTTTTAAAATAATATAAAATAATGCAATATTTAAAGTTAAAAAAATTTATTTTTAAATGCAAAACCAATAAAATGCAAAACTAAAAAAAAATTTTTTTTTTCAAGATCTTCAGAATTAGAGTAAAAATAGTAGGCAAACGTAGAATTAAGATAACTCAGCAATCTATCAATGAGCCAAATTTTTTGTATATAATTATGTTTTTAATCTAGAAAATTAAATCACTGAGTGACTCATCCAGACAAGATCACAAATGCATGTTTTGTGGAATTAAAGGACCTATACACAAAATCTATCTAAAAGAAACTTTATTTATAATTTTTCTACAGAATAAAATATTTTAGATAAAGTATAACCTACACTTATATCTGTTACATATAGTTATATTAATCCTAAATCTCCAAGTTCTTGTTGCAGTATTGCTAGAGTGTGAATATAGCTATAAAAATTTTTTATTGAAATTCATTATTTTTAACAGTATAATTTTAAATTACTTTTAACTAGAAATTCTTTATAGAATTAAAGAAACAAATGTTTTCATGGTTTATAATAAACCTATTATTTTCCACACTCTCATTCTATTCGTTGTAAATAACAGCTAAATTAATGATTTATTTATTATGTTTTTTTCTGCATTCATAACATTTAAAATTTGCAGAATATGTAGCAATTTGAAACTTTCCTCTCAGAGACAATCTCAAATACAGTTTGATTACAATACAAGGCTTTAAATTTTTAAATAAATTAAAATATATTTGATAATAAAAGAAATTTCAGTTGCAGGAAAACTAAAACTGCACATAAAATATGCAGTTTTAATCATTGCAAAATGTTAAGATTATAGCTGCAGGAAAACATAACCCTTAAATGTAACATTTCTAACTTCATACATTTATATTCACTCATGTATACAACTTATATCTATAGATCAATGAGTATGTACTGTAGTTTGAAATGTATTTTACTTGAAAAGGCTTAAATAATGAGCAAAAAAGGCAAATCTACTTTAAGTAGAAGAGGTAAGTAATTTTTTACATAATTGGTCATTATTTCATGCCTCATAAAAAATCCAAAAGCATTGATTACTCAACAGCATTTCTACTAAGAATTAACAATTTACCATAGACATCACAAATATGATAATTAAATATACCCGATACTTAGGAAACATTAAATTGTATTTCTAAAGATGTTAACTAAATAAAACATTGAAATTAAATACCTTTGAAATTCTCTATAAAATAGGAAAACAACTCCATCTGAATTCCAAAAGCAAAAACAGCCTGCTTTTCAATAGCTGAAATAGGCTACTGTTGCTGCTCTAAAATTCCAAATAGCACTTTATCTATAATATTTTCAATTTCTAAGGTTTTACATTTCTGTCTTATTCACAATCATCTATACTTTTAATACTTTAAATATAATATACTCAATTTTCCACAAATTTAAATATCACGGATATTTACAAGCATTAGGAAGCAAGAAAATGCATATTTTCTTAATTTCGTTAAAAAAAACTATAGTTTAACTATACAGCCATGTTTTGTACCCCAAAACAAAATTTTCAGGTATGTCCATTTTGTTATATGCATGATAAAGAGAAATGAAGACTCCAAAATAAGAGCTCATTGCTACCTTCATTAGAAGGTGAATATATATCAATCAACATTTATGAGTTCTTTCATAAGCTTAGAGATAATTGTTCAAGGTTTTTCCTGACTGTTTTGATAAATATACAAATTTCAGGATCATATCTGTAGACAGCTAATATATATACACTGAACAATTATCTATTTATATTCAAGAGATATAAATGAAAAGCTTTTTTACTTAATCTTTTCTACTCTATGACAAATGTCACTAATGAAAGAAGTAATTAAGGTCAAAAATTCACCATATGAAATTTTTATACCTTAATAGTATTCTATAATTTTCTCTCATGAAAAAATTTAATACTGTCAAATTTGCCAGTAGCTTGAAATCCTTAAATAATTTTAGTCTGTGTAGAAATCACTAAATTTATCCTGGACAATTAAAATGCCTTCTTGCAATGATTGTTTGCTTGTTGTCATGTCTATGAATAGTGCAAATGCACTACGAATAGTGCAAATGCACTATCCATAGAAGAGGGGTGCCATTGCCTCAAGAGAGGTTGGACTTCTATCTGGTCCACGAATTTTGAACCGAGTCAAGTGACGAGACCGGACCACTTGACCCCACACCTCCAGAGATATTGTTTGGGAACTTGTAGAACATTGCAGCTACGATTAGCAACAAAGATTATAGCTGCAGGACATTGCTGATTAGCAGTAAAGATTATAGCTGGAGGACATTGCAGCTTCAACTAGCAGCAAAGATTATAGCTGCAGGAAAACATAACCCTTAAATCTAATATTTCTAACTTTCAATGCACCAGCCACCATTAGTGTACACATTGGCAGTTTTGTTAGTGATGGGTATCGGACCAGCAAATTGCAAATCACTGGCCCGACCACCTTTGCCGACCGGGCCACCATACCTGTCAACAAAGGCGTAATGATAGTTACCATTAAAACAATACCATTAAAAATAAGCCTCATTAACTTATAAATAATCCAACAGATATAGATAAAAAATTATACTAAAATAGACAAAAAACAAGCAGAAATCAAACACTCTGGGCATCCACGCACCAACGTGGCCTCATTAACTTAATCATATGTCAGCTGAACAGAAAGACATGTATTAAAGCATTCAAAATGCAAATTATTCAATTTACATACCACTGATATTGAAACTTGTGGACACACAAAAAATATTGTTATAAAAGCCTAAAAGTAAATTTTCAGAGGTAGCTTTTATAAATTACTCTATGTATTTAAGTTTTCCTAATATCTGAAATAAATTTAGAAAATTCTTGACTTAAAAAATGAATTTTAGTTGGATTAATTCACTGACTTTTCTAAGTTTTCTAGAAACTTTTGAATGTAGAAACCATGTTGGATAGTCCTATGCTGATCATTAAGAAAACCAATAATTCATAAAGCAGCAACAGTGATAATGAGGTAGAAGAGAAAACAAGAAATTTTTAAAGGTATTAAGATTCAACATGAACAGCTCAACATAAGTATACATATATATACTTCTTAATATATGATAAAATATTATTTATACATATCAGGGTACTACTCTAGGTCAGCCACATTAACTTGAAATACTCAGGGCAAAAATTCTATAACAGTAAAATCGAACTGTTCCTACTGGCCAATGGCGCCCCCCCCCCCCCCAAAGAAATAGATATTGCATTATGAATATTGAATTCACATTACGCATATTTTTATCCGTTCAACTCGGCCCCCTCCAAGATTAAATCCTGGGTGCGCCACTGCTACTGGCCATGGTAAGAATTGAAACACTATCTCATCACTGCTGCAAGAGAATGAATACTGCTGCTGAGGAATTCATCTTAAAAATTTACTATTAATATTTAACCCGTTAAATATAGGTACCTTTTCATCCCACTCTGCCATATAGGGTGTCATTTCTTGGGCAGCAAAATCTCTAGCAACTTCCTGTATCTGTTTCTGTTCGGCAGAGAGACCCAGGGCAGCTGTTAAGTATATTAGTTAAGATTAGTCTTCTTAATTAAAATTCAATAATACTCAACATACAAAAGTAATTTAAATAACTCCATTAATTGATAACTTACGATCCAAAAACGTTGCAACGCGGCGATGAAAAACCGATGAATTGGAAATAACATTCCTCATTTTAAAAACGTGTTTCATTATAGACACAGCTGACATGTTTATTACTGTTATGTTAAATTCTTATACAACAATAATGATCACTATCCTCTTTATAACTACGTTAGGATCTACAATATGTAGAAAGTCTTATGGTAAATCCAATATTGAAGGATTAAAATATCCACAGTTTCCAAGCTGACTCGGCTTCGCGAACCACACGGTAACTTCAAAATAAACAAATGCTGTAAAACAGTTACAGGTTACAGCGTACACATTTCATAATGTAAAGGGGTGTGATACATACGCGTAGAATATAGTGCAAATGGAAAATATGACATTCACACAAAAGCATTTTTTAACAGAGATAGATTCTTTAAACATTTGCAAAATAACTTTCATGGCCTAAGACAGGGATTGGCGAACTGTGGCTCTTTGGCTACGTACATGTGGCTCTAAAGTAAAACTGAAAATGAAAAAGAAACCAAACGCGGACATATCAGAGGACTCATATCAAAGTTTTAAAAAAATTTCATGTGGTGTTTTCAGTATCATCGGGTCAACTTATTTATATGAGCCATCGTTTCCTAACATGAATTTCATCAAATGTAAACTGAAGAGCCAAATTATTGATACAACCTTTGAAAATTACCAAATGCCGTCCTTGAAAGCATGACAAAAAAAAAAACCATATCCCATTCAATAAAATTGTGTCAATTGCAATCGATGGTGCAAAAAGTATGACGGAAGCGGAAAAGGGTTTTGTTTGAATTTTAAAAGGAAAAATTAATCATGCAGTGATTACTTTCCACTGTATATTCCACCAGGAAGTACTTTGTGCACAAACATTTCCAGAAGAAATCGGTAAAATTATGAAATTGGTAATTAAGATTGCCAACTTTATCACAGCGAGTATTCAGATCTCCAGAACAACAGGGTTCGATGTCTTTACAAGGCTTTTTCGTGGCTACTTAAAGCGTTTAGCAACTTGCAAAAATGAACTCAAACTATTCCTCGAAACGAAGAGTGTTCAATATTCAGAATTAACAGATCAGTGGTTGCAAAAATTGCATTTTATGGTGGATGTTATATCCTAAATGCATCAGCTCAATCGTAAACTACTAGGCAAGGGAAATACTCTTTTGCAATGGTAGAGGAATTATTGCATTCGAAAAGAAATTGATTCTGTTGACTGAAGATTTGGAGAGGGGAACTTTAATTCATCTCCCAGACTTGTCTCAAAATCGCAGAAAAAACAATGTCCTCCTTAACAAAGGTTATTTCAAGACAGCAATTTTAAAATTGAGAGAAACTTTTCTTCAAAGGTTTCAGGAATTTAGAAATGATAAAGAGATTCTAGCTTTTATTGTAAATCCTCTTTAATGCCACAAATGGGAAAAAATTAAAAAAATTTCCATTTGATATCGACGCGACTAATTTTGAAATACAGTTGCTGAACTTGACAAGCAAACACTTATGGAGTTACAAAATTGTATGACTTTGTACTGAAACAGATGAACTGGAAAAATAAATATGCAGTCCAATTTTACAGAACAAGCAGACTGCCATAAAAGACCTACAGAAGGCAGGCTCCAGGATTTTCTATACTTGGCATAGTCTTCCGGACTCGTATCAGTCTAAAAAAATGTACACGGGGTTTTGTTTTCAGTATCATCGGATCTACTTATTTATGTGAGCCATCATTTTCTAACATGAATTTCATTAAATGTAAATTGGGGAGCCAAATTATTGATACAACCTTGGAATCGTGCCTTAAATTAAAAATTACTAGTTAAAAATCGGATATACTGAATCTTTATGAGGAAATGTAAGTTCATTGCTCACAATGATTAAAACCAATGCGAGCAAATTTTGGTGTAGTTTTTCCTTCATTTGATAATTAATATTATAACTTGTTATAATATTACTTTAAATTTTCCTTATTTGTAAAAATATTTTTATGGCTCTAGAATAATTTAAAAATTTCTGTATGGTTCAGTTTTGGCTCTTCTGTCTCGAAAGTTTACCGACCCTTGGCCTAAGATATGAGATGCTTCACTGAATTATTTCTAATCAAATAGTCAGAAGAGCTGTAATGTTTGAGGTTTAGTTGAAAGTTAAGGATAGATCGAAGCACCAAGGGCTTGGAGAAACTATTTTTACCAGACTTTTACTCAGGATCACAGTATTGGGGCTTTAGAGAATGGAGCAGCTTCCATCATCCTAAATTGAAACTAACTTTACTTCACAGGTCCAGGGAATTCCGCTATCCCTTCTCAGGCCTTTCTTCAGCCTGCTAATGATCAGTGACTAATACTAATATTTATATCATATTTTTTCTCCTTTAAGTGAGGGACGGTGTCTTTATTGCACTTTACACAGGAGTTACGAAGGTTCAAACATATTTCGATCTTTCATAAAGAGAAAGTTAAAAGTATATCTCATCCCTCTTCTATCACTTACATAGGGCATTTTCCCCCATTCACATTAGATGTTGGGAAAACTAATTTTCTTGCGGCGTGTTGCTTATCAAACGTAATAAATCATTTTGAGTACTTAGCAGTGTATATTGGCATTGCTTTAAAGTAGTAACCGACTTTAGTAGCTCTCAAACAGTCACTCATTTTAACAGCATCACAGCACAGTGGTGAAACCAGAACCGCTTATTCCCCTCCCTTTTTGATAGGTATGCCAAGATTGAATCGGAAAGACTATTGTACATAGACTAAATCAGAGGAATCTGAGAGATGAACAGTATGCTCATTTGAGGGATGCGGTAATGAATGTTGGAAATACCTCTGACATAGACCAGTTGATCTTCTTGACTTCCAGCTTTACACGGGGTCTCAGGTACATGTACGAGCGTACTCAAGATGCCGTGACCTACTTGAGAAACTACGGCAGACCAGATCTCTTCATCACTTTCACCTACAAACCAAACTGGACAGAGATACAGGAAGAACTATTTGTTGGACAAAACCCCCAGATCCTCATGATTTGTTAGCAAGAGTGTTTCATCAGAAACAAAAAAATACTTATGAGTCTCATCACAAAGGCAAAGATTTTTGGAGAAGTTAAGTGTCATATGTACACAATAGAGTGGCAGAAGCGAGGACTTCCTCATACCCCTATTCTGATTTGTCTCAAGGACTCCCTCCCGTTCACCGCGTGGATGACTTTATCAGTGCAGAAATCCCTAATGAACAAGAAGACCCGGGACTTTTTCCCATCGTAACTAAGCAGATGGTGCATGGCCCCTGGGGATCCATAAATCCAACCTCAGGTGCATTCGTAAAGCTCAATTTGACAAATGTACTGATGAGGCATCGTAACCAACTTAAAGAAAAACTGTAAGTTCAGCAAGGTATGAGGGTTAGACTAACAAGTTCTCAGGAGACATTTCTCAATGTTTCTTATGTTACACTATCTGGCCAAAAGTATCCGGACGCCCAGTGGTACGGACTCGGAGAGTCCTGAGGCATATATTAATATGTTGTTCGTCCTTCTTTTGCATCGATAACAGCCTGCACACGTCTGGGGAGGCTTTCCACCATTTTGATAGGTGTCCACATAAACTGACTTCCAGGCGTCCATCACAGCTGAAGTGAGTGCTAGCAGTGAGGATGGTCGATTTGGCTGTCTACGTAATCTGCGGTCTAATTCGTCCCAAAGGTGTTCAATGGGATTTAGATCGGGGATCTGAGAAGGCCAGTTCAGTTTTTGAATACCCATTTCGTCAAACCATGCCTGCGCCACTCTCGATGTGTGAATGGAGCAGTTATCCTTCTGGAAGAAAAATGGGCCTTCCCCGAAATATTGCCATAGAGTTGGGAGAGCATCATTGTCCAGAATGTCCACATACATCTCAGAGTTCATGTTTCCAACCACAGGAACTAAGGAACCCAGGCCAAACCATGAAAAACACCCCACACCATGATGTTGCCACCACCAAACTTAACACTCAGCACAATGAAGTCACATAAGAAACGCTCGCCGGGCATCCGCCAAACCCAGACGCGTCCATCGGACTGCCAGATTCTAAAGCGAGATTCATCATTTCAAAGAACATTTTTCCACACGTCCACAGTCCAATGACGGTGAGCTTTGCACCATTGCAATCGACGCTTCGCATTCTGGGGAGTGATGTCCGGCTTGTGAGCGGCTGAACGACCATGGAATCCCAGGTTTTTTAACTCTCGACGAACAGTCCTGCTGCTACCACTAACGCCTTATGAACTTTGGAACTCCTGGGTGATTTCAATCAACGAGGGCTTGTGATTTTGTTTCACTACCCTTTTCAGAGTTCTACGGCTGCATTCACTAATTTTTTTTCGGCCTGCCACTTCGTTTTTCTGTAGTTTCGCTGCCTCAACGTTTCCAGTTCACAATTACATCACTCACAGTGGATTTTAGCTCCTGTAGAATGTCCGAAATTTCACGAACTGATTTCCCCACAAAGGTGGCTTCCCACTATAATGCCACGATCAAAGTCACTAAGCTCCTTTGACTTACTCATTGTCTCACAAACGCATAAATATGACCTGACAAACCACTACCAACACTTTTATAGCTTTCGGTTACGCATCAAATTACTTCACCTGCCAGATCCACTTATAGCTTTAGGGGGATGTCCGGATACTTTTGGCCAGATAGTGTATTTCCAATGAAATTGCGGAAGAAAGAAAAAAATTAAATGATGAACAGTTCGTTAAAAATTGCACTGTAAAAGTGGCCAAAGTTGTCACCGAAAGCGAAAATGAAATTGCAAATGAATGGGAGAGAAACCAAGAGGTACAAGTGACAATTCCATCATTTTGTGAAAACGCAGTTTAAAGTTAAATCATTTTGATAAAGTCCCTGAAACTCTCAATCTGTATAATGCTTTATGATTCTAGTGTATATCCCTTGAATATTGACTAAAGAATATTGACCCTGAATATCAACTATCCATAACCTCACTTAACTCTATTTTTTTTAAGTCCCTAGTACCCCTTGGCTTCTCCGCCCCCCCCCCCTTCAAATGAATTCGAAGAAGTTTCACTTTCGAGACAAACGGTAATCAGGTGTATTGAAGACATTAATGGTGCAATTCGTCGGAAATTACTGGATGTAATTAAATAATATGTGCATTTTAAGATGTGTATTTTAATATGTGTATTTTATGTGTTTACAGTACTGATATTACAGATGTAACTGTTGATATTTGTAAGAGCTATTACATATAATTTTGAAATACATGATGGACTTTTAGAAGTTTGCTCTTTACACGTAATAAATGTGAATCAGACCTGTTTTCATTTTGGTAAGTTTTTTGAAGCAAATATTTTGTCGTCCAAAAACCAAATGTATTTTACACTCACGTCCATTAATTAAGGATAATGCCAGCTCCGGCAAATAAAGGTTCAGAAACAAAAAAAACGTGACTTATTCATAAATCCCATTTATTAAACAAAAGATAAAGAAAAAAATGATAGTGTATGTATGATACCATTCATAAAAACTACGATTTTTGCTCTCTGGAGCAATTGTAAAAAATATCTCCTTCACAAAAACTTAATATTACATGGTTGGTATGGCCGCTCAGTGCCATAACCGAATAATTATGACACAGAGGACGCATGTGGATGATTTTTTACTTGGTAGAATTATCGGCCGCCTGGAATGTGGGCGTACTCAGATGGAAGTATCCGAGGAACTTGGAATTGCCCAAAGTGTCATCTCTAGGCTTTGGCAACGATTCCAAGATGATGGAAATGTCAGTAGACGTTACAGTACAGGTAGCCGAGTTACAACGCCGAATGAAGACCGGTATTTGGCAGTAACTGCCAAAAGAAGCAGACGGAGCACAGCATCCGACCTGTCTCGTCAGCTATCTGCAGCCACGGGTACCACAGTTTCAAGGCAAACCGTGTACAGGCGTTTGGGAAATATTGGTCTATATGCTCGCAGGCCTGTCAGATGTGTTCCGCTCACGGCAACTCACTGTCGGCAGCGATTAGCCTGGAGTAGAGAACATGCAATGTGGACATCGTCACAGTGGGCTTGTGGGATATTTTCCGACGAGTCCAGGTTTAGCTTGCAGTCTGATCACGTCGGAATTTCATATGGAGAACACCAGGTACCCGTTACCCCCAAGACAACATCAGTGAAAGACACCGTTACGGTGGTGCAGGATTGCTCGTTTGGGGTGGAATTATACTGGACTCCAGAACAGATCTGCATGTTCAAATCGGAAACATGAACGGCCACATTTATCGGACATCATTCCGGATCAACATGTACGTTTGTTTAGGGGTGCCATGGGCGCAGAATTTGTGTTTATGGATGACAACGCCCTCCTTACCGAGCAAACACCTTAAACGAATGCCTTCAATCTGAGGATATCACCCGTATGGAATGGCTAGCATTCTCACCTGACTTGAATACTATAGAGCATGTGTGGGACATGCTTGGCCGACGAGTTGCAGCCCGTCAACCACCTCCTACATGTGTGCCGGAACTTGGGAGAGCATTAGTTGCTGAGTGGTGTAATCTTCCCCAAGATCAGCTCGATAATTTGATACTCAGCATGCCTAGGCGCTGTACGGACTGTATTTCATCGCATGGGGGACATACAATGTATTAACCTTCATACCAACCATGTAATATTAAGTTTTTGTAAAGGAGATATTTTTTACAATTGCTCCAGGGAGCAAAAATCGTAGTTTTTATGAATGGTATCAAACATACATCATCTTTTTTGCTCTTTATCTTTTGTTTAATAAATGGGCTTTATGAAAAAGTCACGTTTGTTTTGTTTCTGAACCTTTTTTTTCCGGAGCTGGCATTATCCTTAATTTATGGATATGAGTGTATTATATATACAAAGTTTTTTGAAAATGTTACAAAGCTGCTACTTTGAATTTGTTAATTTAAAAAATATTTGATTTTACAAAGTTGCATTTTGCATGTTTCACATCTTTTTAAGCATATATACATTTTGATGTCACCAAAATTGATTTTTCAGTAGGTAAACATTTTTATCAACAATACAATTTTCTGAAAAATCAATAATACAATTTTTCCTATATTATAATCTGGAATTTTATGAGTACCATGTATTTATATGTAATTTAAATAACTTAAAATTATTTTTAATTAAAATATTTAATACAGTATGCAAGTCTGATATTTGATGAGGGTAATTTCGCCTTTCTCAGACATCAAAATATTCTCCTCAACTACACCTGGCATAGCGTCATCTATGCTTTTGCCAAGTGGCCTCCAGATTGTTTAAAGTTGGCCATCCCTGATCTAGTATATGTATGTGAAGATGGTGACATTTCTTGCTTTCCTCAGATTTTAAGCACCTCTAGCCCTATCATTGCATGCTTAGTCTTTTTTTTTTAAATTCTTATCTGCTTCCATAAAGAGGGAAAAAAAGGAACCCTTCTTTTTAAACTCTTTCTCTTTCATTTGATCAATTTTTTTTTTCTTTCTCGTTATAATACGAGATATTTGATACGTCTGAGCAAACATAATGAAAACGACCTTTAAGAAAGTTTTTAATTATTTTCCCACAAACCTCCCTTAAGGTCGATATATTTGGTTTAACGATTTTCAAGCTTTTTTATCCACCCTATAATGTAAGACTTGCCCAACTCTACAAAACAAGCGTTTGCTTTTCTAATGACTTCGAAATTTGGTGCAAATTTCTGCCCTGTAAGAAATTATTTCATAATTGGGAACAAGTAGCAGTCCGAGGGGGTCCAAATCTGGTGAATACGGAGGGTGTAAACAATATCGTTGCGTAATTCTAACAATTTTGCAGCCGCAATCTCAGATGAATGGGCCAGGGCATTGTCATGATGGAAAAAATCCCTTTTTACTCTGAATGGGGCCCTTTTTTCTTAATTTCACTATTTAAATTAGGAGTCTTCAACCTTGAACGTCCGAGGGCCCCACCAATAAATTCGTAAAGTTCCGCGGGCCCCACATCTGGGAAATAAGTATCATAGGCAGAGGAAAAAATGTATTATTTGCAAACGAGCTTCAGCCTTTGAGATGATTGCTTGATTTGCTTTTTATAGCATGATGATGAAGGATTAATTCCTTCAAAACATGTCACTGAAATTTTGTGTGCATGGGGTGTTTTAAAAAGTATTTTGTACCTTTATAACTATTATTGATTTGAAAACGTTTTTATTTATTATTTTCTAGAAACAACAAAAAAGGGGAGTTGAATCAATGCATTTTGTACTTTATATTGCATGAAACAGAATGAATGCAGGACTTATATAAGACATAACAACATTTCAAAATCCAATGGCAATAAAACACATTATTGGAGGATAGATGTCAACTGAATGTTAATGAGAAACTTGAATTTGCTTTTGCTTAACTAAAGCTTCAATTTCAGGATGAATCTGTGCTGTTGAGATTCCCTCATAGCCTATGTGGCGTGGCTACGTTTCAACGTGCACTCTTCATCTTTTTTATGTCTGAGAGGATTTGCCGTTCTAAGGGTTTTTTCGAATTGATATCAAACTTTCGTTTTGCCTGATTGAAATGTTTCGGCTGGCCAACCTTGGCCCGAGGGGCCCCGGGTTGGAGACCCCTAATTTAAATGATCCAGTGAAAATGCATGGCACTTTCTGGTGATTTTTCTGCCCGTATCCAAGCAGCGAATAAAGATTATACTGTTATGAATTTTGTAAATTGATGTATTTCTTTAGCTTAAATTACCATTAAAATTGTTATTCTGCTTGTAAAATAATGCATTATTATCGTTTGCTCCATGTAAATAGTCGTATTAGCTAAATTTCTACAGTACCATGCATTTAATATAGGGTTTCTATGGTATCTCGCCAATTTGGCGAATATTGGAATTTTCGTATAATCTTTGATACCAAACTTGACGACTTTACCAAGCCTGGAATTTTCTGGAACATTGTGGACCCATTGTGATCCCCATACTCTCGAGAAGCTATAAATACAGACTCGATTCAGATTCCTGTGCTTGGATCTTGTCAAAAGCGCCGTTATTAGCTGTGAGATTTTCTTCGGATAATTGCTGAGATTTATGCCACGAGAGTGCGACTTCGCGCGGCGTCTTATGCGCTGAATTTTTCCGCACTTCTGTGAACTAGAGACTGTGTTAAAAGCACTGTATTCTGGCGATCTGTAAGCTGTAGGTTTTAGACTTCCGGTAAATAAATCTTTGTTTTTACTCTGTCTTATTCAAAGTCCATTCAATTGCCGAACCCGAACTGGGAATTCGTAACAACTAGCCGCTGCGCGACCAGCGTGCTCGCTCTTAGTTTTATATATTCTTTTTCAAAACAACTCAACTGAAAGTAGCATATGTAAGGAATGTTACTATTACCTGTCATCATAAATATACGTTGTTAAGGGGTAGTGGGAGCTCAGCCAAAAAATATATATAATCATTGCTAAATTCACTATAAGGCTGATTCTAAAACATCGTGATTAAAAAATGTGAATTTCCATTACTTCAGAACAGAGTTAAAGATAAGACTGAGAAACACAACACCAATGATTTTAAAAATTATATCCCTCTCTATATGTACTATTTTTCAAAATTAAGATATCTACACTTTATCATCAGAATTGAAATAAGAAATTGTCGGGGAAAATTTTTTGCACTTAAAAAATAGAGTAATAATTCAGCAAGTACTAAAATATAGTGTGAATTACACCACTCTCTGTATATACTATTGTTCACAATTCAGATATCTCCACTTAATCATATCAAATAATAAATGGCTGGGAAAATTTCTTCACTTAAAAATTCAGCAAGTACTGAAAAAAGTGTAGAAAATTAACTATCACTGGCTATCGGTTGCTATGCCGGCGACGGTTAAGCCTAACCTCGCGATCATTTATGCTCTCTCTTAATGAATTATTTCTTCTTCGCTTTCTTTCTTGAGACTGTTCTCAATTTTCACTTGATCGTGCAGCTCGCTTTCGAGCATTTTTGATTTCAGTCCGTAAATCCATGTTGACACGTGGTTGCAAATTGCGGACAGCCGCTAATGTTTACATCTGGTAGTTGCAGCCGTTGCCATTCGGAGTGTAGGAATATCGTCGATTTTTGTGCCGCATACCTACGCGTTTTATATATAGAGATACCATAGCCGTTAAAAAAATCTGTGGCCATAAACTTTCCAGCCGACGGAATCCCCTTTTGCTTTCTTTGGAGCAAGTTCACCTGCTTCGACGGACTGTTTGGGCAGATCTTTCGTTTCTGGATAGTGGTGATGTATCTTTTTATCATGAACTATTACGAAATAACGCAAAAGTTCATCTGAATTTCTTTGAAACAACTCCGAAGTGTGCTTCAAAGTGTTCACTCGTTCACGTTTTTAATCAATTATTAGCATACATGGCACTCACCTTGCCAGTAGCTTTCTCAAATCCAATTATTCAAGAAAATTATTATGTACGCTCGCTGGTAAGATGCCAACAGCCTCAGAAATCTCATGCACTTTTAATCTACTATTTTTCATCACCATATCATGGATTTTTCTAAAAAGTTTCCAAAAGTAGTGACTTCAGCAGGGCAACCTGTACGTTCAGCGATCCTATTGCTTATTCGGCACAGTTGCGGATTTACCAGCAGGCTGAGTAGGCTGGAGCCTAGGGCGGCAAATTTTAAGGGGCGGCAAATTTAGTTCATAAATTTTTTATTTCGATTTACAAATAAAAAAAATTATTATACACACACAAAATACGAATTTCGAAAATTGGAGAGAAATTAAAATATTTAACAAAAATCGAAATATAGTCCTATATACAGTGCTAAATAATAAATATTTCAACATCTCTACATAAACAATTGCTAAACGCTTTATTAATTATACATTAATGATCATGAATTTTTAGAATATCGCAATAGCGATTCGATATTTTACATATTTTAGTTATTTTTACATATTTTCTTCACTGATAACTGCTATAATTTTTTCTCCGTGTACCTTATAATTATGAGATTTCCTTACACAATTCAATCTTGATATAATATCGATGGTCTAATCATGATTGCTGCAGCAAGTTTGCAAATTGTCAAATTCAATTTCAGAAAGTTATTTCTTTATGCGTAAAAGATACTGACTAAAATTGACTAATTTTTATTAAATAAAAAACTAGTTCAATATCTGATAGAGATATAGTCTTTTGGTTTAAATTAATCGAATAACTGATATTTGAACGACTGCGACTTGACAATAAAAAGAAGTGTCTGGCTGAATGGATAGCACAAGTGCAGCGCGATCGGGTTACTACGTGAGCCGAAGCGGGGTCCTGATGTATACATACGTTGCGTCGAGGTATTGAGTTCGAGAGTAAGTGAGGCAGATATAGCGTGGCGATACCAACGAATAATTCACGTCTCCTATTTAGTTCAAAAACAAGAGAAAAGTCACTTTTGATGTTTGCGCCCTGCAATTTGTAATACTGTATTAATGTTAATATTTCAGGGGACCCATATTTCTAGTTGTGTACTATAATTTCTTGAAGTGTTTCGTGGATTTTGTGATAAGCAAAGTGTGTAAAAAAATAAAAAAAATTTTCTTATCATACCTTTAAACATCTCTTTTGCTTATATCAGGTAAGTATTTAAAGTCTGAAATCTGAACGAATGATACTGGTAATTACGTACGAAAAACAAAACTTTTAATTTAATATTGTTTTGTTTCAGTTTTTCAATAAAAAATTGTTAGAATGAGTGATAGACGAAAACGACTTAGTGGAGCTGAGTACAAGAAAAGAGCAAAAATTAAAAGAGAAGAGCAAGAAGAAATCATCCGACAGACAGTAAAAATTGACAGTTTTTTTAAAAGTGAAAGTAAAAGCAGTGTTTTGAGCCCGGAAGCTTCAAACATATGTCCTAATACAACACAATCTAAAGAAGATGAGACCGATATATTCTCTGCTGTCCCACAACAACCGCTGCCCATTAAACATTCTGATTTTGAAAAAACAGATCTTCATGTTTTTGATAGAGAGGCGAAAGAGGAATCATCTATAAGCCTCACAATTGAAGATATGTCTCAGAATCAGACGTCAAGTACATATAACGTCGAAATACAATCAACCACAAGTCTAAACAAAGATCCAGCGCTGTGGGAAATTAACGATAACTTGCGGGAGATTATCGCAAGGTACGGCTTTGATCAAAACAAATCTTGTGACATCTCTAAAAGTGAAAGAATATATGCTGATCAGCGTCGTTTTCTGCCAGTTAGTATCTTCCAAAGAAAAATGAGAAATAATGAAGTGAAAGACAGAAATTGGCTAGTTTATTCTGAAAGTAAAAAATCTGTGTATTGTGGACCCTGTTTGGCATTTGGTCAATTGGAGTGTAGAACTCATTTTGAGAACGGAGGATTCAATGACTGGAAAAATGCAGATTATCGAGTAGCTCAACATGAAAATTCTGCACGTCATAAATCTAGTGTCCTTAGTTTGAGAGATAGGAATAAAATTGATGGACGACTCGATAATCTACTGAAGGTCCAGACTGATGAAGAAATTGCTTACTGGAGAAATGTTCTGATGAGAGTTGTAGCCGTCGTGAAGCGACTGTGTTCAAGATGTCTTGCTTTTAGAGGAAAAAATGAAAAGTTCGGAGATCCACATAATGGAAATTATTGTATGGTTTTGGAGCTATTAGCAGAATTCGATCCTTTTTTAGCTCGTCATATTGAACGATTTGGCAATCAAGGATCAGGAAGTACCAGTTACTTATCAAAGACCATTTGCGATGAGTTCATTCTCTTAATGGGTGATAAAGTCTTGAAACAGATTAGAGACGAGATAAAAAAGGCGAAATATTTTTCCCTCATCATTGATTCAACACCAGATATAGCCCATATAGACCAACTTACGCTTGCTATTAGATACGTTTTAGATTCAGGTGAACCATGTGAAAGATTTCTCAAGTTTTTGCCGTCAGTGGGACATTAAGCTGAAGAAATGTTTCCTGCCATTACTTCCGAACTCGAATCACTGGGCATAAATACTGAAGACTGCCGTGGACAATCATATGATAATGCCGCGAATATGTCTGGCATGTACAATGGCTTGCAAGCAAAAATTCGAGACCAAGCCCCTTTCGCCTTTTATGTACCATGTTCTGCCCATTCTTTGAATTTAGTGGCAACTGCGGCTGCTGAATCGTCTACAGAAGCGTGTCGCTTTTTCATGTTGCTACAGGAAATCTACGTTTTTTTTTTTGTGAGCTCCACACAACGCTGGCAAAAATTAATGACTGAAATCGGAAAAGGAAAAAGCGTTAAAAGGATAAATCTGACACGTTGGTCAGCTAGAGAGGATGCATGTAAAAGTTTGAAAGAATCTTTGCCCGAAGTTCTTAAAACTTTGCAATCAATCAACGATGATTGTACCGAAAAGCCTGTAACGCGACAGGAAGCGGCGGGAATAGTTTTGAATTTAGAAAAACTGGAAACGGCGGTTATGGTTGTTGTATGGGATGTTTTTTTGGAGAGAATAAACAAAGTGAATGTTCAAATTCAGACTTCTAACATAGATTTAATTACCGTTGCTGATCTTTACGAATCACTCCGTAAGCTTTTCATAGCTGAACTAGAGAATTTCAAGTACTTCGAAGAAAAGGCGATCGAGTTAAGCGTATCGAAAGAATATACAAGAGAGATGAAAAAAAGACAACCAAAAAGAAAAAAAAGATTTGATGAAACACCCGATGAAGATATTGGAATAGCTGCGAGTGATTACTTCAGGGTTAACACGTTTCTCGTTGTCATAGATAGACTCATATCCGAGTTAGCAAAACGGCAAGAGGCTTATCACGGATTTAACGAGAAATTTTCATTTCTTACCAAAATGAGTGAGTTGTTACCATCAGTTCTGACGGAAAAAGCCAGTTTTTTAGAAAAAATGTATCCTAATGATTTAGAAACAGACTTAGTTCAGGAATGCGTACACTTTCAAAGCTACCTTTCGTCTGAAAGAATTAAAATAAAACCAATTTCTGGATCATTAAAAAGTCTGTCTTCATTCCTGCGAGAACAGAATCTAGGAAACATTTATCCAAACTTGGATATAGTACTTCGTATGGCTCTTTGTACACCAGCGACAAATTGTTCAGGTGAAAGAAGCTTCTCTTGCTTGAAGAGAGAAAAGAACTACCTACGATCGACTTTAAGTCAAGAAAAACTAAATGCTTTAGCTCTCTTGTGCATAGAGTCAGAGCTAATGAACAAGATTTCGTACGACGATATAATAAATGATTTTGCGAATTCAAAGTCTCGCAAAAAAAGTATTGTAATGCTTTTATAATTTAACTTAAATTATAATACTAACAAATAATTAAGAAAAGATATATTTATTGTATTGTTTTTAAACTGTGAGTGTAATAATAAATATTTATCAACGTTCGCCAAATGTATATTTTTTATGTAAGCTTTATTCATATTATGTAAGTATTGTATAGTTTTAAGACATACCTTACCTTACTTTAAAAGTGGTTCATGATTGAGATATTTTTTGCTTAAAATAATGTTTTTTGATAATTCTTTGCTGTAAAAATAATCAAGGATCTAACACGGTACCATAGTTCTCAATGATACTAACCATACGGGAAAAGTTGATGTAACGAGGATGATGGAGCACAAATCATAAAGTTGGAATTTTATTGATAGAAAATTGATATGATTGTGGACTAAGATATCAAAATTTAGAGGCGGCAAAAATTGAATAGTCTACGGGCGGCAAAAATTGAATAGCCTACGGGCGGCAAATCTGTAAATCCGCCACTGATTCGGCAGCAGCGAAAATCAATTAACCACTTGTAAATCAATTTAAGCGAAGGTGCAGACGCCTCAAAAGATTTATTAAGCCTGGATTTAGTTTCTGTCAGCGTTTCTCCTCTATCATTTTCATCATATCATTTGCGCCTTGGATGTTATTAAATATGCTCTGTTCACCATTCTTTTTTCTTTTGATCCAATGTTTGTTCCATTCTTTTACAGTTACAATATAAAAACTTGAAATTATTGTAACCATATTATTTAAAATTCTATTGCTTGTATGAAGATATTAATTCATGTAAACGCGCTCTCGAGGATTACTTAAGTAATACAAATATATAAACGACCCAACCTTTCGGTTTTGCGTTAAAAAAATAAAATAAAATAAAATAAAAAGGGGGGGAAACTTGTGCTAATTGTGTAAAATACAACGAAGTAGAATAACTATGTAAGCGGATAATGAACAGCCATAAGAGCCATAACTCTTTTCCTTGTGGCTCTTCTGCAATAATAGTCACTATAAAACTTAAGCGCTGCTCAGAGAGAAGGTGCTCCATTCATCGTCCAACAGAATAGCTGAGGGTAGCAATTTTCGGTAGTGCTGCCATCTAGTATTGGCTCAATCTATTAATTGGTAGAATTAGTTTCTTGCTGTTTTCATGCTACTACGGATTTATTACATTCAGGAGAAGAATATATTTGTTTAAATGTCTGCCAATTGTCATCGAATTTATAGTTCAGACATGAAAATAAAATATTTAGTACTAAAAAACCGACTGACTGCCTATGTAAAAATAGCTGTGGGAAAATTAGCATCAGAAATGAAGGTTTATCTATAAATATTTATATACTCTGAAATACGGAATACCCATACATTGGCGACCGTACACACGCCTCTCCAGGCCCTGATTTTCCATTAGGCCCGGTAGGCCCGGGCCTAGGGGCCCCCGAATGTTGGGGGCCCCCCAAAAAATTTAATTTTAAAGGGGAAAAAAAAGGAAAAATTCCCAATTCAATTTTTTTTAAAAAATTTACATTTTTATAGCATTTTTTTTATATATCCTTTCAAATTTGATTGATTGATTGGTTCACCGTATTATAGTTATATGTATAGTTCATCATATGTATGTTATAGTGTATATAAGGGATTAAAAAGTTTTTCTGGTTGCATTGTATTGGTGTTATAATGATGAAATTTATATGTTGTATTGCTTTTTGTTATTTGATAATGTTCTCGGCTTCTACGCTTCAAATAGCCAATTCTTGGTAAAATGGTACTTTCACAATGATTCCTGATTTTTTTTTTTTTTTTTGTGTGTCAATTTTGGAAATTTTACGCCCACATCAGTGTTAGGGGGCCCCCATCCCGAGTTGTGCCTATAGTCAAGAATTTTCTAAATCGGGCCCTGCGCCTCGCATTGGCGTGTATGCATCTTCCAAATATGGCCCTGTATACCATATAAGAGGAACTATTAAGAAGCTTCGACAGAGTTAAGCGAAGTTAAAAAGAAATAATGGTGAATCTTTAATAGATTTTCATTTTTTCTTCTGGGGGAAAGTATGTTACATTCCTTTATTAACGTGCCTTTGTTGAGAATCTTTTGCTTAATGTGTATTTCATTTCTTACCCTTTTCTCTTGAGAAGCACGGATGATATCTTTATATATAGTAGTTGAATGTTTAGGAATGTATATTTTTAGAAATATTTTTAAAATGCATTACTGTGTTGTATTCTGTACAGTATATTACCGTGTTTTGTAAGCCGTTATAATTTAACTGTTATTTAAATACTCATGTATGATGATATATATTACACGTGTTCCGTGTATTTTCTCTCTTGTGTGTTAACTTACACAATTAGAACTGTCATTTTAAATTATAAAACACGCTGTAGCAGTTAAATGTATCTTTTAACATTTTTAGCTTGTAAAATATGATCAAGGGTATTAAGAATTAAGGTTGGGGGGCTTAAAGATATCTGCGGATATTCACTTTCACTGGAAATGTGTATGTCCTTAATCCCCGTGAATGTGGAGGGCCAACTGTATATATAAATTAAAGTAATAGACCTCAATTAAAGTAATAAATAAAATTAAAATAGTGAATTAAAATATTCCATACCGGGATATAACATGGAATATATTAAAATATATTATTTTGGGAATTTAATATAGTTTAAATTTTAGAGCGATGGGTAGTTGTTAAACAGTTCACAACATACATATGTATTAACATTATCCAGGCACCAAAATTTGCTGGAATTATGTAGTGATTACACATTTTTGGAAACCACCCTTTTCTAAGCCTTATTTTGGGTCGATCAGCCCTTCTAAATGGATATCTAGTAAGATTGACGGGAAGTAAACTTATGGCTTATTATTTATTTCATTTTTCGTTAAAATAAGGGCAGATAAAAAGCTGTTGTCTCTAACGCGGCAGGCACTTCACCTATTACGACATTTGCCCATCCCCTCCACGAATTCGTTGATCTCTTTATTATAGGAGTACCATACAGGCGAACCAACATAACTCCCTAATGCTTTATCCTCGGACATATGAGAATCGAACCCATAACCAGGCAGTGGGCCAAACCACTCCACCACCCGGCCGGGGGGGGGGGGGGGGGAACTTTAAAAACTATCTCCTGTTCCACCCCTAAAAAGCTAGAAAACTAAAATGCTTGTTATGAAACATTCTAGAAAATTTTGTTTTCAACATTTGAAATCAAATTGTATCATGTATTATCTCAGTATACATCAAATGAAAGATATTCTTAAAATGTAGAAAAACAGGGGGAAAAATATTGATAAAAATTTCCTACATGTGCTTAATAAAAGAGCAAAATTCATGCTATAATTTATTTGATAAAATTAAAAAACTGAAATTAAAGAGATACGCCAAGTATAATACGCCAATTTTCACCTTAGTTTTAGCGGTGAAGAACAGAAACTATAGCTATTTTCTGAATCGCTGGAAATTTCGAACAAAAAATTGCCCTAAAATATGGTTATTTAAATAATAAATAAATAAATAGATTAGTTACAGGAAAATGCAGAATAAATAACCTCCAAACAACATTGTTTCTAACTAGAAAAGGGAATTAATATGCATCTCATAAAATTAAGAAAAAATTGAAAAGTGCGAAACAGCAAAGCTGCGGGGAAAATTTCTTTTGCATATCAAACCCTGAGTAGACTTCTGATCTGAATACTAGTGAAAAATTATTCATTCAGTTTTAACCGCCCGCTTTACCCTTAGCCACCAGTGAGGATTGAACTCACGACCCCTGGTTTACAAGACCAGTGCTCTAACCACTGAGCTATGGTGGCACACAAATGAACGGTTAAAAAGTGCCGTGCTCGCCCCTTTTTGATAGTTTCCCAAAATTGTATAAAATTTATAGTATTGTATCCGATCGCTTATTAATTGTACTGCAGTTTGAAAGCTCACATCTCGAATTTCCGGATTCAGACTGATGTTGAGTAACAATCAACTTCTCTCCTTCTTCCAGATGTTAAATCTAATTTCCTTTATTTTCATTTATCCTTTTAAAGTCCTCAGTAACTCTAATAATAGGGATTCATTTGTCCTATGACGGTCGTCAACGTATTACGTCTTTCAGGTGAATGAAAAGGAATTTTACCCAGTTTTCAAAAAGAACAGTCAGATTGTCTTATTTTGTTGCGAATTGGGATTCTAAAATCATCAGTGCACGGAAGAATTATACCACTTCTCAATTTTGACAATACATATTTTTCTTAGGTTATATGATTTATTAATGTATGATTGAATCATGTTTTTAAAATAGTTTTTAATTGTTTAGAAGTAACATAAATATATAAACTGTCATTGCAACTCATACTCTCCTACTATTTTTTAAATTATTGTATTGCCTCTCTGTTTAAATTTATATGCAGCAATAAACAGTGGCGGACCAGGGGGGGGGGGCGGTCCGCCCCTGGCCCCACTTACTAAGGGGTCCCCACGACAGGGGCCTTTTAAAAATTAAATGATAACTTTACTACAAAAAAATTACATTTTTAATTTAAAAAAAAATCAAACAAGAACGTTATTGTTTTTATAAAATATTACACTTGCATATTTTAGCGACTTCCAACATTTCACGTGCCCCCCCCCCCAACTTAACTTGAAATAAATTAAAGCGTTAATAGAAGTTCAGTTAAAACCATAAAATTGTAGAAAACTTTTAAGAAAGCTAGATTTTTGCCGCCTTTTCAAACTGTGAAACTGAAGATTCCGATTATGTCTTTAGCCTTAACATAGTTCTTAACAATGATATGATCCATAGCATAAATTCGATGCTATATTTTTTTCTGATTTTATTAAAATTTTATTTATTTTTCTCATTGTATAACTAACTACTCAAACATCAATTCTATTTTTATTCAATTTCAAAAAATCCCAATATTTCATATTTTAAGGACCGTCCGGTAGTCAAAGCGCTGAGGAGGGCCCTAACTGAATTCAATTCGTGCCCCTCCCCCCCCCCCCCAAAAAAAAAAAAAAAGTTAGAAGCACGCTATGCCTATGGTGCTGAGAGATGCCATAGAGCTGACGCTGACTTGCTGAGAATCGCCCGACATTCTTCGTCGTATTCCAGAACCCACGAACTTTTCTTGATGAATTTTAAAATTTTGTACGTAATCGTATTTATCTTAGAAGTGCAATAAACGCATGAAAATCATTAAATAGGCTGATAGTCTTTATTTTAGGCAAAGTCCTTATAGACCAGGTCCTTATTTTCCATTAGGCCCGGCAGGCCCGGGCCTAGGGGCCCCCGAATGTTGGGGGCCTCAAAAAACTTTTATTTTAAAAGAAAAAAAAAGAAAATTTCCAATTCAGTTTTTTTTATTTTACCTTTTTCAATATAAATTGTTTTATATATCCTTTCAAATTTGATTGATTGGTTCATCATATGTATAGTTATATGTATAGTTCATATGTATGTTATAGTGTATATAAGGGATTACTAAGTTTTTCTGGTTGCATTGTATTGGTGTTTTAATTTAATGAAGAAGTTAATATGTTGTATTGCTTTTTGTTATTTGATAATGCTCTAGGCTTCTACGCTTCAAATAGCCAATTCTCGGTAAAATGATACTTTCACAATGATTCATGATTATTTTTTGCGTGTGTCAATTTTGGAAATTTTACGCCCACATATCTGTTAGGGGGCCCCCAATCACCCCATCCCGAGATGTGCCTAAAGTCAAGAATTTTCTAAATCGGGCCCTGTTATAGACCGGTTAGTTTTCTGGTGTCAGAAGTCCTGATTTAAGCATTAGGTTGAGGAAAGACTGACGGATGACGACGATGAGCCTGGAAATTACAGTAATACCTGTAATTCCTCAGTCTTTCCTCAACCTAATGCTTAAATCAGGACTTCTGACACCAGAAAACTAACCAGTCTATAACAGGGCCCGATTTAGAAAATTCTTGACTTTAGGCACATCTCGGGATGGGGTGATTGGGGGCCCCCTAACAGATATGTGGGTGTAAAATTTCCAATAAGCCGATTCTTTGTGTCAGATTCTGGCTTTGGCTTAAAAATTTGAATAATGTTGTGTGTTTTTGGAAAATTTGGAAAAATTGATCGATGCAGTGGAGAAGCTGTGCGACGAGTCTGAAAACCTAGATACAAGAGGATCAGCTCAGATTATAATGGCAAATGTTTGCGATTTTAAGTTTATAGCGTTTCTACGCCTGTGGTCAGACATTTTGGAGGAAATCCACTGTGACGGACTCCTATGTGAACAGGAATCATAGGCGTTAAAAATTTCATTGCTAATCGTTTGGAGGCATATGATTGGTTTATTTTCGTCTCAACGTAATCTTCTCCTTAACGCAACGCAACGGACTCGTATGTGAACAGGCCCTAACTCATAAAACAAAATGGAGGCCATAGGCTGATATATTTATGAAGCGGTCGCTCCGGAAGCGTTACATGACAAATACATACACAGAACACGGCAACTATTAGGGGAATACTCTATCCTACTTGTAACCAATTACGCATATTTCGTCATTTTGTCGACTCTTCCCGATTCCCACGGGAAGAAGGAGGCTAGAAACAAATAGCAGGACGTTGAAATGAGTTTCGCCGTGTTGATGAGGGACGCCAGGTGGTCCATCCGCAGATGTATACAACACGTGTAGATGTCTGGATCCATAAAATAGAATAATGCACAAGAGACCAAGATGATAACCAAAGAAAAAAATACAACAGCCATTAATATGAATGATCTAGATGCTAATCCCAAAATTTTAAATTTTCCGTCACAAATTCAAGGCGCCGTAAGAGACTCTTTTTATGGTCACGTTTGTCATCGCGTATGATTAAAGAGTGATGAGGCACCCGAACTGAGGGCGAGAGAGAGAATTTTCAGTCAATCTGTAAAACGATACCTTTGAGACGAGTTGACTTTCACCTTGGCCAACGACGCGACAGCCGAATAAAGATGCCGGAGAAACATCTTAATCTGAGAGTGACCATGAAGATGAGTTGGAGCGTAGAATAAAATCTTATGGGCGTGCCCTCTCTCCCTGTCTTTCTATCTTTTCTATTTCCCCTTCTTTCTACTTCCTTTCTTATTTTGTCTTTTAGGCTGTAGCCGAGTCGGTAATGTTTTAATTTAATTTAATGTTTTTTAATTATTTTCGTCACCAGCCACCATTTTGAATCAATATTTTATTTATGTTTTTTATTTTATTTTATTTTGTTTTATTTTGTATACTTAGATTTATGAGGCAAAAATGTGTAATCATGGAATTGTGTTCTTATGCAGATAAAGATAAAATCGTCTAGTATTTTTTTTTTCGTAATCATGTAAAATCTGTTTAAAGTATATATAACGAAATAAATTTTGTAATTATTGCCTCTAGTTTTGAGTCATGTCATTACTGTCTCTCAGTGTAATATTTAGTAGATTTATTTTCAACCTTCCTTTTAGGGTTAATCTTTGTTTCAACAAAGACCCTCCAACCCCCTTAAAATCTGGGGATATTGCCGATAATAGAAAAATTAATAATGATTCTTTTCTTAAATTAATTGAGGTTTTCACAACGCGCCTCAAAATTAACTATAACTAAATTCAAATTAAAGTAATTTAAATTGGCTAATAATTAAGGTAAATTAAAGTAAGTAAAAGTAATTCTAGTTACAACAATTTTCACCGGACTTTAGTCCGGTTCTAAGGCACTGCTCCTCTATGGCAACAAGGCCGAATGTTTCATCATTGTAAAATGGATGCTATGTTTGTAGAGCATGTGTGTTGTTAATGGTGATTAAAGCTTAAGTTAAGTTATTGGTTAAGGAATGTTTCAGTTAACTCAAATCACAATACAATTTAATCAACATTAACTTTACTGTTTAAAATACCTTACGATGGACCAGCTCTTGAAACCTGAAAAGTTTGACGTCGATCCCACTAGTGTTGGTGCAGAAGCTTAATGGAAGCACTGGAAATGAACTTTTCTAACTTTTTATGTGAAATTCCTAACATGACTGAAACAAGAAAATTCCCGCTTCTATGCAATTACGTTTCTTCAAATGTGTTCCTTTATATTAACGATTCTATGAACTATGATGCTGCAATTACCGTTCTTGACTCAATCTATGTTACGAAACGAAATGAAATTTTTGCAAGACAATGCCTAGCCTTTAGAATGCAAGAAGCTGGTGAGTCTGTTACTGAATTTTACAAACACTCAAGCAACTTATCATGGATTGTGTAACTTTAAAGCGGTGACTGCCGATCAATACAAGAATGAGTACATCAGAGACTCGTTCATCCGAGGTTTAAGAAATCCCCGTATCAGAGAGCGTTTGTTGGAAAATTCTACTATTTCCTTGGCAAATGCTTTCGATCAAGCTAGGGAGTTGGAACTAGCTGAATCACACTCAACATCGTACATGAATGCCTCACATCCTATTCCTGTGGCTGCCACTGATTTTTCTGACAACACTATTGGTGATAGTCATTCAGCTGCAGCTACACAGCTTCAATCTGGAAAGTGTTTCTTTTGTGGAAATGATCGCCACGTAAGAGGTTTATGTCCTGCGAAGGCGGCACTGTGCAGAAGATGTGGAAAAAAGGACACTATTAAAGAGTGTGCAAATCCAAACCACAGCGTGTCTGCCCCAATCCTGTTGCGTCAGTTCACACCTTAGCTACAGTGTCGGTCTAACCTAGTTGTCTGCAAAAGTCTATAACTAAAATACAAATTAATGGGATAGAATTGAATGCCCTTGTCGACACTGGTAGTTCACTTAGCTTTATATATCAATGTTTCGTTAAAAGATGTAACATAGAGGTGAAACCATACTTAAGTAAAATAACTATGGCTAATGTCTATCGAAGCTGTGGTAATGGTATTGAGTTAATTTTTGCTTATGTGGTGTAAAGTTACTATCTGTGATTAAATCTATGCCCTCCTGACGAAATATTAGAAATAAGTAATGTATTTCCATCTTATGCACCTCGGACATCTGGTTTCTAGCCGCTAAAGTTTTTTTTTTATTTCTCCCACGTGGTCAGTTGTTGTTTCGCAAAATATACGTTTTAGCCATCTTGTTCCAATTTTCCCGGCATCCTGAAATCGGGCCGTTCGTGAAGAAAGGCGGAACTTCAGCTGATCACGTGAGGTCGCGTGCGTGGTCAGGGCCAATGAAAAGAGTTCTGGTGACGTCAGACGCTGCCACCGGTCACTTTTGGGGCAGGTTTTCTTCAGTGGGAGAGAGAGGAGATGGTGAGTCGCGGGTTAGCTGTGGTGGAAGTAAGACGTTGTTTTGGAGGCTTCTCAGCAGTAACGGAAGAAGGTAGCGAGCTGTCCGCCGAGTGCCGTGCTTCGTCGTCTTGATGATCCAGTAGTGAGCCAAAAGTCGCATCACCACGTGTGATTTCTCCATTTGTGCTGTTCCAATGATGTTTCGTCCGAGCTGTCCGCCGAGTGCCGAGCTTCAACATCGTGATAATCCAGTAGTGAGCCAAAAGTCTCAACACCACGTGAAATTTCTCCATTGTGCTGCACCATTGATGTTTCGTCCGAGCTGTCATCCGAGTGCCGTGCTACAACATCTTAAGATCTAATAGCTATGGGTCGTCGCACCCTGCCAAAAATCTCCTCACGACGTTGAACTCTTCATTGTGCAGTCCACCGAAAGCCGCTAGAGGCCAAGATGTCCAGCCAGATAAGAATATAGTTTAAATATCTACTTTGTTTTACACCCTTTTTTTCCTTGACATTCCCTTTTATCCTTCTTTCATTATTATTATGCTCATGTAGCAGTTAAATTTTTTTCTTTTCTGTATCTAGCGAATACCGATTTATATGACGTCTACTTGAGTTGTGTTTAATGTTCTCTTTTTTGTTTTCTTGTTCCTTTATAATATGACTAAATTAAACTTAATTTCTTTGGGGGCCAAATCTTGTGTTTTGTCATGCTTATTGGAGTATTGTCTTGTATTTTGCCTTACAGCATTGCAGTGAAACCACGGAGTAGAGTCTCTGGGGTTATTGCGGCCTGATCTCTCAAATTTTAAATCTTAATGTTATATCACAATATTTGCAACACGATTTACCACCACGACAAAGCTTTGATGTCAAGGGTTCCTGTGATATCACTATGGAATTACAATCACATGTGTATAATGACGTAAGAGTACTAATCATGAAAAATATTTGTCTTGATTTTCTTATTGATCATGACATTTTGAAGGACCATTCGCTTATTGAGATCCAGTTTAATGGCGAGAGACCACCTCTTAAAATCTGCTCCCTAGATGTTTCTCAAATACCTCCAGTCTCACTATTCGCTAACTTAACCCCTTATTGTAAGCCGGTGGCCACCAAATCTAGATGTCAAACTGAGGAAGACCAAATATTAATTGCTGCAAAGGTAAAGAAGTTGCTGGAAGAGGGAGTTATTGAAAATAGCAACTCACCTTGGCGTGCTCAAGCATTTGTGGTGAAAGGAGAACATCACAAACCACGTATGGTAATTGACTATTCTCAAAAGATTAACTGTTTTACGATGCTTGATGCCTATCATCTTCCAAAAATTGAAGAATTAATCTCAAATATATCCAGATATGAAATATGCAGTACTATCGATTTGAGAAGTGCATACCATCAACTTCTTATTAATGATGCTGAAAAACATTATACTTTCTTTAAAGCTGATGGCAAATTATACCATTTCCTTTGTGTATCTTTTGGGGTCACTAATGGTGTTGCATGTTTCCAGAGAGTCATTGACAAAATCATACAAGATGAAGGCCTAAAGGGTACATTTCCTTATCTGGATGATGTGGAAGAGACTCTGTGGAAGAGACTCTGATGAACATGATCGGAACTTTAAAAAATTCTTAACAATTGCCAAGAAATACAATCTAACTCTGAATCAAAAAAAGTGTCAGTTTTCTTCTAAATCTGTTAAGCTATTACGATACACTGTCGGAAACAAAACCATGAAGCCTGATCCTGATAGACTTGCTCCTTTGGTGAATTTGCCTATACCTAACAACATAGCATCTCTCCGAAGAGCATTAGGTATGTTTGCTCATTACTTCCGTTGGATACCAGCATTCTCGAAGAAGATGCGTCCATTGCTATCAAACCATCAGTTCCATATTTCAGAGGAGGCTGTAAAGGCATTCGACAACTTAAAGTCAGATATAGCCAAAGCATCATTAGCTACGATATATGATTCCATACCATTCAGAGTTGAGACTGATGCGTCTAAGTTTGCTATAGGAGCAACTCTCAGTCAAGCTGGTCGACCCATAACATTTTTCCAGAACGCTAAACAAGTCTGAAATTAAGCATTCATCTGTTGAGAAAGAAGCATATGCCATCGTGGAATCTTTGCGCTTCTTGTGACATTACCTGATTGGTAGACCTTTTGAGATATTCACCGATCAAATGTCTGTCTCATTCATTTCGTCAGACATCATTCTAGCAGAATCAAAAATGAAAAGATTATGCGTTGGAAACTAGAATTATCATGCTTCAAGTTTGATATCATCTACCGCCCTGGAAGTAGAAATGCTACTGCAGATGCATTTTCAATAACTGCATCAATTAAACCTGAAGTCAATTTGAAACAGTTGCATGAGGACTTATGTCATCTTGGTATTGTTATGAGGTATCATTGGATTAAATCCAAAATCTTGCCCTTTTCCTTGGAAGATATTAAAGGACTTACAAATACATGCTCCATCTGCCGTGAAATAAAACCTAGATTCCTTAAAAATCAAGGGAAATTGATAAAAGCAACTTCTCCGTTTGGAAGATTGAATTTACATTCTAAGGGCCCCTTGCCATCAAATTCCAGAAATCGATTCTTTCTTAATGTAGTTGATGAGTACTCCAGGTTTTCTTTTTCAATTCTTTGCTCAGATGTTTCATCAACTACTGTGATTACGCATTTAAGGAATATCTTCGCCATATTTGGCATGCCAGCATATATACACAAAGACAGAGGGTCGTCTTTCCTGTTCAGAGAGTTAAAAATGTTTCTAACATCTCTTGGTATAGCGACCAGTCACACCACTGCCTATAATCCACGAGGGAATTGCCAAGTGGAGCGTTACTATGGTATCATATGGAAAACGATTCAGTTAGCATTGAAATCTAAAGGCAAGAAAATCGAGCTATGAAGAGGTCCTACAATATACATTACATTCTGCTCGTTCCCTTTTATGCACGACAACTAACGTTACTCCACGTGAGCGCATGTTCTCTCATCCTAGGAGGTCATATAGTGGGAGCTTTTTGTCTACTTGGCTCTCTCAGGCCGATCCAGTGTTGATGAAAAATCATTCACGAATCAATAAGTATGAGCCCCTTGTTCAAAAAGTTGAACATCTGGAAGCTAATCCAGAATACGCATATATAAGGTTTCCCGATGGACGCGAGATTAGCATGGCCATACGACACTTGGCTTCAAGAGGGGAAACCATCGAACCTACCTATGAGAGTGACGGTGAGAGAGAGTCGTCTGTTAATCAGAGCAATGAGGAGTTTGATGGTCATTTGAAACGATCCACAGAAAGTTTGGAAGGAACTGAAGGGAATTCTAAAGAATGTGCATTGCCCTGCGAAGATGTCTTTCCTGAACAATATAAACCTGAACAGAAAACATCTTGTGATGAACAACCGCATCCTGGAAGACTGAAACGAAAACTTGCCTACCTGTCTGACTATATTTTAAATTAACATTTTTGGTAGGGGTGAATGTAATATATTATCACCACAGTGACAACACTGTTTTTACAACGGACGTTTTGGAAACAAGGTCGAATGTTTCAGCATTGCAAAATGGCTGCTATATTTGTAAAGCATGTGTGTTGTTAATGTTGATTAAAGCTTAAGTTAAGTAATTGGTTAAGGAATGTTTCAGATAAATCGATTCACATTACACTAGCCGCTTCAACCTGGTACTAAGAGCTATGTCTTCTTTTAAAAATATCCAGTATTTTAAAAATCGATTCATTAAACCTCGAATTAGACAATCCCGAAATATTCGCCCTAGACCCCCAAACTAAAATTTTTGACCCGATCTAAATCCAATTCTAAGGCACTAATCCTCTAGCCCCTTCAACCTGGAACTCAAGGCGATGTCATCTTTCTAAGACATCCATTTTTTTTAAATCGATGCATTACAAAAGAAGTCAAAACCTTCCGAAATATCCGCCGTAGACCCACCAAACTAAAATTATTGACCGGACATAAGTCCGGATCTAAGGCATCGATCCTCTAGCCGCTCCAACCTGGTACTCAGGGGTATATCTTCTGTCCAAAATATCCAGTTCTTTAAAAATCGATTCATTGCAACCGACGTTAGACACTCCCGAAATTTCCGCCATAGACTGCATAATAAAATATTTGACCGGACCTAAGTCCGGTTCTAAGGCACCGATCCTCTAGTCGCTTCAACCTAGTATTCAGGGTGATGTCTTCTTTCATAAAAAAAATCCAGCTTTATTAAAATTGATTCATTACAACCGGAGTTAGAATCTCCTGAAATTTTGAATTTTTTGCTTTTTCTGTATTTGGCATCTCGCAATTTCTGGTATGGTGGCTGCCTGCGCAATTAAGACATTTAGCATGCATTTTATACGTGTCACTACTGTGGTGGAAATTTTGGCATTTATAACATTGCTTTGCACCTCCCTTAAATTTATAGCTCTCAATTTTAACAAGAAATCCAAGAAAATTAGAGATATAATAAATAGTTCTAGTTTTTTCATTGTGATGCAGATTACAGAGAAATATTGGTAGTTTCATTTTATCTTTGAATCTTTTGAGCTGAGAAACTCTTTGCACGTCGAAGTCTAAATTAATTAATTCGTTCCTAACCTTTTCAATACGGATATCCAAAGGAACTCCTTTGATAACAATTTTAAGCGGTCTCTCTTTCCACGGATTTATGGAGAAGAATTTAATTTTATTTTCGCTTAGAGTATTTTGAATAATTCTAAACTGTTCGGCGATTTCGGAAAAGATTTTTATGAATTTTCCTGCATCCTGAAGGGGTAGCTTACAGCCTAACAAGTTATGAATATTTTCTACAATTTCTTTCCATACGGAGTTTTGATTTTTTAGGATCCAAAATCGGATCTTTTTTAGCCTGCTTTTTCAGCGAGTTTGAGTTAGAGTTTGGATTATCATTAGGATTGTCCTCCTCGATATTTTCGGGATTTTCTACAGTGCCCTCACTTTCGTCTCTAATTTAAACAAATCTATTATTTAATTCCACTGAATTCTCTACCGCTTCCACAACAGTGGATTTCTTAGCTAATTTCTTGGTTCTGGGAACCTTTTTAAAATTTTTAGCATCATCGCTTTCGTCAGATTCGGAATCAATATCACTAAGTTTCGCAGCGTTTTTAGATCTAACAGGTAATAAATGCCTGTAACCCATCATTTCCAGTAGATACGTTATTTTCTCAACACCAGAATGAACTAAGAGAACATTTACAAAATGCCACTTACTTTCTCTGAAGTACTTTGTAGACTCCCGGTCCTCTCGTCGTGTAGATCGATTATCATTGAATCCAGTCTCCTGATGAGTAAGTCAATAGCCTGTTTGTAGGGTTCAAATTTCTTTAAAGCTGTTTTACCGGTGAGGATACGCTTGAGCTCTTGAAGATTTTTCTCACAGAACGCCGGGGAAGTTTGATCTTCGGCCTCTACTGTCCAGTCCATTTTAGAAGTTTTTGATGTAGAAGCTCCAAAGTCCATCATAGTATTGCTTAAATTAGCTGTCACTATTTCAGCACTGTTACACTTACGCAAGATAAAAGCCCTGTAATGTTACAAGTACTGAGATAGAAGACGATGTAAAGCACCAGTTATGCCTACGCGTACACACGTGGTTGCCCAGATAGAGCACAGGATAGGCACGTCTGCTCTCGACCGTAGTCAGAGGAGAACTTGGCGATGTCTTCTTTCCAAATCATGCAGTTCTTTTAAAATCGATTCATTACATATGGAGTTCGACAGTCCCGAAATTTCTGCCATAGATCCCTATACTAAAAATTTTGACAGCACCGATGTCCTCTTCTCACACACCGATCCTCTAGCCACTTCAACTTGGTACTCAAGGCAATATCTTCTTTCCAAAAAATCCAGATTTTTGAAAATCTATTCATTTCAATCGGAGTTAGAACCTCCCGAAATTTCCGTCAGAGACCACCATAAGAAATTCTGTACCGGACCTTAATCCGATTCTTAGGGCCTGTTCACATAGGAGTCCGTTGCGTTGCGTTAAGGAAAAGATGACGTTGAGACGAAAATAAACCAATCATAGGCCTCGAAACGATTAGCAATGAAATTTTTAACGCCTATGATTGGTTTATTTTCGTCTCCCAAAAAGCACGTATCGGGCCCGACCTGGCCGAAGCCCCACTGGGTAAATCCCGACTGTGCATATAGACCCGCAGCAAGCAACCACTCCACGCACGACCCAGACAAGGTCCCACAAGCACAGGCCCCGGTACACACAGCACAAAGGATGCCGCACAGTCGGGCTCCAAGCAGGACAGACGGATTTGTCAGAGGAAAAGTTAGCTATTAATTTGGAAGACTAGCAGGCTCTGCCAGAGGACACTCGAAACCACCAACCAACATTAAAGTAATGGACAAAGATGATGGTAAAACTATAGTTGAAGAAGGCCCAAACGAAACGACGACACAACTTAGTGACTGAGAGCGAAAGCGCGGAGACAAGGAACAGAATTAAGTAATAGCAGAGCTGGCACTGACTAAGATTTAAAAAATTAAAGAAATTACAGAAGACGGCATTGTTGCAAATCCCAGATAGGAGACGACCTGGCCTAAATTGGGAATGGTCGATTTTGAGAGGGAACAGTCGCAACCCTGGGCGCAGAACCAGCAACATGGTTAAAACATCATCGTTGCTGTGCAACCCACCCTGCGGAACCTTCGTGAGCAGGCGTGTCCTGTTTTCGCCAAAGGGCACCACTCCAATGACGAGGACCGTGACCTCTAGGGTTGGACCATCCCAGGGAGGGCCCAGCTAACCTAGGTAGGCTGCAGTCGATAGGTCAGAATCCTAAGACAAGACCAAATCTCCTGGCTTACGCAATTACGCTTTACGCAATTACGTTTATTTTCGTCTCAACGTCATCTTTTCCTTAACGCTACTCAACGGACTCCTATGTGAACAGGCCCTAACACTCCATCCTCTAGCCGCTTCAACGTGATACTCAGGGGTATGTCTTCTTTCCAAAACATCTAGTTTTTAAGAACCGATTCATCACAACCGGAGTTAGAACCTCCCGAAATATCCACTGTAGACCTCTATACTAAAATGCTTGACCGGACCTAAGTACAGTTCTAACGCTCCGATCCTCTAACCGTTTCAACCTGGTACACAAGGCGATGTCTTTCTTACAAAACATACATTTTTTAATATCGATACATTAAACCGGAGTTAGATCCTCCCGAAATTTCCGCCATCGACCCCACTACTAATATATTTGATCGGACCTAAGTCCGGTTTTAAGGCACCGATACTGTAACCGATTGAACCTGGTACTCATGGCGATGTTTGCAATCCTAAGGGGACTACTTTGAAGGGGACAGCAATGAATAAGATCAAGGTATACTACAACTTTGTTTATCGATACGTTTCGGGAACTTTGGGGTAGCACCTCGTACTACTCTCCGGAATGCAAATAGATATTTAGGACTATGTTAAAAATTGTAATGAGTGCAACAGGTACAAACCGTCAAATTAGAAACCATCTTGCTTGCTACAAACCTCTGCCTATGGCCAGCGTTTTTAAACCATCGCTATAGATATGTTCGGTCCATTACCTGAAACTGCTGATGGCAGGAAGTGGCCACCTCAGAATTACATCCTCCCCTTGATCCATTATCAGAGCCTCTTACGCCTCTCAGATTGACAAAGAAAGACTCGGGTGGTATATCTCGGGTGGTAGAATACTGCATTTTCTTGATTTGATAACCCAGGTTCGTCAGAGACGGTTGTTTTATTTAGCCGTAAAAGCTTTTTGAAATCATTTTAAAGTTAGATATTATTCAAATGCTATTGAACAGTTTCTCTTGTATAATCGATCCAATTTCATGCCAACAATAGTGTATATAATATCGCAATTGAGATTTCGCGACAGGATATTAAGAAAATGATCTTTCAGTTTAGAGCACATTTTTTTAGAAAAGAATACATAAGAAAATGAGTAAACACTAAATAAGAAAAAGCATAATTTATTAAAAATCCCTACATTTCTCTAAATAATCAACATGTATTTATGAATTATTTTATTCAGAATCCAGTGGTTCATATTTTTCTTTTTAAAATACATTAGTTCCATAATTTCATTAATACCTGTGTTATCTTCAGCATAAAATGGATGTATTTATACTAATTATTCTACCACTTCAAGCGTAACTAGGTATACTTTAATACACTGCTGGCCACTGTAAATGCAACACCCTGAAGGAAACATGCAAATAACATGAAATTTACAACATGCATTATCGGAGGTGAGATATGCAAATGATTAGAATTTCAGCGCAGACGCACATCACGCCCGCCTGTGGCGCCACTTCAAAGCGCTATTTAAGGCTTGGAGATTTCGACGATTTCAAGTTCGGAAATTGTGTTTTTCTTGCGGTTTTTTCAAAAAAAACGATCAATTATGCCTCGTTGAAAACAGCGATCATCTTTTGATCAAGTATCCGAGTTCGACAAAGGAAGGATAGTGGCCTACCGAGATTGTGGATTATCTTTCAGGGAAATCGGTAGTCGTGTTGGACGAAACCAATCAACTGTAATGCGGATATGTGATCGTTGGATGCAGGAGGGTACGACGGACCGGCGTATTCGATCGCATCCACCTCAGCGCACCACTTCACGTGATGACAGGCAAATTGTGCGCATGGCAGTGACGGATCGCTCAGTCACATCAAGAACCATAGCACAGCACATGCAGTCTGTAACGCATCATCCAGTGTCTGCGCGTACCATTCGACGCCGTTTACAGCAGAGTGGTCTGTCCGCAAGACGTCCATTGCTTTGTCTACCCTTGACGCAGAACCACAGACGTATCCGCCGCCAATGGTGCGATGACAGAAGGATGTGGACGGCAGAATGGAATGAAATTGTCTTTACTGACGAGTCACGCTTCTGTCTGCAACACCACGATGGTCGCATTCGAGTCTGGAGACACCGTGAAGAGAGGATACTGAACAGCTGCGTTATGCACCGCCACACTGGTCCTGCACCGGGCATTATGGTATGGGGCGGTATTGATGGATATCAATCTCGCACACTTCTAGTACGCATTGCCGGTACTTTAAACAGCCAGCGCTACATCTCCGAGGTGTTGGAGCCAGTTGTCCTTCCTTACCTTCAGGGCTTGCCCACAGCCATATTTCAACAGGATAATGCGCGACCACACGTGGCACGCATTGTCCAACGGTTCTTCGTCAATCGCCAGATTGAATTGCTTCCCTGGCCGCCTCGCTCTCCGGATCTTTCGCCGATAGAAAACATGTGGTCCATGGTTGCTCTACGATTGACCCAGATTCCATCCCCAGCTGCCACAGCAGATCAACTTTGGCAACGTGTGGAAGCTGCTTGGTTTGCTGTACCCCAAGAACTCATCCAAAGTCTCTTTGAATCAATGCCGAGGCGTGTGGCAGCGGTGATCTCCAACAATGGCGCTACTCTGGCTACTGATTTTGGCAGGAACCACACTTCACAGAAGTCTATACATTTAATCATTTGATACTTGGTCAACATGTTATCTACAAAATAAATTTTGTTGTGATATCTCTTGTCTTTCTTGGTGTTGCAATTTGGGTGGCCAGCAGTGTATTTTTAATTCACTAAATAAAAAGAGTTAACTTAATAATGGTATTATGAAATCTAGTAACTTAAAATTTTCAAAACTTAGAAAAATGACATCACGTTTCATTTAAAAATCATGTTTATAGTGTAGTGTTAAAATGAACAAAGAATTAAAATCAAGTTATAATTCAGTCATACAAATAATATTTATACGTAAAATAAAAATATATTTATGTATCTCTAAATAGTAATTTGTATAGCATTTCTATAAAGTTAAGCTTAAAAGTATCTCAAGCATATATTAGAAAACAACGTATTGTGTTAACGAGTGTGAGGGTTATCACGATTATGAACGCTTTTCCCTGACTTTTCTGCAATGATCAGTACTCCTTGACAGTTCTACTCCCAAAGCGATATTTTATTGGTTAAAATACAGCTGTTTCCGTGCTCGTGTAGACAGCCATTTTTCATGCGTTTGTCCATGTATCAAAACAAACAGGCAGTTCCACATGTGCGTTTAAAACTAACTCATCGCCACTGGAGATAATTTGATTGACCATGTGACTGAAATATGCTGTATCATACTGAATTTTGAAGTATTGTTAAATTTCTTGATCTTTGAGATAAGTAATAAGACTCGTAACTGATGCATCGGAGGTGGGGTTTGTATTTTAAAGATATAATAGATAAAACATTTGCAATGTGCTTATTGTTATTTTTTGAACCCTTGACATTTCAAAGTATTCAGGTACAATTCAGATAAAATTTACTACAATTTTTTCTCTCTAAATCAAATCTTACAAAAGTTTCTGCAGTTAATATCAGTTGGCATCTCGTTTTTTCGACGTGTTGTACAAACCCGCAATGTATTTTCTTCTAAAGATGTTATATCTTCTAAATATTATTTTATCTTCTTAAGGTGTTTCAGGGTTGCATTCTCAGCGGTAACTTAACTGATTTTTTCATAGAATTATGTATTCTAAGAAGTTAGTTTAGTTGTACTAAGCCACATTAATTATTTAAAATACGGCTACAGTAACAGCTCATAATTAGCATATCATGTTGCGTGGACGTAGAGCTATTTGTGTTGTAATCAAAACATGCGTTCAAATTTAAACGTTTTTCAATTAAAAATTTTGGAATGAATATTTTTTGTTTGGGCGTAGTTGCATCTTTTGCATACGTTCCTCTAGTTTTAAGTTTTCTCATACTACATTCATGTTCGAAATAGCGAAATTTCTTTAAAGTGTATATATTGTATCAAAGTACACATTATAAATAATTGTGCAATGAAATATATATCATTGCTTGTAATATATTCGAAAATGTTAACTGTAAACATCAAAATATGTTGTAATGAATGTTTGAAGTAGCTTATATTAACTTAAACGTGATTATACTTTTACTAGCTTTATTAAAGTAATATTTATAGACAACTGTGTTTCATATTAGTTTTAAGTCATAACCAAGGCAATGCAAAATAGTTCCACTATGTGTTACTTTTAATAATTTGTAGAACATGCAAATGCACTGTTGAAATTTCAAGAAAAAAATTTTCTTTTTCGTAAGACCTTTAATATGAATATTTATAGAAATATTTCATGCAGTTAGTAATTCTAACTGTAATTAACCCCTCTGATTCACTTCGTAATTTCTTTATTCTAACTTCTAAATAATATAATGGAAAAAAGCCCTCACCCAAACAAATTAAATGTTTTGAATTGCTTCTTTAAAAAGTGATTATCTATCTAAAATGATAGGATGCTGTTATTCCCATATTCCCTGTACCCAGAAGCCTTTATTTGAATGAAACAATTGTATTATTCAAAATTAGGCTGTATAAGATATTAAACAATTGTTTCAACACTGTTAATTAAAAGATTTTAGAGGTATGTTCCATTTGAAATGTTTTGTAATGAATATTGAAATTATTTTGTGACTATTAAGATATTCCCCGTACCAAGGATATCTTTATAGTATCCCTGGGTACAGGGAATATCTTTATCCAGGGAACCCTATTTGAAGGTTTGTATTCTAATTAACAGGAGCAGTTAACTTCAACATAGGGATCTAGCAAGCTTAATTTCCCTAAGAGAGCTATAAAATATTATTTTTGATACATTTGAGAGTTTCTTATAAGGCTGTATTTTTATTCTTAAGTCATAAAAGGCATTTTCTTTGCTTAGTCATATAATTTACCTATTTTTAAGCATGAAAACTCATGCTGAAAACCAGTAGCACTTACATTTTCTGAATAAGTTAAAATAGGGCAGCTTTGTGTTATGATTAATCTTATTTTAATTATATATTATAGAAATGTAAATCTCCTCTCCAGTCCTATATTATTTGCATGCTGTAGTAGTTTTTGCATATCTGCATTAAGAGTAATTTTTTTTTTAACCCTTCAGCAGGCATGCCTGTGTATAAAGTGCAACATTTTCATAATTTTCAATGGTTTGTTTTTACATATAAGGTTTGAATGTTCTAAGCAGTTTCTATTTATAGCTATACCCTTTCTAATACAGGTCTGATTTTCTAACCTTTTTATTCCTTTCCATTCATTTTTAATGATTCCAACAGAGGATACTTCTATTTGTCGCACACTGTGCACAGCACTCCTGGTCATATAAGAAAATATTCCTTATTTTATTTTTGGTTATTTCGCTAAAATAATTCTAAGCATTTGCAAAGTTGCTTTTCTATGATTATAAATTTAAAAAGGACAATCAAATAAATGTCCTGATGAAGTTTTAAATACTAAATAATTATTAATAATTTAGTTCCTGATGTTAAAATTAATTTTACTTTTTGTAATATAGGAACACTATGTTCCTATGCTACGAAAAAAATAAGGGAGTCATACTTTTGTCAACAATGTATGATGATGCAACAGTGGAATGACGATTCTGGTAAACCAGCGATTATACTGGATTACAATACAAACGCAGGAGCTGATGTAGTGGATCAAATGTGCAGCTATTACATGGTATCCCACATATCCCGAAGATGGACTCTTTTGTTGTTTTTTAGGTTTTTAGACATAATAGGAATCAATTTGCAAGTTGTTCTTAGATCCAATAAACCGGACAGTTTTGAAAGAAGGCGATTGTATCTGCATTATTTAGAACTTCTCGAAAGCCACCTGAAGACCCGGGCAAATATTCTATCTCTTCCTCCAGACATAACTGGATTCTTACTAAAATATAAAGTGGAAACTTCCCGAGAAGCAGAACCAGAGGTGTCGGAAAAAAAAAGAGTAAAGTGTAATATATATGCGGACAGCTAAATCATGTAACTACCATGATAAAGTGTGATAAATGTAATAGTTTTTTATGCAAGGTGCATTGCAAAATCCGTACTATATGTTTGTGATGTGAAGAAATTGAAGAAAACTGAAGGGAATTGAACAAATTATTTGTGTGTTTAAAAATAAATTTTAATTTTTTATGAAAATTTCTTTTTATTCATTTTTGGCCTTTAATTATAAATAATCTCAAGATTATCAACATTTTATATATCTTGTCATAAAATGCAGAATTAATATTTCTAATTAGAAAAAAAAAGTTAATTGCAAAAGGAATAATCAAGGTTTAAAGAGACGTTGCACTTTATGCAACACACGCCTGGTGGTGTTAAAAAAATTGGGGCGCCCGCTGAAGGGTTAATGACAGCAGATCTGAATTTTTTATCCTGTCTAGTAATTTTATGCTTGAGATGGTTATCTTTTATTTTATATTGCAGATTGATAGTTTTTAATTGTAATATTGTTCATTATGATATGTTTTATAAGAATGTTTATTAGTATATCTGTCTGTTTTGTGAACTTCAGTTTAAGTAGTCTAATGAGACGTGCTAAATTAATCCTAAATCTTAGTTTTTAAAAAATATTTTCATATTTTTCCATATAGGTTTACTTATAAAAATCTAATATCAAAGTTTTCATTTAATTATCTTATAACTTTTTGATAAGATACCTTTATTTTAAGGACAAATAATTGAGTTATTTGAAATGTCATTAAAATGTTCGAAGTAGCCTTATAAATAATCCCGAAGAAGGTCTTTATTTTGAGTTAAAAGTATTAGTAAGAAACAAGATCATTTATGTCTTTTAAAAGATTGCTTGAAAAACTAACTTGCTTAGAATACATGTTTCTCTATTTTTAAATAGCATTTTAAGAAGCAACATGCCATCCTGTATTTTCAGGATCATGATTTGAAAACTTATGAAAATTTTCTAAAGGTGCCTGCTCTTTTAGATCCCATTAGATTGCATTTGAGTGTGCATCTATGGTATAAGAACTGATGTAATAAAAAATTTTCCTTAAAGTTTGTAGTATGCTTTGAAGTGCAGTTTGTGGTTAACTCATATTTTTTTTTTCTGTATGTATTATTAGTTACAGTTACTGAGTTACTGATAATTATTTTGCTTTTTTGTAGATATGAATGTGAAAGATTGCTGAATGAAATGTATACAGTCTATGTAGAGAGCAGCCTTGCTAGTCCATTGGCAGGATCTGCTACAGTGGAAATAAGCCCGAGGGACACAGTTCGGAAACTTGTTAATGATTTCTTGTTTTCATTGGAGAGAGATGATGGTGTCCCTGGACTGGCTGTTTTTGATAGACAGTATAATAAGCTAGACTGGGATGCTACTGTAGAATCTCAAGGCATAAAAGAGGGGTCAAAACTGTACCTAGTTTATGATAGTATGTTTTGATTTTTTTTTAAATTTCATTTATGAGAACTAAGTACTGAAAATTAAAACATGAACTTTATTTTTAGTATTATCTACTGTCACTATGAAAATTATGTGAAATGCATAAAATTCATTTGTTGCTATTTTAAATGGTCATAATTTAACTTATTTGAGGGGTTCAAATAAAATATTGCATTTTTCAATTCCTACTATTAGTTCACACTCTCTATATATATCTTGTTCAAATTTTCAATCGTTAATAAAAGTACTTTTTATTCATCCACTCAAGTTCAAATACATTTTTTTAAACTTGTAGTGGATGACACTTGATGTTAATACAGTTTTTTCAAATATTAATTCATTAATTAAATTTAATTAATCAATTTTAGTTTTAGACCTAGAGCATCTCTTGCTCTTGAATAGTAATTTCCCTCTTGTTACTGTGTAAACGGTAGCACTGCGGTATCGTGGGCTTCTCCTGTCCTGTAGGTTGCGAGATCGAATCCCCAACCTGACAAACTCTTTCTCTCTCTTTCCCCCCCCCCTCCTAATCTCGCACAGTAGGCAAGGTTCTGGCAGGCAATCCTTTTTTTCAATTCCTACTATTAGTTCACACTCAAATTTTTCTTTGTTGACCTAAGTAGGAATTGACTTTAAATTTTTTTTTTATATATTACTTGTTATTACAGAATTTGGGATGAATATATTTTTTTGTGACTTTTTTTTTACTCTTAAGATTTCTTCATTAAAAACTGAAAATAATATTTTTAATTACAGAGATTTCTTTTTGAAATGTTGAATTTGAGGGTTTGTTGATTTTTTTTTATAGGTATGTATGTATGTTAGGAAATTAAGTCATATATTATCAGTTGTATGCTATTAGCTATCTGGCTCTACTTCCATTAAATTTATTGAAAATTATCTTAAATTAGTTTATACACATTATCCTAAGTCTGTACTTTTCTATTTTTCTTTTTCTATTTTTAGAAGCAACTTTCTTTAGACCAGTTCATTTTGCTGTTATAGGGATTTTTACAATTTTTATTGCTGCTGTACTTCTTCTTACTACATCAGTTTTGTTTGGAGCTACTGGTGGAGATATTCCTTTTGATGTATGAAATAATTATGTATATTGTTTATTTCGTTTTACGGAATTTATTTCACTTTAAATTTTGAGAAATTATGCAATCATTTATATTAATTTATCAAGTGAGTGAGAAATCATTTCATGATCTAACTTCTACAAATCCTTAACTGTTATATGTTTATTTTGTTTATAGACAATTGTATTGTATTGTATATGAATGTATGTTTCGACAATTGTATTGTACTGTATATGGATGTATGTTTTACCCAATGTGTTATTAAATATAAATCATGTTTGTATGATCTGTAAGAAAACAAAAAGACAAAGTAAATTTGTAGTCTTGTAGATCTTAAATATATCAGTCTCACAACAGATCAGCCATTTGTTCTATCAAACTTTAACTTTCCAAAGGATTATAGTTCATGAAATAATCCCTATATCTTCATAGCTGCAATCACTTTTTCACTAAAATAATCTTGAATTGTGTTTCAGAATTCTTACTAGTTTTTACATAATTTTTACAAAAACTTATGTGATGTCCATATTAATTTTCTATAAGGTGTTTGAGGGTTTAAATGTCCTTAAAATTTAAATTATGTATGTGGTGAAGCAAAGCCTAAGGTCTTCCCTGATTAGGTAATGCATGAAATGATATTTGTATGTCTAAAGTTAATGTTGTTGTCGTCAGCAGTATTCAACATGTATAAAGCTCATGTTGTAGTCATCAGCTGTTTTCATCATTTCACTACAACTTAGCCTGTGATCTGAAATGACAATCATAATTTCATCGATAAAATAGTAAGAGATCAGGTTTTATTTCTAATCCACAGTTTGTGAGAACTTGCTATCTGTAATGAATGAATAAAAGGGAGCAATATTTCATTTATAATTGTACATTTATTTTGTATCGTTTGGTATGCAAATATCAGAGAAACAAAATTGTTTTATTTGTAATCATTACTTTGTTTTATCATTAATCTGCTATCATTTATTTTCTATAAGAAGTTTTATTTGTAATGAATGAAAAAATTTCTTAATATATCATTGATGTTGAAATCTGAGAATTTTCTGAAATTTTAGTTTGGAATTGTCATTGATGCTGGATCAACACATACTGAAGTTTTTCTGTATCAGTGGTCTGGTAGCAAATTTAAGGATACTGGTGAAGTTAATCAAAGGAATTTTTGTCTCATTGAAAGTATGTTATGATGAATTTTTTGAAATGTAAAAATATATTTTATAGTAAAGTTATAAGCTCTTTCTGAATTTGCTGAGTCTTCCACAAAAGCTTTTACCCATCTATCAAACATCTTTCACATTAGGTATATGTATAATAAATATATATAATAGTTTTTTTGAAAAAAAAGATTGTATTTTTTAAGACTATTTGAATGAGTATAGTTCTTTTGTGCCGGAACTTCACTGGAAAGTTATATAATAGTCAATGGGAGTTTAGGACAAATTAAAAACCCTGGTATTTCAGTCTCAAAGCTCAATAATTAGTATTTCATATGATCTTTTTTCTGTTTAACCCCAGCTTTCATGGCTAAATAGTGATTGTTTTTACTTCTTAGTTAATATATACTTGTAAACTCTGTTAGACATATATTTGTGATTTTAGTTCTTAATAGCTAATAATATACTGTCATTAAAACTTTCATAAAGTTTGGTTTCATCCACCCCCTTTATAGTTTTAATGGAAGGTGGAAGAAAATATAAATTTTTATTTTGAATCTATTTCTTAACAGATATATGGACCATCTGTATATCATTTTCTCAAATATCTATTTATCAAAACATATTTCTGTAAATTTTGCTTCAGATGTTACCTGTGAAAAATATGTATTGTCTAACAGCGTATTGCCATAATTAAGTATTATCTTCATTTCTTATTTATAAATTTGAAAAGAAATGAAATTGAAGGCTCAATGCTCTGCTTTTGTGAATTATTACTTTTAAGTTTTCCTTTTTTTTCTCAGAAGAAATTTTCAGAGTATCAAAATAAAATAAAACATGATTTTACATAAATGTTTCAAAGACATTTGTTGGGCAGGTAATATATTTCATTGTTATTAATGGTGTTTTTCTGCAATGTTTGCTTTGTCCGTTTGATATATTTGCAGTTTTTAACTATAAATTAACCTGTCTTTGAAACCTACTAAACTTTTGAACTTTATTATTAAATAATCTGATGCTATTCATATTTGTTGTTTGGCTGTGTGTGCTTTTGTAGCCTGCCACATTGTGTATTCATCTCCATATTACTGTTCGAAATCTGTATATGATTAGATGATTTATTTTATATGAATTTTTTTCTTGATCACATTAGGTAAATAAGCCTTATTAGTTTTTTTTATTATTATTATGCCAGTGATATGTATACCAGGTGGTTCAAATTAAAGTATCTCTGTTTGGGACGCCCTGGCGAGAAAAGCAGTGGACGTAACGTCTTCATATTTTGAGGGTATACATATCAGGCCATGGGGAATTGATTGGTGGGAAAAAACAATTAGTTCCAACAAAGACCGCTAGGTGCAAATAAGACGCTGCGATCGGTTGAAGGTAAGGAAAATGGAACATGACTGTACGAAGATAGGAAAGAATACGAAGTATTGGTAATTAACTATATTAGTACAGTTCGTTACACAAGAACTGTCGATCCTACAGAAATGTTAGTGAAGGTGCAAACGAAAGGCATGAGCGTAGTAACAACATCACACAAAGATTTCTCAGGTGGTTTTCAATGTGGCCACCGTGCTTCAGGGCCAACGCGTGACACCGTGTTACAGCATGATCCACAGCGGCGTGTAACTGGTCGGGACCGATGTTGCGTATGTGCAAGAGGATGTTGTTCTTCAAATCCGCCAGAAGTCCTATGTTTCCCCGATAAACTTTTATCTTTGAGGTAACCCGAAAGCCAAAAATCGCACGGGGCTAAGTCGGGTGAACGTGGAGGCCATCTGGTAGGAAATGCACGGCTGATAATGCGATCCTCTGTAAAATGACGTCGCAGCAATTGTTCAACCTCACGTCCAATGCGAGGAGGGGCACCATCTTGTTGGAATACCATTGTAGCGAGACATCCACGCTGCTGGAGTTCTCGAATGACCACCTTTGCAACATAGCCCGATAACGTACTTCAGTCACGGAACAGGTTTTTGGTCCCTGCGGAGTGATTTTCTCGAAGAAAAATGACCCAGTCATAAAGGTCGCAGTGAAGCTCATCCATACTGTCACATGCGGTGAATGCAGGGGCATTTGGTGGACGGAGTGAGGATTCTCAGTGGACCAGATATGGCAGTTATGTGCGTTCACTGTGCCGCGCATGTAAAAGTGAGCCTCATCGGTCCATAGGATGTTCCACGGCCAATTCTGCTCCACCTCCATACGTGCCAAGAACGTTAAAGCGAACGTTTCACGCAGGTCGTAATCATCATGTTTTAACTCTTATAAGCGATGGAGCTTATACGGATAGGCTTTGAGTATTTTCCGCATGCACCTCCATACGGTAGCGTGTAACAATCAGAGTTGCCTTGATACGGCGCGAGCACTGCATGTTCCTGCTGTGTTTGAATTTACCTGCTCAACGACAGCGGTTGCGACACCATCCATCACCTGTGGTATCCGTTTTTTTCGCCCTCGGCCTCTTGAATGGCAAAGTTACTTGTTTTCGAAACTTTTCTCCATTCGCCGTAGGGCACATAGTGCTACGGGACCCGTACGCAAAACTTTCTACCCTCGGTACGAGCGAATCGCTTTGGCGGCGTTATCGCCATTTTGGTAAACTAACTTTAGCAGCTAAGCACGCTCCAAAAATGAAAGAACCATCGTGGTGGTCGAAGAATGTTCCGAACCTGTGATCCCTCTTTTTATCTGTTACGACGGCTCTTTCGCCCAGATCGTATGCAAATTTTGTTCTCCGGTACTGCGCGCAGTCGAATATTCAAATTCTCACTAACTACAGCACGGCAAACTGTGCTGGAAGTTTAGTTGTGCTGTTGCTACACAGTAAACATAACGCGTAAGCTGCACACGCTTGCAAACATGAAGCTTAGTCAGTGTAGTTTACACTGTCAGTGTAGTTAGTCACTGTACTAATAAAGTTAATTACCGACACCTCGTATTCTTTCCTTTGTTCGTACAGTCATGTTTAATTTTTCTTACCTTCAACCGATTGCAGCGCCTCATTTGCGCCTTGCGGTCTTTATTGGAACAAATTGTTTTTTCCCACCAATCAATTTCCCATAACCTGATATGTGTACCCTCCAAATATGAAGACGTTACGTCCACTGCTTTTCTCGCCAGGGTGTTCCAAACAAGGATACTTTAATATGAAACATCCAGTATATATATATTTATTTATAGATATACTCATTCTGATTTATTTTTGCTACACTTTTATTTCCCAAAGACTTGATACATTTCATTATGCTGAAATGCTTAAAAAAGTGTAAAAAAAAATAAATCTGAATGAGTTCAGTATACTGTATCCAGAACAGACAGAATGGATGTATAGATTTATTAATTTGTTGTGCATGTTTATAACAAATTGCTCTCTTTATCTACACACTATTTTGATACTATTTCGAATCTCAATAATTAAAACTGCGCCCTATTTGGTACAGATGCGTCAGACGCACCCCCTGCCAAGTTTGGCGATTTTGTGTATGGGGTGGTAACCATGCAATTTTGGTGAGATTTTTTTGTGGCAACCTAGTTTGAATGGTTATTTAGCCCTGTGGGCTTGTGGCCATTGCTTGCTTATTATGTGCATAAAGCTAAAGATTAGTCTTATAGCTTCATGATTATGTGATTTATTATGGTGGCCATGTTGTTGCAAAATATCAATGATGTATTTTGGATAGTATTAGATGTAGGATTTTGAAACATAGGCATACATACTGTTGGGGTTGTTAGGGATATAAAGTGGGAGGAATTTAAAATTTCTGTTAAAAATGTTGAATAATGTTTTGTATTTTTTTGGGCTATTTCTGCTGTGCTTTTTTCTTATGCATGCATCATTGCTGTTTTGTAATCTAGCAAATTTATTGGCTAAATGAGGTTTTTTTAGTGGTTTATTTGAAATTAACTGTTAATTTAAACGATTAATTTAGATGTGGTTTGATGGACTTGCATTTTGGTTGTTTTATGCATTTCTACATTTAAGTTTTTGAAAATTTTATGGTTGATTTAAAATGCGGTGGTTTGGAATACATTTGTAATACATCTGAGTAAGTTAATGATATTTTCTTTTCACATAATTAGATTCATTATTTTCTTCCCTTCCAAGGTAAATGTTGTTTTGTGTCTTGTAGAGTGTAGTTAATGGCAAAATGAGTGACATGATTGAATTGAGGTTGTTGTTTAGGATGTATTTTATGGGAAACAGGTGTGTAATAGGTTTTTGTATGGAGAATTGGTGTTTACGCCTACTAATCAGCCGCTGGGGATTTCTGTAATGTTTTTAGAAGTTTAATACAGCCAGCAGAAGATATGTTTGTTGCTGCTTCAAATCAGCGGGTGAGGATTTCTGTAATGTTTTTGGAAGTGTAATACAGCCAGCAGTAAGTTTGTTTTCAACTTATTTTTTATTTCTTGGTTTCTATTGATGTTTTTGTTTATATTTCGCACTTTAAGCTTAAGATGTCTGCGGAAACAGGAAAAGTTGGTGCCAACTTATCACCAAGGGGGTGCATCTGACATATCTGTTCCCACCGGACTCTATAAGTGTTTGGTTTTTTGTGATTTTCCCCCAGTCTAGTAGAAATACAGCACACTTTCTCCTATCTCCAAGGTAGATGTCCTCCAAGAGGTAATTTAAATAATATCATAACAAGATACAAGAAATAAGATGTATGTAGCTGTACAGTAATATTTTCATTATATCTTATTGGGGATATTGTAAAAAGTATTGCAGTGTAAAATGTGTGTTACAGTATGTTTGTTCATGTGCATTGGCTAAGATTTATCTGTGTATATGTTAACTAATGGATAATAATTTTTCTTTAAAATTTTTAATTATCATCTACTCAGACAGATTTATAAATGTACATAATAAATGGGTTTTCTTTTGTTAAAGTATGTAAATTTATTTTTAAAGTGGTTTGTAAAATATTTTTTAAATATCAGTGGGCATAGCTGAAGGATATGATCCTGCTGAAATTATTTCTTGTGTAAACAATGTGACAAAGTCTTTGCCTAGTGACGTGCCACCAGTGACATTATATTTAGGAGCTACTGCAGGAATGAGACTTCTGAAGTAAGTGTATCAGATTGACATTTTTTTAAATACTGTGTTTAATGCAATAAAGGTATTTGAAGAAGCATAGTTCTTTATATTGTTAAAATAGTTTTTGTTGCATAATAGTTTGAACCTTAAATATTGTATAATAAGGCTGCAACTATAATTGCTATTGATTGGACAATTTTTGTTAGTGGTAGAAATCTTTTAAAATGTGTTTTTAATAAGTATAGGTTAAAAGTAACACCTATTTTTTATCTTTGGAAGTTCTTAAGTAGTAATTCTCATTGTTACAAATTTTGAGTGTCTTAAGTAAAGACTTTTAAGTATTATGCATTACAACTACATATAATTTAGATGCAATTCTTTTGAAGTGAGCAAGAATATTCTGATGTTCATTTGTCATCTAAATTTTAGTTTTTACTGTTGTAGGGAGTTATTTTACTTACTGGCTTAGATAGAAAAACAAACAGAAATTTTCTAAACCCATTCACGTTCCTTGATCCACTTTGTGAACTGAGTGGACTTAGCCACAAAATATTGAATTCTGTGATTAGCTGGCTACATTTTATGTATGGATGTTGCTTTGACACAATATATCTTGCCTCAGGAAAAGAAATTTTGAAAGCATTTCTGATGACAGATCACCTTAACATTGCATATCTGTGTATTTAAACACCTCTATGTCATGTTGACTTAAATGGAACTATCTTTACAAGAAACCTAAACTTTGGAGTGTCTCCATGTACTTATAAATTATTATGCTTAACATTTAAACCATACTTTAGGTGTTTAATATTGCAAGGCTTGAACTTAAGTTTTAATTGATTGAAATTATCAGAATAATGAAGCCCAAGTCCTCCTTTTTAGCCCATGTTTGAATCCTGACTAATGGATGGATGTTTCTGGGCTGTCCCCTCATAAAGAACAATGTTTGCTTACCTATGCAATACTCCTGAAATGTAGAAGCCAACATGACTTATAGTGTGTGTGAGCAAAAATCTTCCTATGATAAGCTCTTGTCACATTGGGGGAGAAGAAAGGGAGAGTCATCTGAAATTTTTCTTAAATGTACTACGAGGCATTTAGTTGACCTAGGATATGAGTTAAGAAGTAAAAGATTTCATGCAAATAAGTTAAGAAGTAAAACATTCCTTGTAAATAGTAACCTTTGTACGAAAGTGCAGCTTTTGAGTCCTTGTGTTGACTTAGATGTCTGTTGCACTTAATGTAGATATCAGTCAGTTAAATTCTTCTAATGCTAAACATATCAAAGAACTAAAAAAAATGATCCCTCCACTGAACTGTGCATATTTTACCTAATTTCCTTATGATGTAGTTGTGTTACTTTTTCCAACAATTTGTTCATGATTATATATTTTTATATCTTTCAACTTTTTTCTAACTTATATTTCTATTCTTATTTAGTGCTAGCAATCCTTTGGACGCTCATCTTATATTAACTGCTATAAAATATGCTCTGAAAACTACTTCAGTACAGGAGGGATTAGTTGAAATTATTCAAGGACAAGATGAAGGACTGTTCTCTTGGATAACTGCTAACTTCTTGAGTAAAACTTTAATTCAAAATGTGGTTAGTTTGGATTTTGAACTGCTAAAATAGTTTTCTTTTTTAAAAATTACTGAAAATAGATATAAAGTAGAAATTTTTACTTTAATTTTGTATGCTTTTAAATATATATAAATATTTATTGTTACCAATTCCGTAATGAATTGTTGCAATTTTTAACTGCTGATTATGCCTGTGTAATGTATGAGCTAAAATACATTTTCATCAATATTTTAAAGATTATATAGCAGATTCACTATACTCTCGTTATATTTATTCATTTTAACTGTTTAAATGCTGAACCCAAGATCTTTTAAATGTTCAGAAATTTTGCTGTTCTTTCCTATGTAATATAGGGTTTTCTAAAATTATTTCTGCTGCCATCCTTATAATCAAGAAATGTGAAAGGGGATCATATCTGCCCAAGTAGTGTTTCAGGCTCTGGAGAAATCAGTGGTACACACATTTCATTCAAAAGACCAACACATAGACAACTTTCATATGCAGCAGATTATCCCTAGTGTTTTGTACCTTGTTTAAATCTTCCAGTGGATAAAATATCCAAAAATACCCCATAATTAAAAATTGTAACATTCAAAATAAAAAGAATCCCATTAATAAGAAATCCTTGTCAATGACTTATTTTTTTAAACAAAACCTTACTACTTTGAACGTCTCAAACTTTGACCATGAAATAATTCTCATTCAGTCTTTGTGATCAAGCAGTGGTGTTTCTTAAGAATGAAAAAAAATTAAACAATCATGTATGATATTTCCTTAATCATTGCTTTATTTATGATTAATCAAGAGTGTTCCTTTAATGTGTAACTTTGATACTGATTAAAAGAATTAATTTGCTTCTCAAAGATTTGTATTTCTGAACCAAATGGAAATAGACAATTTTCTGTGGCAAAATTTTTTTAAATTAAATTTTTTTTCCATATACTAAAAAATTTTTGTCACTCAGTGATTCTCAAGCTATTTGAGCTTCAGGATTCTGATATTCTAAATTAATAACTCTAGTTTATGTGATTACAAAACTTTGTTAAAATTTTTGTTGAAGAATTTTATGTTCAATTACAAAATCTTTTCTTCGATTATTTTTAAAATTTAGGTTAGTCAATATTTTTGTTTCTCTTTTTTTAAAAATTTTCTTTTGAATCAACATAATTGCATTATTAGTTCTTTTTTTTAGGGTAATGCTACTTATGGGGCTCTAGATTTAGGAGGAGCCTCAACACAGTTAGCTTTTGCTTTGAATTCTTCTACAACTTCATCAGATACTGAAGCCCTTAAGCTTTATGGTCAGGATTATAATATATTGTCTAAGAGTTTTCTTTGCTTTGGACTTGCTCAAGCTGCTGACAGAAATGAAGCTATCATTTTCATGGTAAGTTTTTTTAATGTGTTATTTTTAGTCTTTTATATTGGCAATTTTAAAATAGTTTTTCAACGGCATTTAAATACAGCTCAGTGGTTCTTAAGTTATGTAGGATTACTATAAAGGTAAGAATCACATTAATAGTTGTAGTAGTAATATGAAATTAGTACTATTTTTGTAACTAGATGTAATTAGGAAAATATAGTGATTACTTTCATTGAAATGTAGAATGATGTCTGATAAAATCACTGATTTTATTTTACTTGAATTCTGTTGGTTGTATTAGGGTCTTAGTTGACTTCAATAATAGCAAGTTAGTCCATTGCTATTGTAAGTTTCTTTTATGTATCCATATATATATATATATCTATATATATATATATATATATATATATATATATATATATATATAATGTATACATGGATACATAAAAGAAACTTACAATGAGTATATATGAAATGACCTGAATGGTCATCTCCTGAAATAAGCATAGTGGCCATAAACAGTGCGATTCGAGTACAACAAACAAAGCAATTTTATTGCAGCCAAAACATCACCTTACAGAACAGCGTCTAGCTCTCATCTGGCGAGTGTAGAAGTAGCTGTAAACGGGTTGCCAGAAATTGGTGAGGTAGATTAGTATTGGTAAAGGATGGAAAGGTTACCATAGAGAGATAGAACTCGGATTACAGGCGATTAGAGGTGGTTAAAATTTATTACTTACACACACACACACACACATATATATATATATTTATATATATATATATATATATATATATATATATATCATATAAAACCCCAAAACCCTTTAAAAATTCTAAATTCTTTTTAAATTTCCTTGTACAGAGATTAATTACGTTGTTCGCTTTCATTTTAAGAACAAAGGAGTTGATTTCGGCAGATACTATATGATCCCTGTAAATTTGGAGATAATCCCTCTTCATTATATAAATTTTTGCAGGCCCGGAGATCCAGGCACAGTGAATCGCTGCTCGTTTACATGGTCACATGGCGAACTGTCTATGAGTTTATAAAAGCTCAAGCGTGCCTCCAGGAGCGGATTTTGGCGTGACTCTGTTGCCTATTAAACATGGTGTAACCCTTTAAGCAGAATGTGAATAAATTTATATTTTCAGAAGAACAACGATTTGTTGCTGTCCACTCAGCTGCTACGTTTTTCGCTGCTGTGGTATGCCGGCTCCAGTCATCATCATCCACGGGGCTGGCATATTACATATATACATAACTTACCTTATAATATATATATATATATATATATATATATATATATACATAACTTATGTATATATATACTATGAGGTTATAGGAGGATTTTTTAATATTTGAAAATCTATTTTCAATGTAAAATACCTTATTAAATGTATGATCATCTATTAATGAAATATATATCAGCCATATTTGAGAAATGTTCCAGTGTCTGTACATTTCAGTCTTTCATACACTAAGTCCTGAAACAATAATTTGTTTATGCTTTAAAGGATTGAGAATTTTTATGTGGAATATAAAGAAGATTGAAAGTTTTTAGGAATGTTGGGGAGGTTAGAAATACTTATTGTATATTCACTGGTTTTAAAAAGATATCAGAGAATTCATTATTTCCAGTCCTAGAGTGTCATTTGCCTACTATTATAGAATATATGAAATGCAAAAACAAAATCATATTCATATGTTTAAATGTTCGTTTTTTTTCCATCTTGAAAGATAGTAGATTTTAAATTGAAAATGTCTTACTGTAGTTTGAACTCTGCTTCCTTCAAAGTTTCATTCATTAGCCATAAAATCATTCTTTCTATTTAGGGTAATCCAACAAATGGTACAATTGTTGATCCATGTCTTCCTACAAACTTAACCCTTGAAGTAGAAACAAGAAAATTTTTGGAAGGACCATGTATTCAGAATAGTAATCTTACAAGCTGGTATGAATTGCATGGCAATGTAAGTGTTTGATTACATAAAGTGAAATTTTATGTTTTGAACTATTATTCATTTCAAGGTTTAAACATTATTTTAAAGGCATTAGGTGAAGTGTATTCATTAATTATTTTCTACTAGTGTGTTAATTTTTTTATTTTTCAAAATTTATGCATTAAGATATAATTTCAGTACTACCTTAGAAATTAATCATAAAAACTGTGTTGTCAGAATTGAAAATAGATTCATTTAAATCAGCCTGAGTCCTGTTGTATGGGATACCTCTTCATCATTTCATGTATTTCTCTTCTAACAGACTTTTAAAATATTTTGCATATATTAATATTTCTAGTGTAGGTGGTAATCAATTCCTGCGATTCAATTTACAAAAAATAGGTTACAATATGTTAATTAAATGTACTTCAAACTGATCTCTCTTTTGAATCACCAACTATTTGGAATACAAACAACAGCATGTAAAAACTACAAATTTATTTTTTTTTCAAATTTCTCCTACATAGACACAGACTTCATTTGTTGGAAAATTGCTTTATGATAACTACTTTGATTGTCAATGAATCTGGAGATGCATTAGTAGAATAGGTAACAGAATTCTATGCTGATTGTTTGAGAGGGTTGTGGTCATCTTTTGTTTCCCAAGAGTTTTTAAAGCTGATACAAAATGTCCATAAATATCCGTGCAAACCATGGGACTCAAACCTGCACCAATCAGTACAAAATGCTGTTTTCCTAGCTCATTATCAATACAATTAGCATATTAGATGACTAATTAAGATTTATGACTCATATACAAGACAACAAAGAGTTTATTTGTAAATTTTGTACTTCTAAATATTACTTCAAAATTTTTATAGGTTATCTAGATTACTTGCTGATTGTTAGATTATGTGTCTTGAATTTTAATTGGCTATTGGTTATGTTCAGTTACATATATCTTTCATTTTAACATTTTACTTTCAAAGAAAGTATGTAGAAACTTCTCTCTTATACAGTAAAATTATTTGTTTAAATTTTATAAAGCTTAGCAAAAGTGTTCAAACTTTCTTATTTTATCTGTGTAATCTTTATAAACATTCTCTAATTGATGCACAATTTCAGTGAGTATTATTAGTTTTACAATATTTTCAGGTGAAGAAGCTAACAGTTGCAGGTAGTAGTAATTATGAAGAATGTGTGAAAAACGTTAAGACTTTGGTGAATGGTGATATATGTCAAAGTATGGGATATTCACAGTGTCTTGAAGTTGTGGACTTAGCTAAACAGAACAGAAAATTCATGGTAAATTCATGTTGAGTGATTTAATAATTTTCTGTGTCTTAAGTTTTCATTTTCCCATTTTTACTAAAAAATATTTTAAAGAGTTTTACTTTTTCTTGATTTTTTTTATTTCTTTGATTTAGTATATTCTTTTTGAAACTTCTATTATTTCATGTTTTTTCTTTAAATTATGAGACACTTACAGACATGGAAGAAAGTATTTATGGGTAGAAGAACATTTTATTTTATTACAGTTTGTTTTAGAAGAAACTTAATGTTTATTTTTTGTAGATAATCTATAATTTAAGTATGCCAATAAAAAGCATTTATGTCGAAATCCCATCATGAAATCCCTGTAAGATTTAATATTAATTATTCTGTATTTATTTTAAAATATGTGTATTACATTTACCATTATTGTATGTGACATAGGATTAAAAATGTATTTGAGCATTGATACTCTTTATTTGGAGTTGGTGGAGAATATATGTTGAATGTTCAGAGTAGATGCAAATATGAAACAGGCTTATTTAATTACACTGCTTTAATACTGAGGTGGTCAAGCTGCATTTGAAAGTTATAATTGGTCAAAGGAGATTTTTGTCAGGTCAGGATTTTCACATTGCCGTGAAGCTGCAGACTTAACTAAAGAGAACAGAAAATTTGTGGTAAATTTATGTCAAATCACATTCATGTCATATTTTTGTTTAAAAGGATATGATTTTGATTTGATGAGTGCTCACATCATCATGCTAGAAGTTGAGTAGAGCATATAAAATCAATGCATTTTACAGAGTTTTTTTAATTGTGAGTGATGAACTTAAAGCAGTGAATAAGACTTCTATCTAACATGACCGTTAAATTTATCAAGAAAATCAGTTTTTCATCTTAAAAAGAAAGATTATTTATAATTTGGTTGCTGGGGGCTAATTTTTTAAATAGTTGTCTAAAAGGAAAAGAAAAGTTGAAAGAGCATGATAAATTATTTACAAATATTGAAGTGTCAAAATATGCAGTGTATATTTTCAACTGTGCATCATTTGTGCATCATTGCTCCTGGAGCATTAGGGTCATTTGGAGGTATGACCTAAATTTCTCCTGTCAGCAATTATTTATGTATGCTCAAAGTTGAATGCCATGTCTAATAATGAAAGGAAAATATTCTGAGAGGAAACAAAAAGGGATAATTGTATTAAGTTTGCATCTTCTAAGAAAATTTATATTCCACCATCAAATATGTAAATTGGATCTAAATCATCCTTTTCAAACTTAATCTTAAGATTAATCATTGTATCAAGTTCAATAATTATAGATGGGGCAAAATGCAAGCATTTTTAAACATTCATCAAAACTCAGATACTTTTATGTTTGAACCAACTAAAACCATGTTTTTTTTCTACACCTATCACATTACCTTGGTATGTAATAATGTTACGAATTTTACGAGTCTATGTAATCTCGCCCAATATAAGAGTTATTGCCAAATTGGCGATGGATTTGGGGACTTATTTTGGTCGCCAAATGGTCGCCAACCTTCCAGGCCTTCCTGGACTGTTCCAGTGATTTCTAGCTGGCGGCCTATACGGGGTGCTTTGGAAGTCTATAAATATACCTGAGATTGGCATTGAAACTGAGTGAGTGTTCTTTTCTGCTGAGAATTGAATGTATTGAAAGCTCGCTAGGCAAGTATTGTATTGATGACTGTTATCCTGACTTATGTTTTTAGAGTTTTTTGCTGAATAGAAGACAGTTGTTACGTGTTTTCTGTTGAATTTGTGTATGTGCCTGAAGAGTTGACAGATTAATAAATTTTATTTTGTGTGAACTTTCTGAAGAGATTTTTTTATTAAATCCCATCGAACCCAGAAAATGGAACAATATGTTGTCTACAGTGTAATTTTCCTTGGGTCTCATTCAACAAATTATAATGCATACATGTGATCAGATTTCCAAAAGAGTATTTTGATGGAAAATTTGGAAGCAAATCATGTAAACTGCTAGTACTTCTTTTTAAAATTTTGTGCACTGTATTTTTGGCACTTTTTATAAAAAAATTAGGTCACTGCCATGTTCAATTTTTTTTTTCATTCATGCAACTTTACTGTGTTATCTGATTTCAGATTTAACTAATAATTTTATTATTAATGTGGCTGTCATTTCTTGTCACATTAAGTTATTCAAAATTATTCCCCGATTTCATACTTGATGTATATTCATTGTAAAAATTTTCAAAATGCACCTAAGAGTGAAGGTTTTCACAGTGAAGGAGAAATTGTGGTTTGTTAAATTCATAGCCTCCAAGTTTGTAAATCATACAATTTTGTCTCTTGTTTTCACCATATTTACTTACATTCTTTCACATTCTTATTCCTTGCTTTTTCTTCCTAGGCATTTTCAAGTTACTACTATATTGTAAATTATTTGAGCCCAAATGGATCTTTATCAGATTTTGTCAGAGCTACTGAACAGTATTGTGGTTTGTCTTATGAAGAGGTATGACTGATGAATTTTAATTTAGTATTAAATGTATTGCATATATATTCCATTTTATTAGAATTTGTGGGTGGTATTAAAATTACTTTTTTATTATATATACTCCAAATCAGGAAATAGTGTCAGAAAATTTTAATTTGTTAATAAAATGCTTTTGAACTTGAGAATTGCCGCTCCAATTATCATAGCATTTGGGCAGTTCTCATGCAACGTGTATGATAGTCACTTTAAGCTACCTTAATATCTTATCTATTAACCCCTTCCCGGCAGCAAGCGAAAAATACCGATCTGGTTCATCCCGAGTGTAGCTCAGGCAGTAGGAAAATTTTCACTATACACTCAGTCTTTCCCGAATTATTTCGTATGGGCATTTTAATGCCAACTTTACTGGTAATTTTTCCTTGTATTTAAATAGTTCTTTTTTACTTTATTTTTTAGGAAATGTTATATGCTAATGGTGTTATTCTGTTTTAAAAATGTATATCTATGAAAATAAGCATTAAAAAAATTGGCATTTTTTGACCTTCAAAGCCGGGAAGGGGTTAAAGCTACTGCTGGTCTATAGACATATGACAGTGAGATCTGATATATATGATTTATAAGCATCTAATATCAGATCATGTTTGTGTGATATGTGTGTCATTTGTGTCATGTTTGCGTGATATGTGTGTCAAAAGTAAGAAATCAACAGGCTTATTCCTCTTCACTCTTGAAGAGATTAATTAAAATCAGAATTAGACCTATGTTTATGTAATGCCCTGCTTGATTAATCCTATGTTTAGCATAATTCTACCTGAATACATGTGCATAAATTTCTTAGGGAATTGAAGAAAAAGCAGTGGTAATCATTATGCAGAAAATAAATAAATAGGAGGAAGTGTTATGCTTTTGGCTATGTTCTGTTCAGGAATGCTGTACTTGTTAATATGGCAAATATTATTTTCCTTCCATGTAGATTTTTCCATAAGTAAGATAGTGATTTTTGGTCTTTTTTCTTTATATGGATAAAATTCCATGCTAAAGTATTGCTGATTTTTCCGATAAAATAGAAATTCCAAATTCTCCAGATATTAATCTATTTGAGATTCTGTGGGACAACATAACTTATTGACATCACTAGGTACTCCACACTGTCTGAATAGTGTTAGTAATTCTAGAGAATCAGATTTCACAGGTTGTATTAAGAAGATTTATAGAGTTGTGCCTCAGCAGATTCAAGCTTTTTTTCCCAGTAACACATAGTGTTATCATATTTAAGCCCATATTTTTATATTTACTAAATGATGAACTACAAAGTTTAGCTTACACTATGTGTCAATAAATTTTGTAAAATATGGGAATAAAATATGGGCAGTAACTTAAAACATAAGAAAAAAGTGTAGGTAGATTTTTAAAAATTTTCCTTTTAAGTTGGACAGAGGAATATTAAGACTTTTACTTATTTTATTCATAGATATTTAGTTCATTTCAGTGCAAAAATAAAGTTGCTTAAAAAAGTAAACAAATTATTATATGTTATCTTTAACTACTTTTTATAAACTTCCTGTTAAATTACTGTATTTGACTGGTTAAAAATTAGTTAATAGTAATTAGTTAAAAATTAGTAAATAGGTCCTTTCTTGTTACATTTTATGTTTTTAGTTAAAAAAAATTCTGGTTTCTGTAGAAATTAATTTTAAAGTTTTGCTTTGCATTTTTATAAATTATAAAGGAAATTCTCTTTAAGTTTTCCTTATTCACTAAATTGCCTGATTTTTATTTTATTTATTTTTGTAGAATTTTTATTCATTCCTTAAAAATTGTTATGTTGTTTAGGCAAATCAATATGTCGAACTCTTCAATTTTAAACTTTAGAAATGTATTAAAAATTTATGAAAAATGCATATTGTTACATGCCTATCTCTAACCTTAAATCAAATATGTTTTGATTTGTATTTTTGTCACACAATTTTTAATCTAGATCAAGAATAAAACTACTGATAAAGGACTGGTAGCTCACCTAATAAGATACTGTTTTGGAGCTGTTTACATTAAAGAATTACTTACTACAACTTATGGCTTTAGTGAATCCACTTGGAAAAATATCCTGTTCCAACAGAGTGTAAGATAACTGTTTTCTTTATTCCCCCTTGGATATATCTTAATAGGTTCTATCATCACTGAACTATTCTGCTTTGAATCCTGAATGCAAAGAATGGTATGAGTGTGTATTTACATTACCTCATTGGAACTAAGAATTGGCATAATAGATCTTACAAACAAAATGCTAAAAAATTTTGAATAACAGTAGAAACAAATCTATTTTTTTCCAGTTCTAATAAGGAAACTATATGTGAAAAAAAGTTTAATGTGCAATAAAACAAAATTTTTTTTAAAATCTCCTTGTGCCCTTTTTGGCTTGATTTATTTAGAAGTGCATAAGTAATCTAGGATTTGTGATGCTTGATATACATGAACCCTGTCCCTCTAAAGGATGATTTGTGGAATTTTCCATAAATAAAATATCAATTGAAAGAGGCCAGTATGTATAGAATATTAACAATAAGATATTTTAATTTATAAATAACAAAAACACCAGGTTACATGATACTATGCAATTCCAGTTTAAATCTGAGTATGAAGCATCTGAGGATTTATAGCATCACAAAAATACCATAAGTAATTATTAGAAATGATATATATACTTGTTAACTTAAGTAACCATATGTTATGTTTTAAGTGTATAAAATTCAATTAAAAATTATTGATAAAATTTGAAATGTCAAGTATGGACAAGATTCCTTGACTGTGTTTTGAAAGTTTAATATCAAGATGAAATGGAAGATGACTTATGCCGACAGAGTTTGTTGAATGAAACATTCACCTCTTTTTTTTTTTTTGGAGTTTGTGTCTGCTACCAATAATTTATATCAAACACTGATTATTTTTTCCCTTCTTGTATGAATTGTTGTTTCTATAAAAATTACCATTTGTTATTATATTCATAATTTCAGTTCACACCTTGTTCAGTTTTGAGAAAATTGTTTTGCTTTAATATTGTTAGATTTTTTTTTTCTAAAAGAAAGCAAAGGGAATGTATAGTAAAAATTTAGTTTTGTAATGATTGTTAAAAAAAAAATTATATAGTTTCTTGGGTCATTGCATTTTAAGAAAATTGAATTCTTCCTTTTTAATTAAAAGCTTTAGTTTAAAAGGTTTGTACCAAGATCAACATTCTGCTGTAAAGAGAGAGATTGAATAAAATTTGAGAACTTTACATTTTTATGGAAATATGTGTAATTTAAATTTCCTATTTGCTCTACTGAGATTGATTGGGTAGGACCTCTGTGACATTTTTATTTTATTAATATTTACCAGTTATATGATTTTGAACTTTTTTGGCTTTCAGATAAAAGGTGCTGATGTTGGCTGGGCACTTGGATTTATGATTAATGCTACTAATGCTATTCCAGCAGAGCTGCCAAAACCACCTGTTATAGGTTTAAGTGCCTTCATTCCTCTTGTTATAATTAGTATGTTAATGGTTTTATTTGCCTTAATATTGTTACACAAAAACTTTAAATTTTGTAAAAGAAAGCCAAAGGAAACTTTATTAGATTCTATGGGAGAAATTTAGTTTTGTAATAATTGTTAAAAAATTTGTATAGTTTCTTGGGCCATTGCATTATTCATTTGCTAAGCATTGCTGTGTGAACTACACTGGAGAGTATACTCTATCAATAAAAATATATTGAAAAATTGGTTTCTATAGAGCATTATAGCATTTAGTGGCTTATAAATATGTGCTTATAAACATTGGCTTATAAATTTCACTAATTTTTCAAAGGTCTCTTTTAAAGTTGTGCACACACACACACACACATATATATATATATATATATATATACAGTGTTGGAAATTGATTTATGAAAACACTGTTTTTTAATAAAAACTTCTTTAATATTCCTTTAAAATTGATGAAATTTCACACATACATACTATGTATAACAAATGGTTTACAAAAATAAAAATTTCATACATAATAAACAAAAACGTAAGGTAAAAAATTAGATTTTCGTAACATACAAACATGGAAATTGATTTATGAAATATCACATTTCATTGGCTATTCTGAAGCAATGGGACAAAAATTTGCATAAATCAAAGTAACGTGACATGGTCAGTAGACATAAAAAGCGTTATACATTGGAAGCAATACGTTTCAATTACAGTTTTCACGATGGGTAAACGAATGGTGTCTGAGGACGAAAGAGCCAAAAATAGGTGCATATCTAGATTGTGGAAAATCTGTTCTGGAAATAAGTAAACTAATTAAAAGATCATTTAGTGTGATACATAACTATAGAAAAAATCCAGCAAATTATGGCAAAAATTTTAACAAAAATGGTAATCCAAGTTTAACTAAGATGGAGAAAAGGGGGATTCTTCAACTTACGTCAAAATCCCACCACAGTTTAAAGCAGATTTGTGCAGATCTATCCCTTCCTGTTACTTCTACATGAGTTAGGAAAATTTTACATTCTTCATGGAGTTTGAGATGGTCGAAAATGAATTCAGGTCCAAAGTTACTTCTGCATCACAAGCAGATGCATTTGCAGCATTGCCAGAAGTACATGGCAGTGGGGGAAAAATAGAAGATGGTCATTTTCTTTGATGAAAAGAAATTTAATTTGGATGACCCTGATGGTTTGAAGTATTATTGGAGGGATCTCCAAAAAGAACAAAAATCTACATTCAGCAGAAATTTTGGTGGAGGAAGTTTGATTTACGCAGCGATTGCTTATGATGGTAGAAGTGAAATTGCATTTTTAAATGGTCTCCAGAATTCCTTTGATTACAGCTTAGTTTTAGAAAATTCCCTTCTTCCATTTGCATGGTAATATTGTAGTTTAGATTACATCTTCATGCAAGGCAATGCCAGTATTCACACTTCAAATCCAATAAAAGATTGGTTTGATGAACAGAATATTGTTCTTTTAGGTCATCCACCTAATAGTCCTGATTTGAACCCCATCGAAAACGTTTGGGGACAGCTTGTTTGAATGGTTTATGCAGATGGGATGCAGTACACATCACTTGTAGAATTGAAAGCTTCAATCTGTAAAAACTGGAAACTAATTGATCAGAAGTACATTCAAAATATTTTTTTTATCAATGCCTTCTAGAATAGAAGAAATTTTGATGAAGAAGGCGGATTTACTAACTTCCAATGAAATGTGATATCTCTTAAATCAATTTCCATGTTTGTATGTTACAAAAATCTAATTTTTGACCTTATGTTTTTGTTTATTATTATGTATGAAATATTGTTTTTGTAAACCATTTGTTATACATGTGAAATTTCATTCATTTTTAATGAATATTAAAGAAGTTTTTGTTTAAAGACAGTGTTTTCATAAATCAATTTCCACCATTGTATATATATCATGATTGAGAGAAGAGTCTCATTGATGTATCAGAATATCTGTTATATGCACCACATTAATTCTAAATCACGTAAATGTAATTGAATTCATTAGGGTTATGTTAATTTATTTCTTAAACTTTATAGCACTTTTGTTATCACAATTTGTTTATATTGGTGTTTTTTACAATTGTTATGATTCATTCTATTTCTATCTGTTATATGATAATTTTTTGTTGTGTCTGTTATTCATTATTAAGAAAGTGACTATGAAGGGCTTCCCATAATTGAAAATAGTCAACACTGATGTTTTATTTTGCCTGTTTTACTTTTAAGTAAAAAAAATTAATGTAACAAAGTAAATAATGAAATATTTTGATTCTGTATCCAGACAGTTTTTGTTGACCTTTAATATATTTTTAATAAGCATTATATATTTAATTACTAGAATGCTTTATTGCAACTGTAAGTCATGCAGAATGATGTCTAGTAACTGTGTAATTATTTTTTAAACAAACTCTGTATTTGATGAATACATTGTTTTTGTAGCATGACAACATACTAGATTTTTTTTCATCGCTTCATGCTCATCCTTTTATATTTAAAATATTTTTGCATTCTTATCTCATTTTTAACTGTTTGCTTCTCATGACATTTATTTTCATATGTAAATTAAAAGTTACATGAAATGTTGTTATTGGGATAATATACCTGAAATTTGTTAAAATTGAATCTCTAAAATAAATGTTCCTAAAATGTAGTCTAGAAATTTATATATATAATCACACACTCATATACCCATATCAGCTAAAGAAATTTTTTGTTTTCATATGTGAATGGTTTTTGTGGTTCTGTATTGCTATTGGGAGTATTTACATGGCATAGGTTTGAAACAACAGTGAATTCAGTTTATCTTTCAGTCATCAATTCACCCATCCCATGGTATAATAGATTTTCTGCTACCAAACCAACCACATTTTTGCAAGATAATGCACTCGTTCTTTAAGCGATTGTCATTGTTCAGTCATTTGAGAAACATGACATTGCAGTGTTCTTTTAACTATGGCCATCCCAATTGCTAGACCAAAAAATTCCATTGAAACATAAGAGCAGGAATGTCAAGGGATTACAATAGGTCCAGGAGTAAATTTATACTGGGCTACTAAATCTTACTCTGGGACCCTTGACTGATTTGAGCCAACACAGAATCAATCACAATGCGATTGAGATGGTATTGGGCACTGGAGAATCTTGCACAGGTATGAAACCGACTGAATGTCGAGGATTATATGAAGTTCTAGTTTTAACAAAAACTGAGCTATAAATTCTGAAGCTATCTATGCAGTTGTAAGCACAACCATCACATTAAAATGAATTTTTTTGTTAATTAAACCTTTGATTGCAATTAAATTATGGAAAATACATGTTAGTGATTTCATTTACGTCTTAAAAGGACTTTTAAATGAAAATATATGGAGCAAAAAGGGGTTTGAGTCGCGACTTGAAAAAGGTTAAGAAACACTGACTTAAATGTTCATTTGCATACATTTATAAATTACTTTGTTATTATTATTATTATTATTATTATTATTTTTATTTTAAAACATTTAGGTTTTAGAATGTGAGCAAACGTAAACAGAAAAGCTTAACTCGCAATTCTCACAAATTGAGGCGAAAAGAGATTCGTATTAGGAAATGTATGACCATGAAAATAATTGTTTCTGTAGGGATCTGTCATCACTGAAATCTGTTATAAAATTACTAGAGCTGGCTATTCTGTAATGATTCAGATGAGATCGTACATTCTGATAAATTTGAAAGAAGTAAACTTATCTGAATCTGTGCGCGTACTATTGACTGAGATCAGAATAATTTTCTGCGCATGACATAAAAGGAGACTGAGGGAATAAAAGAACTCAGTTCACAGACAGTTAATGGTTTTTTCTTTCTCTCTAATGCAGCAAATGCTATTGGACAAATCTCCTGCAGCAGAGAGGCAAAAATGTAAAATCACAATACTAGAAAACATGAATACAGAAATTACGTGGTAAAAATTTCAAAGAAAACATAAGGTTTCTAACCTCCCAGTCGCGGAAGAACAATGTTTGTTTGTTTGGTTTGGAGCGCTACAGTCAACTTTTTGTTACACGAGGGCTAATTAGACCGGGACTTGCAGTTTAAAGCCGATTCCGAACGACTACAAACATCCATGCCAACAGTTAGACTCGAACCCACAGGATCTGAACAGAATGCAAGCGCTCTAGTCATTTGGCCATCACCTGGTGAAGAACAAAGTACAGGAGGATAGTGCAGGGCAAACAATAAAGTGAGAGGCGTCCATGGTATCAGCACTTCCACAAAGGGGATAAGAAGGACTGTTGTAGATTCCAGTGTGGTGTAGATAGACCGCAAGACAATCGTACCCCATCACCAAATGAAAAGCGGGAATAGCCCTTTTCTTTGGACGACCTGGCAATTCGATGAGTTGCACCCTCCATGCATTGTCGTACAATAATAATGTGTTGAAAATTTTAACAATTATTTTAAATTTTTACACGAAGGATAGTAACATCAGATCAATTCGTCGTCTCGACAGTGCTCAACTGGATGACGCCTTTATCCCTGTTAACAAGGACGTAAGGGGCCTCGATTCCTGGGTTTAAGCCATGAATGAATTCAGCCCATGAGAAGTTTCGGAAAATTCGAATATCGCGCCGAACGCGAGCGCGCAGGAAGTGATAATTAGTCCTGTGTTGGGGGAGACGGGTAAATTGATATAACTTACGAGCCGCGTTACGATCTTTAATTCATTTGACAATATTAAGTGGAAGGTTATGATAACGCGGCTTCTTTAACACATAAGTGGAATTAGTCTTGACGTATTCTATAGCTTCAGTTAAGCTGCTGGTGGCATGCTCAGTGTCCTCGGGACTTCGAATGATGGGGTAGTAGGAGGTGGAAAATTTTAGAATATCTTGGAACTGCTTCCAGTTAGTCCGGGTGGGGGGGTGAGGGGTTAGGATTTTGAATATCGACCTGCCGATCGAAATTAATTAACACTGGGAGGTGATCAGAGTCCAGGAGATCTAAAGTTTCTATGGTGTAGGGGTAAGGGATATTTTTAGTAAGTGCAAGGTGGATAGTGCTTGAGCCCGAGTTATGGAAATGAGGGGGGGGGGAGGGGGCAATTAAGTTAATATTAGAATTATCGGTGATATATTTTTGAAGGGCTTGGCCAGAACGAGATGTCCTATGGCAGTTCCAAGCTGTATTGTGTGCGTTGAAGTCACCAGCTACAATACAGTAGTTACTAGAATTAAAGATGCTATTAAAATCTGAGCAGAAAAAGTTTTACTGGGGGGGGGGGGGGGTGTATAGACGGAGGAAATTAAAATTTTGGTAACTCTGTCAGGAAGAAACATAATAGAAGTGCTCTCAACATTATTAGTCTTAATACTATTACATTTAAAGCGTTCTAGGCCCCTACAGACATAAATAGCAGTGCCACCACCAGGATGATGATTAGAATTAGGGGGGCGGGAGCGGTCAGTCCTATATAATGTATCTAATGATGCGCCTTCGAATAGGTGAAAATATCATAAAAATATTAAAAGAATAAGTCAATTCGAAGGCCTTTCATCATTATATTCAAACTGTAAAACACAACGCATCCAACTACCCTTTTTATAAAATAAATAATTAATGTACTACCCCAACTAAATCACGCCCGATTAAATAACTTTTGGACGAGCAATACGACAATGTATATTACAAATATTAAAATGCCAAGGTGTTGAGAACTTGGTTTCTTGAATCAGGGCAACGTCTATATTTGAATGTTTCATAAACTCCCTGAGTCCGTTCATTATTGGCATTCCAGAATAGAACTCTCAGTGAATTTGCGGTTGAAGAACTACTCATGACCGGTTGAGGAATCTAAATAGAAGGAAATCTCATGGAAGATGGCCACCATTTTAGAAAATGGATCAGTAGGAGTACGCATTATGTTTACAAACTTTTTAAAGAGCTGGATAATATCAGCAATATTATACTCTGACGTAAAGTCTTTAATTGCGCGGAAAATAGAGGCGAAATCGGAGAAACCCGATTGCGGCCGTCCATCATGAGTAGTTCGTTCACTCTGAATTGAAGCAGCTGCAGCTGGGGCAGCACTCGGGGTAGCTTTTGTACGCGCTTTCGGATTGGATCTCCTAGGCGCGCTCTGATTGGTGGGATTTGGATCCGATCCCTGGGTTACTTCGGCACTTCTCACTTCGCGAGATGTCGAAGCAACGCTCTCAGTTGCACTATCAACCTGTTTACTGTTTAGGGGATATTCCAGGCCGATGTTTTTGGTGGCGGAGCGGGAATAAATATAGCAGGTTTCTTATTGCTTTTAGGAGGGTTAGTACTATTTTGTTTGGACTTAGGGTCCTTAACTTTTAATTTATATTTATTTTTGGGATTCATGGGACACCCTCTGTAATTCGCAGTATGGTTTCCTTTGCAGTTAGCACAACAGGTATTTCCATCTGTGTCTTTCAGAAGGCATTTCCCTGGTAGGTGAGATCCTCCACACTTAACGCAGCGTGGGGAGAGTTTACATGTCATGGAAGAGTGTCCGAACATCTGACACCTGTAGCACTAGCTTACACCAGTTTGGGTGTAGTGTTCGAACGACACTTTCAGAAAGTTAATTTTATTGAGGCTATGTAAATTATCAAAATTTGGGGAGGGTTTGATTGACACCAAAAACAACGGCATGGGTCGCTTAGTCTTACGGTTAGTGAGGTATGCAGTTTTGATCGGCTCAAGGCCGATAGCGCGTAATGCATCCTCAATATCATTTATTGGAGTACAAACTGGTAATCCACACAGAACAAACTTTCGCGGACCCTCAGATCTAGGATCCAGCGTTCGGAGAGGAATCTTCTGTTGGTCCAGAAACTTTTGAATAGCTCTGTATGAATCAACAGAATGAATGTTTACTTTAATTAGGGAGCCGGTGAGCGATGCTTCGACATCTTTCGACATTTCATTAATTGTTCTGATAATGTTGCGCCAATTTTCGCTCGAAGAAGACGACATCTTCTCGAAGTCGGATTTGCGCTATTATCTACATTCCCTTCCGGATTGTGAGTATCCATATCGGATACCACAGTCTGGAAGCAGGCCCAGATTTCCGCATGGGCAAGTGGGGCACTTGCCCAGGGCCCCCAAATTTATGGGACCCCCTAATTTAGTATTAAGTTGTACATATTTTTGAAAATTTGGTTTTAGGTTAATTCAGTAAAGGTGGGCAGTGGCGGATACAGAAAAAAATCCTGGGTGGGGCACAGTGCACACACTATATTCATTTCAAAAGAAAATTTCCTGAATTTATTTATTAACATTAAAAGTAAATTAATGAACACATTATTATTATTATTATTATTATTATTTTCAAATGTTTGACTTTTTGGTCGAAAATGTTTTGAATTTCCGGTCCGAATTTATGGGGGGGGGGGCTTGCTTGGTGAGTGTCCCACATGTTCATGTGGAAATCTACTCCTGGAGGGGGAGGGCACATGGCCTCCCTCTGGATCTGTCCTTGGAGGGGGCCCCCAAAGTCTGCTTTGCCCAGGGCCCCATTGGTTCAAAGTCGGGCCCTGTCTGGAAGGGTTGTGTACCAGTTGTATTATCAGAATCGTCGGTTAGTCCGGTGAATCTGTTGCCAGTTACAATTACATTATCATTTACATTATCATTAGAAAGTTTGTGTTTCCTATACGGAGAATGCATAATAACAAGTTGTGAGTTCACTTTCGTGATCCTCACACGTAATGGAGCAATTAAATTATTGATTTCGTTATAGAAAGTATCGTAGTACAAATTAAAAATACTGAGGGCCAGAAAAGCAGATATATCGGTAACATTGTTTGTGAGCACATTATACAAAGATTGGATGAACGTACTCACGGCAGGATTCTCCAGCACAGGCGTGTTGTGTATCGTCTTTCGGGCAAAGTCCAAAAATCCAGCAATCAATTGGAAATATTCCCAGTCCTTCGGGTAGTTGATATCAAAATAATTCACCAGTTCATCTATAGATGGCAAGGGAGGAGGCATAGTGGGAGAGTCCATAAGTCGAGCCGGGTCAATCGCCGTTGGTGAAGCGGTAGCAGTTCTAACAGCTTGCGATAAAGCCATGTCGAATGTGAAGCACAATCAAAAGTTCCGAGCACAAATCGAAAAAGAAAAAGCGAAGTGATGAGCTGCCGCTAAAACAGGCCCGTCACACACACGCAGGATAAATCCCCGTGAAGTCACCGGCAAAGCAGTAGTGGCTCCCGAAAAATACACGTGCACGCACGTGTAAGGCCTAGCTTAGCAACCGAAAAGCGCGTCCGTACTCTACAGAGTCCGGAATCGGAAAAATGTGAAATGTGCTACTCGTCTATTTCCCAACGGTATCTTTATATACCTTCGCTTGGAATTTCCGCCGGACGAATTTCTGGTACGCCTGCCCGGCTTTTATGCAGTTACCCCTTCAAGTTGGACGATTCCCCGATCGGCACTTCCTTTGTAGATGGTGCGCGTCATTATCACCTCGGGTGCTAAGCTGTTTGGGCGCGACAGTCTATTGAATCCATTCTGAAGCGATAAGGGTAGTCACTCTTAAGCCGGCCACTCACGTAGACTTCCGTCATCTGGGACGACGGACTTTTGGTATCTGAGGCACCAAAAGTCTCCGTCAGTGGGGTGTCTTGGTGAGACGTCAGCTGACAAAAATCCGGTGTCTGGAATCTCAGTCCAGACCGAATTCCTGGCGCCAAAAGTCTCCGTGAGTGGGGTCCTGGACGCGAGATACCAGACGCCTGAAGGTTCGCCGGCTTTAGTTACTATTAGTTTACCGCTTGTTTTCGAACAAAATGGAAGTTGAAAAATTATTCTTTAATCCCGAATTTTTAATACCGTTCATTGAACTGTATAGAAAATTACCGTGCCTATGGAAGGTTAAATCAGAAGATTATTCCAATAATATTTCCAATTATATTTATAACTTGTGGATATGTTAAATTCTTGAAATATTTAAAATTTTGCTTTTTAATACTAAATTTTTGATTCCGCTAATAAATTTTCCGAACCGGCACTATTTACATACTTTTTTTTTCCTTTAGTGCACGGGGAAGGTTACCAGATAAGTTATCTTAAGGATTTATAAAAATTTTGTTGAATAAATTTTTAAACGGCAAAATAAAAGTTTAATATTTTGGTGTAACTTTTGCTTCGGGGAAACGTTTTCAGAATTTTAACTCTAAAAAAACAATGGAAACTTGTACAAAGTTTCATAGAGACACCTAGCGAGGAGATTCAGGTTTTAATTTTTTATTCCAAAATATTAAGAAAATAAAAATGGGCCTTATTTGAAGATTTTGAACCCACTCTGAAATTTTAAAATAAGCTCAAACTTCCTACCAAAAGAGTGAAACTATTTTTAGTGGTTTATAAAACTGGGGTATATTATTTTTTGTATCTTACATAAAAACAAGAATTCGTATAATCCTAATAATAGCACAGATCTATCTCTCTGCCTGGAACGCTTTTTCCTTTTTGATGCCATAATCAAATGTACTGTGATTATTGCGTTTTAAAAATAAAATAAATTGAAACTAAGCTTTAATAGACAAAATAATGTAGAAGAAAATATTCAAATTAAATCCAATAGAACATACTAAAGAATATAGTACAGTTTGAGAAACATATCTTTTACTGTATTTTAATATTTTTTTGGATAATGTCCAATCGTCTGCCGCTTTAGCAAGAAAAAAAAATATTTTTTTGTCTATTTCGTTGTTATGCACATGACGATAAATTAATTTAAAGTACCAGAAAAAGAAATCACGTGATCAGCATTTAATAAATTAAATTCTATAAATTAATTTTTAAAAATTCACCAAAAATCAGAAAATGGAGTTAAAAATCCGAAAAAGATTTCATTTTAAAGGAATTTTTATGATCTTTCTCGTGATATAAATTTTATAACCCTCAAATTATTATTTTAAATGCAAACTCAAAAAAAGTTATTAAAACAGATTAAAAATTTAATTAAAAAAAATCTAAGAAGAATTTTTCAAAAATATTTCTTAGTGAACCCCTACACTATGAGAAGAATCGCCATGCAAAATTTCAGCCCTTTAGGTCCAGCGGTTTGGTCTGTGCGTTATATGTCAGTCAGTCAGTTACGGAACAGTTATATATATAGATTATACTTTCCTCTCGATCAAAATATATAAAAATATTTTTCAACTTGTAACATTTTGTATACCGAACACCTCAATGGTTTATATTTGGCGCGGGTTCATTTATGAACTAAAATTATGAAACAACTAAGTTAAATTTTTCCGCCGCAGTTAATGTATTAATCATTTAGCGTAATAAAATTAAGTAAAGTGATGCTATTATGTGGTGTTCAGATTTTATTTAAATTTAAAAAAAAATGCATCTTAAATGGATCATAATAGTGCTGATATTGCATAATTTTAATTAATTAAAAATGTGTATAATTTAATAAAAAATGTAGAGAAGCTATTATAAGTATACAAATAATATTGACTTTGCAGATGTAAATTGATAAAAATTAAAATTAACACGTCATTTTGGACGGGCTAACCACTAGTAATTTAAGAAATATCGAAAAACTAATAACATTTCAATTGGCTTTACAAATGGTTTAGGGATCTTAAAAGTATTTCTTTACAGATATTGGAGACACATTAATTAGCAGTTTCGAGTATCTGAATTCGATACTTTTCACAACATATTTCAAAATCACATACATAAAGTAACGAAATAATTGCGCTTTACAACTTAAAGGAAAAGAGTAAAACCACTTTTAGTGGTTTATAAAATCAGGGCATCTAATTTAAAAGAAAATCACAGACAATTTTTTTTCTTTGTGAAGGGGAGAAAATGTTTATGCCTAAAACGCACTATTACATTAATATCACTTACTTGAAATTTAAGGAGAACGCTAAATAATTCAACATAGTTCCTTACGACCGAATTCGAATTCTAATTTTGAATTTAAAGAATCTATGTTTTTTTTAGTTTTTTTAGCTTTAATATGATTTATTGTGTGCATACTTAAAGCGAAGAGTATGGATACTTGAATTTATATCGGCAAATAAATAACCATTTAAACTGGATTTAAAAATATTAGAAAATTTTAAGAAACTTACTACAAATATCGAAAACATATGTTTATGAGTAAGTTTGTGCCTCTGAATTCGATACTTTACACTATTTCACGTTCATAACGTGTATTTAAAGTTACGAAATAATTGTGCTCTTATAAACAAATTAAAGGAGGAAAACAATAACGATATTGAGTGAATTATAAAACGACAAAAAATGCCGCTAATTTTTTGCGAGAGAGCATAGTGAGCGAAATTACACCACGACAGACCTACATGAACTGAGCTAAATCGGGCATAACGAGTGTGCGAAGGCAGGTGGCCTTGGACGCCGAGAGTCCCCGTGAGTGGCCGATACCAGGCATTGGAGGGGCGAAAACTCCCGGCGTCCCAGATGATAGAAGTCTACGTGAGTGGCCGGCTTTACAAGTTCCATAGGCTGGACTAATTGGACGCCCCTCGGTCTAGTCTGTTGTTGACAAGTGACACGCTGTCGTCTTCCGGCGGGATGAAATAAATCCATTATAAGTGTAAAGCTCCCTGGGTGGCTTTTTCCTACGTATGAAATGTTGAAAGTCGCTAAAATATGCACAATTGTAATGTTTTATAAAAACAATAACGTTCTCGTCCGATCTTTTAAAAAATTAAAAATGTATGCAATTTTTTTGCATTAAAGTTATCATTCAATTAAAAAAGACCCCTTTCATGGGGCCCCCTTAGTAAGTGGGGCACGGGGCGGACCCCCCCCCCCCCTAGGTCCGCCACTGAGTGATGGAACAAGTGTCTCTATCTGTCGAAGGTTGATTTTTAATGCAACAGCAAGGAGAAAATATAAGTACAATTGGTGCAAAATACAGAATAAGGAGAAATGCCCAAGATGCTAAGGGCTATAAATAAGACCGGAAATAGAAAACTAAAGCACTAGATACTTAACAAGTGTCACAATACATGATTGTTTCCCGCCTAGGTCTTTCCTGTACAATCTGTGTCCATTGTCCTTTGAATGTTTCAGAATTGTCTTGTCTTCTTTTTTATGCTTACACCGTCCCCTATTGCCCCCCGAGGCTACTACCGCCCCCTGGATTGTTCCACCCCTCCCCGGGGGGGCGGTATTACCCACTTTGGGAATCTCTGTTCTACATGGTGCTCCCATATTAAAGTAGCAAAGAAAACTGTGATCTATAGGGGGGAATGTCCCCAGGACAAAGAGCCTAACGTATTGTTAAAAAGTTTTTTTTCTCTAAATTATATCATTGATAAGTGATCTGTTCATATTCTAAATAAATTCTAGTGATATCATTTGTTTTATCTTTTGAAGTAACAGTGAATGAAAAAGTAAATAAATTGTGAAAATGGGAATAAAGTCTGGAATAATACTACTATGCTAAGTTCCCAATTTTAAACTAAACCAAAATTTGTTTATGCAATATACTTCAGAACCTAAAACTTCGTATTTGGTGTTATAGGATAGAAATCCTGACTTAAACTCTTAAATAACATTTGAAACAAAAACTTTTAATTTTTTAAACTGGTTTATTTTCAAATGTATAAAAAAGTATCACGCAAGGCATATCAAAGCACTTGAGGCTCATGTATACATAATGTATCCCTTTCATTTGTAAAAATTGATATGCTGTCAAAAATGCAATAAAATATCACACATTTATTCAGGCACAACAAGGAATGTATAAAAATATATATGTGGTTTATTTGCAAGAATATGTTGTGTGTGTGTGGCTAATGTCCCTGGGGGATGACAACATTACACCCCAGTCCGGTGTACATATGAATATAAGACATAGAAACAGACAAATGATACTATCACAGAAGAATTTTATTGACAGACGATGACACCGGCGATGGACGATGGGTTGCAGCTTCCCTTTCTAGACGGGGTTCCAATTGCAGGCGGAAGACTGACCGGTTCCCCAGAATACAGCCAAGTCTTATGCGGGAATCGAACCCACACCCCCGGCGTGGCAGGCTGATGCCTTATCCACTTAGCCACTGGGCGACAAGAATATGTTGTCAAACACATTAACAATAAAAACTAACACACATAATATTTATAAAGGCACATGAACGAATGTTTAAAAAATACATATGCAGTGAGTGCGTTTATAAAACTGATATGTTAACAAAAATGTAATGATGTAAATGCAATGTCTTTCGCTGTTTAAAGCACATCAACCTAATCTACTAGGAATCTATATATAATATATGCAGTGAAAGCAACTAAAAGATAAAAATGAAGTTTGAAACAATTGAAGGGAGTTTACAAATTTATAATATAAATTAGTTGAAAATAAAACTGCAAAAATCCATTAAAAAAATCATCGATCACTGAAATTCTAAGACATATTTTTACACTTTTATGGGAAATTTTAGGATCAATGTTTTTTCCACCATACTTCTTAATTTTATTAAAAATAATGAAAGCAGGTTCGTTAGTGGAATCCATTATAACAATCCATCAAAAAATAAATCATTGAAGACTGAAATTTTGTAGCCAATACATTTTTAGAAATTTTAAGATTATGACACCTCATTTCACTATTTTGTTACTAGTATAAAAAAAGTATAGAAATGAAATTTGAATATGAAGATTAATTAAAACAGACTGCTACTAAATATTTGATTGAATAATGCAGCGAATTTTGCAGCGCCTCATTTGCACCTAGCGGTCTTTGTTGGAACTAATTGTTTTTTCCCCTCCAATCAATTCCCCATGGCCTGATATGTATACCCTCCAAATATGAAGACGTTACGTCCACTGCTTTTCTTTCCAGGGCGTCCCAAACAGGGATACTTTAATTTGAACCACCGGTGTATATATATATATATATATATATATATATATATATATATATATATATATATATATATTTATATTTATATGTGTGTAAGGTATACTAAAATTTTTATGATAAACGAAACACAATATGCTTAACTTGAAAATCTCTACGGTTATATTACAAATTGAAACTCTTATTGAGAATTAAAAATATCTTTCAAAAAATTGTCCCTTTTAAGTTTGAAATACGAAGTAAGTTTTGAATTGGCAATATCTCTTGAAAAACGGAAATTAAGAGGGTTTTTTTCATGTTCATAATAATAATTCATGTTATTTTATAATATATGTAAAATACTTTCTGATATAATGTAACGATGTGGATTGAGGTTACGCAAGGCGTATAAATGCAATCCGTCATGATTTTTAAGACCAATCCAAACTCTACAAGAAATGAAAAAAGAATGCTTGTTATGCAATTATTTTACAATGATTATTTTTAAATGCTTATTTTGCAATGAAAGTGAGCTATTTTCTTATCAGAAGTAATGACGAGAATATTCATTTCACAATTTATACATTCTCTGATGGATATTACAAGTCTGTTTACTCAACACTTATGCTGAAAGTCAATGCAATTTACGTTCTGATTTTTCGTTGAAGTACAGTAGTGAACAAAAGCATAAAAGATCCACATAGAAGTACATAATTTCTGAAAATCCTCTATATATTTATCTTTTGAGAAATCTCAAGAAAATGCTTTTCGCGTTTTGATAAGGAAGAAACAAACACTATTCTTTAATTAAGAACAGGAAAAAATTGATTTAAATTAACTGAATATAAATTTTCGAGATATTTCAAGGACTGAAAGAACATGAAACCACGTTTTATTTTTAATGCTATGTAAAATTAAAACTCTGTTAATTTTTTGCGCAAGCTAAATAAATGCAAATAGCGCACGACTAATGCTTAGAATTAGAAATAGTTTTTAATGGTTATTTATATTTAAATTTATGCTTTTTATTCCACTACTGTGTTTGAAATATTCCTTTAAAGCTATGCATTTAACTGATAATTAGAAGTTCTAATAGATTAAAATATTGCTTTACTTCCCGATTTCCTTCAATACAAACTGGGAAGAAGCAAAATTATAGAGTTAGAAGTGTGCCAGGTTAGTATGAAAATTTTCTTTTTGTTGTTTTCCACCTTGGTAGGGTTTCCTTTGTCCTAAATAAGAGGTTGAAAAAGAATAATTTATAAGATATTTGATTTCACTGTAATGTTATGACAATGATGCATTGTTTGCAAACATTTACGTACGCGTAAAATTACGAACGTGTAATTAATAAATAATGTATTAAATTCAAAAATTTTAATGAAATTATTCTCTACCAAAAATATTGCATAGCAAAAGTTTCACTTACCTACTACATCGCTGAAAGAAACCTTTCCTTATAGTTAGAAAGTTCGAACCACGGATTCATATCGTTTCTGTTTTTCAAAAAATGAGCATACTTCCATGCCATAATACGGCTGCAGTTCCGTTCCATATGGGCAAAGTGAACATTTCCATGTACAGATGGCGGTTCTGAGTCCACTACAGGCAACTCGCGAATTCTTGGTAGTTTTGACCCTAAAATAATTAATCGAAAGTTCTTAATAACATTAGTACGAAAAATATAACAACTTAAAACATTTTCAAAACTCATGCAAAAATATACACGTAACATGAAAGTAAAAAAGAAATTACTTAAATTTACAACTGGCTTAAAGTCTATGCCTTCTAAAAAGGTAAATAGATCATTGCATCTGCATGCAACCAATCCACCTCCGAGATTCTCGCGTAACTCAAAGAGTCGAAAAGCAAGTGACTCGATGCTGACACCTCTACACACAGGAGGAAAATATATTCCGCTGTAGTTATAGCAATATTCTACATTATATTCCGCATCCCTAGAGTTGAAAAATACGTCTCTCAGATCTACAGTTATTCCTCTTACGTCCTCTGGTTCTATTATACGAGCTAAGTATACTTCTGCAGGGTACCATTTTCCACGGGACATGAACCCGTGGGCATAGGCAAATATTTCCGGGTCTGTCATGTTGTTTGTTGTACTGAGCGACTGGTAATCCGTTTACTTCCTATCAGATCTCCTCGTCGTTTTATAGAACCCAGTCCGTGATGTCGTTTTTAAAAGCAACTGGTTGCATCACCATTTCTCAGAATGAGATGAAGATCTGTTGCATTCCAGGAAAATCAGAACCGAACGAATTTTGCCACATACTGATCGGCTACAGTTCAACTCGTCACCTCAGTCGTTCAACTCACAAGAAATTCGAGCCGACATTTCGGCGAATTTTGCCACATACGAGTTGATCGGCTACAGTTCAACTCGTCACCTCACTCGTTCAACTCACAAGGAATTCGAGAAGTCATTTCGGCGAATTTTCTCTCATACGAGTTGATCGGCTACAGTTCAACATGTCACCTCACTCGTTCAACTAACAAGAAATTAGAACCGAAACTTTTAAACATCGTATAGAAACCTATTTTTATTTACAACGTGAAGAGTTAAAACATTTAGATGACAATGCCTGTGCATTTTTTTAACTACAGAAGTTATTTGTGAAAGTGTTTTTTTTATGTATCTAACATTACACCGCAACTGCTAACCGATAGGTGCGAATAATATACAAAGAGTCGCATTATAGCACACATCACTACAGTGGATTATTTACTAGAACTACAAAATATAATTGATTCTCAAAATAAGGACAATGTTCAGAGACCTCAGTATAAGAAATAAACGATGTAGTATACGTTAGGAAAAAAGGTCTTTTAAAAATAGTAGTGCCATTCTCATTAAGAAAAGAAAGGACCTTTGCGCCTTCAAAAAATCAATTTTTCAAAAATATTTTTGAAAAATAATTCAAAATGTTAAGAACATTTTAAAACAAACCGCATCGAAATCGAAAAAAAATTACGCCCGCATTGATTAAAAACGTAAAAGCTAGTCGCGTCTTGCCCTTTAAACAAAATGTAAACATACCGCCTTTCCCTTAGTTTCGGTTTTGATGCGAAATGCAACTACAGTTTTTCCATGTTAAAACATTTTTCTGACCTCTATGTTTATTTTATTCAACCCCACTCGGAAAGGAAGTCAACAACTCACCACATCTTTATCGTGTACATGTTTTATTTACGATTGTTTATCTCATGTTCTACGCTTTTTCGCTCTGTCTAACTGCCTTGTTTCGTACTAGTTTTTCTGAAAATTACCAGATTATTTTTAATTTTTACTTGATAATCTTATTAAATTTTTGTTAGTTATAAAAATGTCAATTAAAGCTGCTCTTAGGTTTACTAATTATCGTAAGAAAAAACATCGTTTTTCCGGTAATCAACATATTCAAAGTGAAACTTTGGATCCAGCTGACTGTTGTCTATCATAGTCATCAGCTAAAACACTACGTTTAAAATACTGTGTGGATGAAAACAAAACTCTTTCTAATGAGAAAAATGGTTATAGACTAATGAATATTGATAGTTTGATATCTGAATTATCAAATTTCTCGGTATGTACTCACTGTAAGTTCAAAGCAGTACTGAAAGAGAGAATTGTTTTTGGATTAGTTTCTGAATTCCATGTTGAATGCAATTCCTGTAGTACTTTATATACTTTCAAAAGTTCACCTGTTCTTAAATCAAGTAATCATGATTATGAAGTTAATGTAATAATTATATATGCCATGCGCACACTGGGTTTAGGTTTGTATGGCATTAAATATTTTTGCACTGCAATGGATATGCCACAACCTGTATCTCAGAAGTCCTATGATAGTACTTTGAAAAACATCAAAGCTGCCAGTTCAGAAGTAGCTGTTAATTCGATGAAGAAAGCAGCAAAGGAAGAAATTTTAGCTTCTGAAAGTAATGAAATGTAGCTTCTGAAAGTAATGAAAATAATTTGTGTGAGTGGAGATGGAACTTGAAAGTGAGTGGAGATGGAACTTGAAAAATCCTTTTAAAATTACAAAATTCATTCAAAATGCTTGGGTGTATCGCGTTGAAAATTAATTGCGTAGTTCGGATTCAAGAACAAAGAAATCAAACTTAATTTCTAATCAAACTCACCTAATCATCATCACCTAGGCATCAAATTAACCTAATCAAACTCAACACTAGTAATTCCTATACAACCCCTGTGTTCCCCAACCTTTTTCGCGCTTAGATCACATGTTCGCGTGGGAGTTCGAGGCCCAGATTTCTGGACTCGAACCAATAATTGCAGGAGTTTTTGATCACGAGAAAGAATTCTATAAAGTTATAAATAGGCGCGCAACAGCGTACAGGGGAGATTTGTTAAATTGTCGCTGCATAACTAACATGTAACGGTGTAGGAAATAAAAGTCTTTGTTCTAAGTATGGCGTGATCCTGTGTGTCCGGGGCCAGAAGGGCCAACTACACTTTCAGCGCGGGAACCGAGTTAAGGACTAGTCCCTTGTGACGCATCGGCTTGCCATCATTCCATCACTCTCCCTCGCCGGCGCCGGTGCTGTTACACACACACACACACACACACACACACACATATATATATATATATATATATATATATATACATATATAGATACACACACATATACATACATACATACATACATACATACACACACACACATATATATATATTTATATATATTTGTAATATATTAAATATTATTGCCTCCATTTAAATTCCTTTTCCTAAATCCAGTCCGCAGTAATATTACTCTATCGCTTTAAAACCCTTAGCCACAGAACGTCCCACGAATCGCATGCCTTTGCATTTCTACACGTGTATATGTTCGGATTCAGGAGTGGGTTCGCATCGTGAGCCCAAAAAATCTGCTGACCCTACAAATAATAGCCACTTTTTTTTTCCTGTCACGTTTAATGTTGAAAGGTGATATTAGCTTCCGAGCAGTTCTTCTGGAATGAACGGATGTACTTTTGTCGCTGTAATAAACGATTCGGTCCGACTGCTTCCAAATTTAATTTTATTCCTTTCAGGCTGAGTCAAGCTCCAGTCATGTAAATATGAGCTAGTTTTCCCTTTCAGGTTACAATTTAAGGACGTGATGTAATGGGTATATTACATAGAGCCGACAGCGATTTTTCATGTGCGGATCAACGACCAACGGATTTCGAGTTCATCCTAGGAATATGTGTGCATATTTTCAACTATACGCGAACTTTATTTGTGAAATTCTCCTGAAAAATCAACCTTGAAAGGAACCGCAAACACATATAGCCCAGCGTTAACAAAGAAAGAGAATGACCTACTTTTGACTTAGCTTTTCGAAACGAGCGGGAAAGCAAAGGAAAATGGCATCGAAAGATTTAGAGAAAAAATTAGCTGATCACCGTGAAATTTACCAACAGATGGATAATTCTGGAGTTTTCGATAAAAGTACATTAGAAAATATTGCTATATCTTCACTAAATCAAAAGTTTAATCTCCCTAAATTTGATCCTAAGGGGATGGTTAAAATTCTTCGAGAAAAAGACTATTGCATTGACGGAAGAAGTAAAACTACAAATATTTCCAGATTTTCTATCAGACGAGGCTTTGGAGTTTTACATCGACAACTTAATAGATTCACAAAAGTGGGATTAAGTTAAAATTAAAATAAGTGACTATTTCTCAGAAGAAAAACAGTGTTCGTTCGCAGATTTTAGCAGGTTGAGCCTTTCTGACAGTAAGAATATAAATGATTATTTTAAAAAGAAAGCCAATTTCGGAAAAGCCTTAAAACTCGAAGAAGAAATTATAATTCAATGTCTGACAGACGCATTGCCCGCAAGATACAAGGATTTATTTTTAATAAATGACGCAGCTACAACTACTGAGTGGATTTCCCTTGCCAGGAAAGTGATCAACAGCTAAGCAGATGACAAGATGAAAGAATAGCAATATCATATAAGAGACTATCTGCAGAACCAACAGTTCGGATTTCGCAGACTACTCGGTCGGCAAAATGACTATGAAAGATTCCCACAACATGAGTCACCTAGATTCCGGCACCAACAACCGTGACCATGGCAGAGATGACCCCAGAATTTTCGAGAAGAGGAAAGCCCCAGGACTCGGTTCCAGCATCCATAACGTGCAAACAACTATAACAGCAACATGAGAGAACAGCGACAATGACGGATGTTCACCGTAGACCTAGGAATCGGTACGGAACTGATAAGTGGCCTGATAGATACAGGAAGCACCATTAACATTATCTCAGGAACTTTATATGAAAAAATTAAATATTATGTGAAAATTCTCCCATCGGACAATTCACAGTGCCAGTACCCTTGCGGGTAAAATCAAAACTGACAAAATAATTTCTACGAGGTGCCGAATAGGTAAGTTGAATAGATTGGTTAATTTTTATGTTATTGAAACGAACTTAAAGTATGCATTTTTATCGTCAGAAATTATTAATCTGTTCAAAATTAATTTGGATTTTAAAAATTTTTGTTTACATCAAGGAAAAAATAATATCTCATCTAAATAAAGAAAGATACGACACTCATTTTGAGGAATCTAAGTTTAAGGTAGATGATATAGTGATATACGAAGAGTTTCGTTACCCGAATACTCCTAAACTTACTCCCACTTATTCTGGTCCCTTTAAAACTTTGAAACAAATTTCTAGAGTAAATTTTGAAATTAACAGACCCAATTCCCTTACTAAGAAAACTTCAGTAATTGAGCATTGTACCAGATTAAGACCTTTCAACCCTGCAGATAATTTTCGATTAGCAACTAGAAAAAGTAAAATTCCTATTTTAATAACAGTAAAACCCAAAACGCCCAAGATCCCAAGTAAAAGTTAATTAATAGTGTTAGAGATTTAATATAAAAAATTCTGTGATGATTAAGACTACCCAACTGTGACTCAAATAACTACCTGACTATGACTCCGGTAATCTTACGATTTTGATAACCTAATGAAGATTGTTGACGTATGAAGAAGATATCCTAATTTTAATGGATATAGATACCTACCTAAATTTTGTAGTTAATTATATTTATTTAGAGAACTTTCATGCTACACTGATTATCAAAAATTAAGGAAAAGTCATAAAAATAGCGATTACTCAAAAAGTTACGTGTAGAATTTAATGAAACTTATTATATATACATACATATTATACAACACATAGGTAGGTATAAATTAGCATAAAAAGAAATCGCCAGACAATTATGGTGTTATAGAAACTAGAATATGTATACAATGAACAAATCGTATGTGTCAGTTTGGTATAGGAAAAGTACCTTTAATATGTCGTATGATCCCCCGGGAAGCAATACAGCAAATACAGCGATGTGTGATGCTGTCAATTATGCGGTCTATGAGTTCGGTAGGAAGTGAGAGTCATTGCTCTTGCAAAGCAGTTGAAAGCGTGGCTAGGGTCCTAGGAGGAGGATTGAGAGCAGCTATACGGCATCCTAAAGCGTCCCAAACATGCTCGATAGGATTCAGGTCCGGTGATCGAGCTGGCCACTCCATGCGCTGAATTGTTTCCTGCTCAAGATAAGCATCCACGATGCGAGCCCTGTGCGGTCTCGCGTTTTCGTCCTGTAGCACGAAAGCATCACCTATTGTCCCGGCATAAGGGCGCACATAAGCATCAAGGATGTCATCTCTATAGGTGTGACCATTCAGATTTCCATGGGGAAAGACATGGAGGTCTGTGCGTCCACCCAAAAGGATACCACCCCAAACACAGACACTGTCTGATCCGTATGCATCTCTATCACGGATGTGTGATGGATGAAAACGAGTTCCAGGTTCTCTCCAAATCAAAATACGCCTACTATCGGTTTGGAGGCTAAACCTGAACTCATCCGTAAAGAGAACAGTCCTCCATTGATCACGCATTCAGTGGACATGTTGACTGCCCACTGCAAACATTCCCGCCTATGGCGTGGCGTGAGCGGGACGCAAATGGCTGGTCGCCTCACATTAAGACCACCTTTATGAAGCCTTCTACGCACGGTTGACGTTGATACTAGGGTTTTCGATTTTGAGCAACTTTTTTAAAACCCGGGTTTTGGGTTTGACGGGTTTTTTTTTAATTTAAAACCGGGGTTTTCCCGGGTTTACTTGGTTGGTTGGTTCCAGGGGGTCAATAGCAAAGAACTAAAATAATAAATAATTTATTAGGATGCATTTAGATTAGGATGCTATTAGATGCATTTAATTTATTTCAGAATTTCGAATACAAAAAATAACAGTAAATAAATTTGATGTTAATAAACATATGCATATATGTATAACATAAATAAAAGTGGTACAAATATAATTTTTTATAAAACTGCCTTACAACCATCATTGCACTCTACGTATCATCATTGAGTCGGCTTCTGAGTTTATCAGCAAAGAGACCCATTACATAAAATGCTCGTTCTGCTTCCACCGAAGTTGGTCGAATTGTTGTTAAAGACCTGAAAAGTTTTTCTAGCATTTCAGGTCGGCTCTTTGTTGCCCGAAACAACTCAATTTCTTTTCTTATGATATATGAACCAGATTTTAATTTTTTATCATTTTCCTTAATATCATTCTCCTGCAGAAACATGCTAAGCTCATCAGATAGGGACATTTGTTTAGTACAAGCACCAATACTCTTAGCATCATCTTCAATTCCATCTTTAACTCCCACCTCAACTGCTACTTCTGGTTCAGACTCTGAGCCATTATCATTTACGTTGAATAATCGTTTTATTGAGGTTGTTGACAGATCAAATATTTTGTTTTTTTTTAAATTTTACTACCAAACTCATCATATGATTGGTCTTGGTTCCAAATTAAGAAATATAATTGGTATTCTACTGTGTTAGATAAATAACTAATTCCCCGGATTTACATTAAAAATTCCCCGGGTTTCGGGTTCGTAAGATCTTTGAAAAACCCGGGTTTTCGGGTTCGGGGAAACCCGGGTCAAAAACCCTAGTTGATACTAACCTTCCAAAGCTTGCAGCGAGGGAGGATCTGCAGACTGGGTTGCGGTTCTATTTCTTCATGCGCATAATGACAAATATCGCTCATCGGCACTAGTCGTAACGTATGGCCGTCTTTGGATGAAACTCCTGAATGCCGAATCCGTGGTTAGAAATTGTTGCCAAAGTCTATGAACCACAGACGGACTCGCATTTATCCATCTGGCCACTTCTGTTTGACTTTGTCCTGCCTCTAGTCTCCCAATAGCTCGCCATCGCAGTTCTTCGGCCAAATGATGCCTGGAGGTCATTGTTACAATTTGACTATGCCAGATGTCTAATCTCAACCTCGCAGCGACAATTTCTGCCTCTCTCTGAGACATGAACTTTTATGCTCCTCGCAAATGACGTATTCCAACTGCAGCGCCACTATTTTGCATAATGTAGTATTGTTCAGCACCTTTTACTTAAAAACGTATTCAAATTTTAAACAGATTGGCCTAGTTTTGAACATGTTACCCCTCTTTTTGTGATTTTTCCTTAATTTTTGATAACTAGTGTATACATAAAACAGTTCCGTCCCACCAAAAGAGCAGTTTGGCACACTGCCTAGAATGATTGCACCCACTCAAAAAGGACAACGGTGAACTCGCAGGAATTTCGATTGAGCTATACGATGTGTAATCACGTATAACGTGGCTTTTTCCTGGATGCTTACCGATAACTTAATTGTCAAGGAACTGTACCTGGTTGATTGAATAATAGCAAAAATTTTACAGCTTTTGTTAAAAGGCTTCAAAACATTCTGTTTGCGCCTAAAAAAATTCTTATTTTGTATATATTGTAGTAAATGACTCAAGTTTAAATGCAAAAAATACAATACATTTGATTTCTTTGGCAAGGCAAGAAGATCATGACAAAGCGTTTTAGTTGAGTATTTTTTTTTTTAATGTTACCACTGATGCGTTTTGGATTAACTGTTTCTATTACGTTACTCGTGGCTACATCGGCTCACTGATATCTTTTTTGCATTTTCTATCATTTTCATTCTATTATTAGCTTTATTACATTATTTATTTATTTCCTTCTTTTCATCATCACTTTAACTTCACCTGAGTGCTTACTGGCTTAGAATTTTTAAAAGCTGAAATTTAATCTTTTAAATATCATCTTTGAAACATTCTTTTATCACTGAATCGCATTAACTTCTCCAATATCAAGATTTTCGTGTTCATTTGGGAGTTGGGGAGGGGGGCGGGGAATTCTACCTTACTACATAGTACACGTGTTCTGCTTGAAAAAAGGAGGTGGTGTTTGATCTTCAAACAATATGCTCGTGTCACCTGCATAACAGCATTGCATCAAACTTTTGCTCTCCTCGGTTAATCCTAGAACGTTGTAGCAGCAACTGTGTATCCCCCCCCCCAAGTTTTTCTATCCCTATAACCTAGTAACTTAGTACAATCAACAATAGGTAAAGCCTAAACTTTCTCGATTAACAGAAAAGCACTGATGATGTTAAATGTAGAACAAATCCCTTTGTTACGTTTCGAACAATTTTCATCTACAGCTGGCAAACGGCTATTTAATTTGGAAAGGAACATCTGTTGAAGTGGAAGCGACGGGAACTAATGGGTTATTTTTCTAGTGCCATATGTTATTACGATATTTCCTCAAGAGCAGAGTCAATATTATCTTGTCTAAGTAGATAAATATCATGAACTGAGCAAAACCAAGCCATATAATAAACGTGAATTGTTGTCTATTCTCCCAAGGGTAATTTAATTTCACAAGTTCTTAATTTTACATTTGCTTACAGATCGCCGTGAAACCAAAACTTTACAAGTACCAGATGACAATATACGTACAAGCGAAAACATATTTCTTTAATAATATCGCTCATCTAGTGAAAAATAGGTTCAATGACAAGGGAAAATATTCCTTAATAGCAGTATGGTTAAAAAGTTTCTCTAATGGAATAGTTAAGGCCGATAGGTAATCTTAAGTGCCGTTTACATGTGCCAAAAACCCGGGTAAAAGCAGGGTCGTTTCTTACTTTTTCCCTACGATAGGGAAAAATGCAGGGTGGATTTTCGACCCTGCTTCGACCCAGGATAAAACCCACTAATTACCCATGATGCATTTCGAAGCTGGGAGTAAATAACATGGCGGGTTTGAACTTGTGTGAATCCATGAAAATGCAGCTAAATGATCGATGGAAGGATCTGGAACCCCTTAACGATCGCATAATTTTCAAGAAAACAGTAGAAAAGTGCCTATTTTCTTCCGGAGGATTTCATTTATTTCTGCCCATCTAGTTTTAAATAAAAAAACCCATCCCCAATTACATTATAAATAGAATGGTACTGCCATCTGGTATGTAAAATAAGAAATAAAATTTCATTTCAATAAAATTTCAATAACATTTTTATTTAAAGTGTTATGGTAAAATTAATAAATTTAATAAGTATAATCAATAATTAAACGTAACATTAAAATTTATTTATAAATTAATTATTTTAGAATTCACAGATAAAAATTTATTTATATCTATTTATGATTTTTTTATTTAAACATGACTAAAAATTACTGAAACAAAATTGAAATCAAAATTACATTTGGATTTTAGAAAAGGATTTATTAAAACAATAAGTATCTTACAATTAATCTTATAATTTAAAAAAATGCACCTATCGATTGGAAAATTTTCTTTCCAGTCTTTATTACTTCAGGAATTTAAAACAATTTCTTCCCACCAAACAGAGCTTCGTAATTTTGCCCACATTCTTTGTTGTGGAAAAACTAAATTTAGCGATGAAGCCATAGATCGTACGATTATATCTAATATCCGCATCAATCTTCTAGTTCTTATATTCCTTTTTTCCTATCTATTTTCTAAATTTATTTTTAAAAACAACAGAAAACAATCGTAAACGTTCTATAATTATCAACAGAAACTGACATGTGCTGCATTTAAATAACAAATAGACGCAGACGTAAGTGTGTTTTAGAAGAGGAGTGCATTGGTCGTGTCGACTTTATCTCCTGTAAGCAAGATATATGTAATCAAGGTGGGAGTGCTCAGTAGTTAAAATTTTAAGTAATGAATTAAAATATTAAGGTAAGAATAACGCGGGTAAAAGAAAAAAAATTAATAGTAAAGTTAAATTAAAACAAAAAAGTTAATTTTAACAGAAAAAATATAGAGTTTCAAGTTAAGAAAATTTAGAAGAAAAATTAGATAAGACTAATGATCCACGGAAAACAAAAAAGTAATAATATTAAGAGGCCCAGAAAAGCAGATATCATAAGAATACAAAAAATATTTTTGTAAGTTTTTCAATCTTTTTGGATTTTTAAAGTTTTATGATTTTTTTGTTGTTGTTATTTCAAAAATTTAAGAATACGAGGTCAAAAGAACAACAATTGGAAAAAAAAAGGCCTTCCCCAGGACCATACACTTCGTAACCAGATAAATGCGGAGTTCGAAGATGGAAAGCTAAAAATAGCAATACAGTGAATTTGGAAAAGTATGACACCGGCTGGGATCGAACCCATAACGTGATTTACAAGGAATGATGGTGTATGAGGATCACTTCCGCCGAATCATGTGACGGCCTTTACTTCCGGTAAGACGGGTAAAAGCAGGGTGAAAATGTGGTCCCATGTAAACGGACTTCGAAGGTTTTCCCTATTAGCGGGTAAATCCCGGGTATTATTGTTGTCCATGTAAACGCAGCTTTAGAGCCGCGTTACCAAATGGATTCTCCTCCACATTAAATGTTCGAAGTATGCAGTTGCATTCAAAGTGATTTCTGTCAACGCAAAATAGTTATAAAAATACATGAACTAATCAGTCAAATCATCAAAGATAATTACTCTAGATTCATTGGTATGCTAAGGCCATAATACTACCACATCGCAGAGGAATTATGAGCTAAGAAAGAGACCAAAGATTTTTTATTTGTTTGGTTCCCAGGGAATTCACTTTCTCCAGGTAAACTCGTGTCGCAATTCGAGGTATGGAGGAAACTTCCCCCACTTTCTCTTATGACCCCTAAATAACCCTCCTCTTTTCGGTGATAAAATCTCAACCCCCCCCCCCCCCCCCCAAGATGCTGCTCCTGCTCATAGCTGATGTCGAACAAACTGCCAACAAATTTGCTGTGAGAGGACTCCGTTTCTAGAAATGGGGATACAGGTATTTAGGGGACCTTGTATTTGAGGGATAGCAGATAATTGGGGAAAATTACTTTGGCTCCGTTTTCGGGCAAAAGACGCTTACGTAGCACTGAGTTGTCTAATTGTGTCTTACTGCGTTCGTGAAAACTTCAATTAACAGTGTTGCAGGGATCTGCTTGCTTTTCATGGGCCTCTTACTGTATAATGCTTATGTAATCCAGACATTCATAGATCGACATGGATTTCTTAAAAAATAAGATTATTTTACTTCTACGTGTGCAGTAAAGAGTAAAGGATATCGATATTTCTTAGATTACTTTTCGACGAGATGGCTAAATGCATACTAAAAAAAAGCCACATTGTTACCAGGTTAAGAAACCCTTTTTAAATCACATAGCTATGAATAAAAAGTTCTGTTCCTTCATTCTTCTGAAATTCCAGGTTGTAATAGTTAAAATAGCTGTAAAAAATTAATATGTCAACCGTGTCTCTGCCTTCTGTTGTAGAATTAAATTAATGACAATTTGATTATATGATAATTCAGGAGAGAGAGTCGTTTCACCGTCGGTTAGTAGATATACCAACAGTCGGGGTAAAGGCATAAGCCAGTGCTCTTCAACTTTTGACACTCTGAGTTTAATGATAGAGACAATAAATATTTTTACGGATCTTTTTGATCGTTTCTACCATTATATAATATCAGTGCAGTTCATCCAAACAATTATTCTTTTTTCTTTTGGGTTATTCTTTTTTCTTTTTGATATTTTTCTAATGATTCTGGCCTAGTTTTCAGCTCTTCTCGGTTAAACTCTAGAGCTATGATAGGCTAACCTGTCAGTCTGAACTTCAATCTGTAGTAAAGATGGAATTGACGATGCTGTTATAAAGATGCTAGCGATAAGTCATAATATAAAAACTTCTAATGGGGGCACCTGTCGTGAGACATTCGCCTTTTGTTAATCACCGCGAAATCGGGCAGGCAACTTTATTTTGGACAACAACACGTGAACTTCAAATCCTTAATCAGGATTTAAACCGAAGCTCACTGCGAGGAAGCTCACGATATTAACCAATACCATGTTGGAGGCTAATATAAAAACTACCCTTGCAGAGATTTCAGTCGCCATGTGATCAGTATCAACACCGAACACTTTGATAGAATTCTGAAGAGAAGAAAGACAGACAAAATAGAAAAGAAATCCTCATACATACACTCTGTCACAAAAAAATTTATGCATCCAGAAGGAAACGAGCTACTATCACGAAACTTAACATGTATGTAGTGTATGAGGAGATAAACAAATGATTAAAAATTCAGAAGAACGGACCGTTTTATTAAGAAGATGTGGCATGAAAAAGGTTACAAATCAGTAAGTAGTAAATCCACCTCTGGCAGCTATACAAGCCGAAACACGGCGTGGCATCGAATCAATGAGGTCACCTATGACCTCCTACGGAAGATTATGCCATAATGTTTGCAACTGGGCAGTTAATTCACCAGTATTCCGGGACGGCTGCAGTTGCCTTTCAAGCACGTCCCAGACGCGCTCTATTGGCGAGAGGTCTGGTGACCTGGCAGGCCGTGGGAGTACATCATATCCTTGAAGACATTGTTGGGAGAGTGGCACAGTATGTGGACGAGCGTTGTCTTGCTGATAAAGGACACCTGGGCGACTTGATAGCATAGGCAATACAACTGGCGTTAAAATCTCGTGCACGTAACTGCGTGCCATCAAAGTGCGTTAAAGGACGAATAGAGGTGATCGTGTGTCCCAACAAATCGCTCCCCACACTGTCACACCTTGTGTAATTGTCGTATGCCTCTCGACAACAAATGCCGGATCGGACCGATGGCCTGGCCGCTTCCACATGCGTATGCGCTGGTCATCAGCATTGAGAGTGAATCGGGATTCATCGCTGAAGATCGCACGCCTCCAGTCGGTCACACTCCAGCTTGCCCGAGGTTTGCAAAAATCCAATCGACACTGCCTATGATGTGGGCTCAGTGGTAGGCGTCTTAATGGATGTCGGGTCCTTATACCTGCGTCGGCCAGTCGTCTTCGAATGGTTTCCCTTGATACCACCGGATGTCTGGAAAATGGTAAATGGTGTCGAACCGATTCTAGCGACGTTGTTGGTGCGGATGTGACCGCTCTTATGATTGCGCTATTCTCGCGCGCATTTGTGTTCCTGGGACGCTCTGACCCTCCGCGACGGTAGACTATCCCTTCCGTGATCCATTGTTGCCAACACTGAGCAACTACCATATCGCTCCGACCGAGGTGGCGGCCGATACGCCTGTTCGACCAACCTGCTTCTCTGAGGCCTACTATACGCCCCTTCTCAAAGTCCGACAATTGTTCGTACTGTCGCCGGTTACGTCTCAGAGGCATGTCTAGTCACAATACCGTCCATCCAAGTCGACAGATTTGTTTGAATAACCTTATGGCACGAGCAATCATGCTTTTAAACTTTCATGCTTTTTACCCTTGTCTCATTGGCGTCGAAATTTTAATCATTTGCATATCTCTTACCAGTCTACATTCCTGCCAAGTTTCGTGATAGTAGTTCGATTTCTTCTGGGTGCATATATTATTTTGGGATAGAGTGTATTTCACAGATACCAGTTAGTTAAGATTTTATTTCTTAAAAAACTTCTTATGCAGATACTCGTTGAGTGCGCCGTTGCAGAGCTAAAAGGTAACACAAGTAAAATATGTATAAATCAAATTATAAAATGAATCTCGCTACAAGTTAGTAACAAAGGGTGAATTTCATAGCGTAGAAGAACCAAAAAACTTTCCTAGTTCTTTCTTAGAACTGTGAAAGCAAAGAGCCTGTATCTTGTTTCTTACCCCATTTCTCAAGTCAATCAAGAGCTAGTAATTTCTACAGAGTTTTCTAACATCGTGAGCGTTGTAGCCTACATATTTATGAACATGTCTAGAGTAAGAGCTTTTCCAGCTCCACTTCTACAGAACAATCATACGGTGATATACAATGAACTGCGATTTTACAATAAAAAATGGTGGGTTTTCCCTCTCAAATATTACCAAATATACATGCTTCTCTATCCTCATAAGCAATAAATTCTGATAATATCACAGAAATGCTTTTAATACGTATTGGAGATCTACTGTAGCTGAATAATGTAGTAATCTACTGTAGCTGAAAAACATGCATATCAAGAGCATATTTCTGTTACTGACTGCGGCAGTTTTAGTCCCACGTTGTAATCTAGGAAAAATATCTTAACTACTGACTTTAACCAACATTAAGTCCAACATAGAACTACACTGAAGTGCCACTGAATTAGGAATAGCAAAGCCTATGCAAATTGTGTAGCGCTGCGCATCATGTATGCGCAAGTGAGGGCGCTGGGGTAACTGCATATATAGCGCGTACTGTGGTTGTTCTGAATTAGTTGTTGGAATTGCCAATATGAGTAAACTGCCTGATTTAGACGCCTTCGATCGCGGACAAATCGTAGATGCGCGACGCATGGGCCATTCAATTTCCGATATCGTCAGACAGTTAGGATTTTCGAGGTCGACAGTGTCAAGAGTATACCAAGAATACATGGATGGTGGGAAAAAACTAGCGATCGGGCAAACTGCAAAGGACAATTAGCCTTGACAGTTGGTGGTGAGAGACGGCTCAGGCGTATTGTTCGTAGCCAGCGAAGCCAAACATTAGCTCAAATTACCACCCAGTTTAATGACGGTGCCAGTCGTACAGTCAGTAAACGGACTGTGCAACGCTCGCTTCACCGTATGGGTTTCGGGAGCCGTCGACCTACGATAGTACCATTGCTCTATACTCGCCATCGGGCTGCACGTCTTGCCTGGGCAAGAGAGCACAGAGACTGGAGTGTAGAGGACTGGAAACGAGTAGCATGGAGTGATGAGTCTCGATTCCGACTACTTAACGCCGACGAGAGGCTGAGAATATGGCGTCAGGTTCATGAAGCCATGGATCCTGCATGCCTGGCTGGAACTGTACAAGGGCATGGTGGCTCAATCATGGTCTGGGGTGTTTTTTCGTGGCACAGTTTGGGATCTTTGGTGCATGTACCAACCTCCCTCAATGCAATTTGGTACGTAGAGTTGCTGGGTGATCACCTCCATCCGTTTATGCTGTTCTGTTATCCGCACGGTAATGGAGTTTTCCAGCAAGACAACTGTACCTCTCACAAGTCCCGGTTGGCTACTGGCTGGTTGGATGAGCATTCCTCTGACTTCTCTGTCATGAATTGGCCACCTAGAAGCCCAGACTTAAATCCTATTGAGCATCTTTGGGATGTTTTGGAACAAGGCGTGAAAGGCCATCACACAGCACCAAAGAACCTTACTGAATTATGGACAGCTTTAGCCAATATTTGGCAAGCCATTCCCGTGGAACGTTTCCAGAAACTTGTTGAATCTATGCCTCGTCGTGTGACAGCCGATATCAAGGCCAGAGGAGGCCCAACTCGTTAGTAGGTAGGTATCCCTAATTCAGTGGCACTTCAGTGTATATAAGAAGGTAAGAAAGCAAACAGTCATGTCATATAAGCATGGCAGAAACTTTTCAATCGACACTACTCTATTTCGTAAGGTTGTATAACTATTCATTAAAAATAGCGACAATTAAAAAAAATATGGGGTTATTTAGCAAATGAAAAATGCTTATTCTATTGAAAAGAAACTAACAAAACGTGTACTCATAGAGTCTGAAGGCGGCTGTAGAGGAAGAACTGTTTTTATAACCTATTTTGATAAAGAAGCGCCAATATTTGAAATTTTAAGTCTTTATCACACTTTCTACTTTCTAGAATTATCTTATTAAGAGTTTTATGAAATCTTTCTTTCACAAAGCTTGTTTTTGTTTTCCCATTCCTAAAAATTACTAAAGTTAAAATTATGATAATTTTGCAAAAATAGCCTGTTTTTTTTTCAAGTTTCGTTGTATTAATCGTATGTCAGAAAAAAGAAAAACGAATTCATGTGAAAGCGATTAAGCTTCAAATCTGAAACATAAAATGATATATATTTCCATCGGGTGTAGGCTGTGTTTTGCAACGATACAACCCCATCAAAGCAAGTGTCCTAAATTTTAGAAAGATTGTGTTTTCATAAAACATAAACCAATCAAGTGTTCGTTTTCTTAAATGAATAACCCACGTCAGTCAGGATCTGTTTATCCCCTTATTTTTTGAAGGGAAAACTCAGTTCTGTTGCGGCAAGCCTATGTGTCGGTTGAAAATGATATTATACATGACAACATTCCATGTTTGTCATGCCAGTATACAGCCAAGAAAATATGCCGGATGCGTCCCATAAATATTTTTCTTCATTGTAACAGAATTTCATTCATTTACTATAGGGTTAAGAATATAATATAAAATAATATAATATTCATTCAGAACTAGATATTGGTTCTGATATTGCATCAGTTTTTTTTCACCCTATGACAGAACTCAGTTCACAGCTGAATTAAAAGAAAACTGAGCAATAATGATAAATTAAAGCTTAACGTTTAGAGCACTGATACATACGGACTAAATTATACTGCCAGTTGAACTAAATATCCATTACTACTAAAGGAATGATATCTGATGACTAACACGAATTTTTATTTTTCTAGGATGGCCAGATGCATGTGCTATAGTCTGCTTTCCTTTGTTTAGAATATGATATATTATATTTGAAGTTAAGTCTATCTTATCCAATGGGAAAGACACGAGACAGTTTATTTCACCTATGAGTTATGATTTAGTATTTGTCGGTAAAGAAGGTTGGCGTATTTTTTTCACAATTCTCTTAGAAAGAAAATCAAGCATCGTGCAGTACAACGCCAGTGCATTGTCTCTAAGTGCTTAGAAACTCTCATAAAGCGCCAATGGTTTTATAAATCACACAAAAATATTATGACAAGCAGTATTATAGTACAGTGTGTCCGTAATAGTGGGGTTTCAAATGGCTATAGCTATACAACAAATCATGTTGCAGACACAAGTCATACGTTAAATGAAAGAGGAAACTCCAAGTTTGTGTGTGCTAAAGCTTACGTGCAGACTTCAACAGACTCCGGGATTAGCGTCGGAAAATTCAGGAGAATTCCATTTTCCAGTTAGATGGAGCTCCTCCACATTTAGCCACAATCGTATGGGAATTTCTTAACGAAACATTTCCTCAGCGATGGGTCAGATGAAGAGGGTAGATTGCCTGGCCTCCACCGTCTCCAAACCTTACCCCCATGGATTTCAATTTTGGAGGGTTATGTAAAAACACAAGTGTATTCCATTCATGTTCGAAATCTGGACCATTTAAAAGAAAGGATATCTGAAGATGTTTCGCCTATCTCGCCAGATGTTCTCTGCTATGTATAGGAAGAGACTGAAATTGTCTTGACGTCTGCAACTAGGGGAGCCCACATAGAAGTCTGCTGAACACAAAAGGAACTTGGAAATTTTCTCTTCAATTAGACGTATATTTCATCTCTCAACAGTTCTTTGTTACGACGCTATAACCATTAAAATCCCCATCATTATTTTTCAGACACACTGTATTTTGAAGGCTTATGACATCGTTTTGCTGTTTGGGAACCTTTTCTTCTCTCCTCTTTTGAAGAATTGTGTCTTGATGTCAAATATATGAAGTGTAATGCTAGCTAATATTAATCCATTGAAGATGTATTAACTAGAGTTTTAAGCATTTAGTCAAATAATTTTATTCTTCAGAGCAATACGGAAAATCTTCTCCCCCCCCCCCACCTCTTTTGAGCTAGAAACATGTTATTGGCTCCAGCTCGTCGTTCATATTCTATGATGTTATGTCTATTTTGCTTTTTGGAACGTTGAATAATAGTCTCATATTATCCCGCATTATAACGCTCTGTTAAATAAAATATTTAATTTCATTTTTTCTTATGAATAACATTAAATTTCATTTATTAATTTAATTGAGTTTTGAATTCTTCGCTGTCAGAGAGGGAACCGGAGATCTAAAGAAATATTTATAATATACAGAGGCTGTTCGCACATTTTTTAGACGATTTTGGTAAGCGGAAATAAAAAATCGTTTGCTGCAAAAGAAATAATTGCAATTGTACTATGTTTTTAAAAGTCAAAATTATCGTCTCCTGCTTGAAAGTTTTGTTTTTATTCAAAATGGCGTTTTTAACAAAGCAGTGGTTCGAAGGCTACATTTATGCTCTTTCCGAAGAGAAATATGCATACTCCGTTATCCAAAAACGATGTGAGAGTCATGGTTTTGTGATATCTAAAGCGTCGATAGGTAATATCGTCAACAAGAAAGTAAAAAAACGTCAAATTGGAGCCTCAAGTGGGACAAAAATTTCAAACAAGTATCCAAGGAAAAAACGGACATCTTCGACTATTGCAAAGGTACGTTGTTTAATGTTAAAAGAAAATCCCCCTAGTCAAAGGACAGTTGCAAAATCATTAAAATGCTCGGTGTCCACTGTAAACAAAATGATAAACGTTGATTTAAATCTTACGAAAGCGAAAAAACGCAATGTGCACCGTCTTCTTCCAAATCATATCGCTGAACGCAGGACACGCTGCAGAATTCTATATGAGAAACACTTATCCAAAGAAAAATAGAAAATAAATGTCACAATAGATGAATCATGGGTGTATTTAAATGATTGCAACAAAAAAAGAGCCATTTATTATCATAAAAGGGGAGAAAAAAATTTAAGTACATGGTTCAAAGAATCGAAAGAAAGTTTTTCTAAGGGATTCATGATTGTTGCTGGTTTTTCTTATAATGGCAAGTTAAAAATAAAGAGAGTGGAAAAAAATGTCAAGATTAACTCCAAATACTATCAGGAACATATTTTATCACCAATTTTTCTGAATGAAATACCATCGCTTTACCCACAGTGCCATCAATCTGCGAGACTCCATCAGGACAAAGCTAGCAGTCACACATCAAAATCCACTGTAAATTTCCTAAAAGAAATGGAACAAAAAACTGGTATCAAGGCCATACCCTTCAATGATATCCCTACTAAATCTCCCGATGTATCACCTATGGATTTTTGTGCTTTCGGACTTTTAAAATCTGCATTATCCAAACGTCGTCCCAAAACCCTTACGGGACTCTGGAAAGCTGTTCAGGAGGAATGGGATAGAATACCTCTTCTGACACTTCAAAAGGCATTATTATCCTGGAAATTGCGGTGTCGAAAGATAGTTCAGAATAAGGGATGTCAAATACAACATTTAAAACACAAGAATTTTATGTAATTTAGTTTTGTGAATACAATATACATCGTCTAAAAAATGTGTGAACTGCCTCTGTATTAAATACGCACCGCATAATACGGAACTTTTTTGAAGATTAATTGAATAGTGATGATATGCGAGTCCGAAAATCAAGACAGATGCATAAATGAAATCAACATGCAAAAATATTCACAGCTTTATTAATTGCAGGTTTCAAAGGAATTCTCCAAATTTATCTCTCATCTATCGTTCCCCAAATAAAAAATGATTACAGTAAAGAGAAGTGGATGATGGCACAGCTTGTTTCAAACTTTTGGGCCCCTGTAAGGGCCCCTTTTCGTTTTTAGGCCACCGTTAATGCATCGAGGTCAAACTTCAGGTGATAAGAATTCGCTATCGCTTGAGGGCCAGAACTAGTGTTGGATTCATTGCTTTCATTATCATCCTGCTCGAATAGTAGCAGGGATTGCTTGTCCCGCTCTTTTGCTTAGTTTTATTTTGTGAGGAGGAGAAAACATTTTGGAGACAGAATTCATTGGGAAGATTGTTTTAAAGCAAGATATTAAAACGTTGCAAATTCCTGAAGGGTAAGTGATAAAAATTGCTCAAATATATATTGTGACTTATATATATATATATGTTTATTATATATATATGTTTTATGGGGATTCCTGCTCTAGAGTCATTAAGATCTCTCTCGCAACTTTCACTTTCATGGGGCCTATTTTTTATCGCCTAAAATACAAAATTTAATAATAATGTACTTTTTACAGAAGTTTCAAATAAATCTAATCTATTCTGAACTGTTACCCTTTTCGAATTCACAATAATAATTATTAAACCAAAAAATATTTATTAATTTTCAATATTAGGTCCGACAGTTTGATACCTTTACTGTATTTCTGCACCATTTTTTAAGAAATGCACTTTCACTTGATAGTGAAATGCTATTAAGAAAATTATTTAATGTTTTTACTAGGACCACTTGAAGAGGATATTATGCTAATTAATAAAAAAAATTTCGTCTTTTAAATAAGCTGATGATTAAAATGGAAGAGAAATTGCTAGGCAGGTATAGGGTTATTTGTTTGAAACCGCTTTACAGTTTATTTTTGATAATCAGATCTACTTCTGACATATGCAGTCAATATTATTTGTAATATTCTTGGAATAAATTTTCTTGAAGTAGTTTCTTGTAAAGTATAGAGAATAGTTTAATTTTGGCCTGTGCAATCTTAAACGATGATAATATTTAATGTAATTAAATTTAAAATGTATCCGAAAAATTGCTGGTACATTTTTCTATATAACATAAAATGAATAAAAATGTTTTACGAAATCAGTATAACTGAATATTAAAAATTTGATATTTGAAGTATCAATGAATGTAGGGAAGGAATTAAGGCGATAAATATGAATCCCCAAGCCTTAAAGCACATCCCAAATTAAATAAAAATATTTAATGAAGCACCTTTGAAAATTAAAATGTTTTAGTTTGAATAATATATATATCATGAAAATCAGATTTAAATGATAAGATCTGTTGTTTTTTGGAGAAAATATGCACTAGAACGAAATATGTAACAATATTCAGGTGTATAAAAACTATGAGACAATTAATTATTTATGTGCTATAGTACGAAACATTTCTTATATGCTTTAATATTATAGTAAATACTAAAACATTTTATCAAAAGTAATGGAAAAGTCTAGGTTATTTAAAATTAACATAACAATTGACATCTGAATTCAATATGTTATTAATTGCATAAAATCATCTTGTAAATCACATTGCATTAATTACTTAATTTTTAGTTATTGTATTTGAATAACGATAACCGATGTAACCACGATATTTAGTGATATTTTGCTTTAATCATTTTATAATTAATGAATTTCGCCCTAAAAACAGTTGCCTATACTCTCTATCTGAGAAGACATATCTGCATGTCAAACACGGAAACTTTCTCCATAATTGTCACTTGGCCTATTTTGTCTGTCTTGCGGGCTTATCAAAAGCAGTTGCTTATTTATCTTCCAGAGAATCAGGAAGATTCCTTTAGTGTCCTTTAGTCCTCCTTTTAGATTACTTGTATTTTGCAGAGACAAAACAAATGTGAGTGATAATGGTTTTTTAATGTGAATGAAAAGGAAAATTTGGAAACGACTAAGACCTTGGTTTTTGGGCTTTTATGCATGCCAATCCTATTATTTTGTTTGTGAAGACACTGACAATAAAATTATCTAAAAAGCGACAGATATACTTATATTGATGAACTTAGAGTTCTTATGAAGTTCTCTGCTGATATGTAAGGAGTTTCACTAAGTCAAGAGGGAAAAGTAAGAGATAGAGATTATACGTGAAATGAATCCGTATACAAGATAGTGAGACAAGCATTTATAATTTTTCTACGTTTGACACTAAAATGTAGTAATTTGATAATTTACTTTGATTTATTCTATATCATACAGTTTTATTGGGACAGGAGAATATTGAAAATATAGCTGTGCTTTCATAATATAAACAAAATTCCTTTAAATCAAACAGTAATAATCTAAAGATTTAGAAAAACGACTAGAAACCTACTAAACTCTTTAAACGTTTTCTAAAGCAATTAAACTTAATTTTTGTGTCAGTTTTAATAGGTTAAAATAAGAAATAACTGAATATTATATATGGTCAGTTTATCCCTTGTGTTTGAAGATAAGACCAGAGGGACGTGAACCACCTTCCAATTAATATTTATTGTATCATTACAAATTACCCTCAATAGTCACATTTTAGATGCATTCAATTATATTGTTTGGATTTTAATTTGATATACATATACCCCAGTCAAAGTTCCTTTTTTTTTAGAGTGAAGTGTCTAAGCTTAATTACACTGATCAAATTTTAAATGACAATAATTCCTCTTTGCACTCTGCATAAAAATAGTACTACAAACATTCAACAATAGTTTATTTTATAAAAGTAATTATAAATAAGAACTCGTATGTAGTAAATATAAAACTATTCTGTTGCCATTCTCTGTAATTGGTTCTGTTGGTGATAACAGTTGCCAGTCCGTTCTGGTTATAATTTTTTCAATATCTGTAATTATTTACATAATGTAAGTCATTAGAAATATTGAAAAATATTAACTATGTAAATACACGATAAACGTTTATCTATCTTATATTTACATAGTTAATATTTTGCCTACTTATATATTATTAATGAGTTTTTAGAGAAACTAGAAATTAAGAGAGCTCACATTGGGATATGCATATATGTATATGCATATCACAGCTGCTTTGTACACATGGTAAAAAGAGTATTACAATCTGAGACAACTAAAACAAGAAGATGAAAATAAAATTCTAAACTATTTACAAAGTTTAACGCATAATATAGCCCAATTAGCATAAGAAAATAAATGAAAAATTAAAACTCAACTTAAGATAAATTAATTCTTAGAACAATCTGATAATTCTACCTTCTTTCTCTAATTTTAAACGATATAAATCATTATAACCAATCATTGTAAACCAATATATAAGATAAATTTATTTATATGTTATAATGATGAATTTTTGATTATTTTGGTCCTTCACTTTATACAGCTATAAGACGTAACTATACGATAACTAAATAAAAAACGATGAAACTTTTGAAAGATGGACATGAAAATTATCTAAGTACCAGATCAGTAGCAAGTTCCGACAAAATCTTTGATGTTCTAGGGTAAAAAAACATGGTAAATACAAAGGGAATATAATCTTTACATCATGTTAACGATGGTACTAATTATGGAAACAATAGATTAAGTAGTTTTTACACCATGTCTAGGAAGAAAAGCTTCTATTAACTTTCAAATTAAATAAATAAATGCATCCAATTGCATGGCAATAGAAATAGAGAAAATTTACAAGCTGTGACATGAAAAATGCCAACTAGCAAGGTAAGGAATAATGCATTAATTTTATGAAGGAAAAGAGTATCTCGTATTCTTTGGCTGCTGTGTAAAGAAAATTTAAAGAGATAGCTAGGTGCATTATATTAGATTACTTGAATCTAATAATAATTTTTTCAATGTGAATGATATGAATTGGCGACAGAAATTAATAAAAAAATTAAACAAAATAATTAAGATTCAGCTAAATGAGTATTTATAATAATTAGTTTCCAACAAGAAAGGTTAATTAAAGAAAAATGTTTTTATTGTGTGATTAAACAAGTTATTTTGGTATTACACTGAGAGAGTGTCAGAGATAAGCATACTGATACATTATTTATGCTAAATATTACTACTGATATTAACGTATTTTTGTTTTTACCATTTGAGAGTTGTTATTTGGTATAACCCACACATTTCTTATATACAAGGTGCGCCCATAAAGTAACCGGACAAAATTTTTAAAAATAAGAAAAATATTAGTCACCTTCAAATAAATTTATCGCCTTCAAAATAATCGCCAAAAGAGTCTATGGAATTTTCCCAACGTTTCTTCAAGTCATAGAAACACTGTTTATAGGCTTTGGAACTAACCGTTCGCAAAATACGCGTAACATTTGATTTAATATCCGAGACGTTTTCGAATCTCTGTCCTTTCATGGTCATTTTAAGCTTCGGATAAAGGAAAAAACAGCTGGCGATAAGTCGGGAGAATATGGTGGGTGATTTATCACTGTAATTGAATCCTTAGCAAGATATTGTTGTACAGAAATTGCTGTATGGGGCCTAGCATTATCGTGTAAAAGAAACCATTGCTCAGAATCAAACAGTTTCTTCCTAACACGCCTTATCCTGTTTCTTAATCGAAAAAGCACTTCCTTGTAAAAATACTAATTAATTGTTTGATTTTCAGGAACAAATTCGTAGTGAATAATTCCTTTGTAATCAAAAAATGCAATCAGCATCACCTTAGTCTTTGATTTTGACATCCGTGCTTTACTTTGTATGGTAGAAGACGGTCCTTTCCACTGTGAACTTTGTCTTTTTGTTTCTGGGTCGTATTGTAGATACCAGGTCTCATCTCCTGTTATAATACACTTTAAAAAATTGTTGTCCTGTTTCGCAGTAGTCAGTAAATCTTCCCAGCAAGCTTTTATGTCTTCCTTTTGCTGTTCTGTCAAAATCCGAGACGCAAATCGAGCACAAGCTTTTTTAATTTTCAGATTTTCAAATAAAATTAATCTACAGCTTTCTTTGCTTATCCCAAGCATGTCCGAAAGTTGCTGAGTTGTTACACGTCTATCAGCTTTTACCAAAGAACGAATTTTCTCCACATTTTCCTCATTCTTTGAAGTTGAAGGGCGCCCTGTCTTTGGTTCATGTTCAATGCTTTCTGGCCTACATTTAAAGCGGTTGTACCACTCATACACTTGTGTTCTTGATAACGATGCATCACTATATACTGTTTGAATCCTCTCTAAAGTTTCGGAAGCAGGTTTACCTAATTTGTAACAAAATTTAATGTTACAACGTTGTTCCATTCCGAAGCAAATTTTTTTGTACAATGCCTTCTTAGTAAATGAAAATTACTACGGTGTTTTGATATGCAAACGAGTAAATTACCAGTTTAAACTGGCTTTAACAAGAGTTGAGATGTCACTCTTTCTAGCTAGGTGATTATTCTTTCACTTTTTTATTTTATCGTTTGATCTTTGAATTTGTCTGGTTATTTTATGGGCGCACCTTGTATAATGTTTTTAAACGAGAATTATTAATCAGAATCACTCAGTTTAATTTTTAAGCTTTAGTAGCTGCATAAATAGATAGCATTTTGGTATATATATAGAGAGAAAGAAACAAAAACATATCTAGCCCACCTAAAATGGGCATCAATCACTAAACAACTTTTTAGCTCTCAACTTAAAAAAAAAATTGCTTATCAGATTCCCGCTTATACAGCTCACGCTGTTTAATAGTCAACATCACTCGCATTCATCACAAGAGCTCGAGCAGGTATTAAGAGTCCTGGTGTGTAAGAGCAAATGAAAGATTCTACCCACACAACACACCGATCTCTATTAGACGTCTATAATACCTCACCTCATAAAAACGCGTACCTCTAAAAGACGTCGAAAAATATCTACATCACGTGGAATGGAGCTCTATAGGAGCTCCGAGGTGTGCTCTCTTTGAGATCCATAAGACGTCTACAATATCTAAGCGGCGCTCTATAGGACGTCTATAAGAGCGAAAATTTCGATGTGGAGGGTACGCGATTTAGATATTTTAGACCTCTAAAGGACGTACTATTCCCCTCCAAAATATTGTATTTTGGATCTTAATTTCTTAATAATAAATTAAGCTTAATTTATTTCGAACAATTTGCATTCTAATAGGAAATTTTTATGCAAAAATAATTGCTACAGAGATTCTAAAACTAAAAGTAAATTTATGGAAGTATAACAAAAGAGTATAAAAATAATAGTTGTAAATGTATTATTATTTATTAAGTAATAATAATTAATAAGTAATAATACATTAAGCTTAATTTATTTTGAACAATTTGCATTCTAATAAGACATTTTTATGCAAAAATAATTGCTACAGAGGTTCTAAAACTAAAAGTAAATTAATGGAAGTAGAGTATAAAAATAATAGTGTCTATTATTTTGATACTCTTTGTTATACTTCCATAAATTTACTTTTAGTTTTAGAATCTCTGTAGCAATTATTTTTGCATAAGAATGTCCTATTAGAATGTAAATTGTTCAAAATAAATTAAGCTTAATGTATTATTACTTATTAATTATTATTACTTAATAAATAATAATACATTTACAACTATTATTTTTATACACTTTTGTTATACATCCATAAATTTACTTTTAGTTTTAGAATGTCTGTAGCAATTATTTTTGCATGAAAATGTCCTATTAGAATGCAAATTGTTCGAAATATATTAAGCTCAATTCATTTTTCTAAATTTATTAAGAAATTTAGGTCCAAAATACAATGTAAATATTAATATTTACCACTACTTTTGATGTTATTACGATGACAATTGTCATACATTATAACTGCCAAAAATAGTGATATATATTACTTAAATAATAACATCATTACTAATGTTTAATGTAAAAATATTTAAAAATAATTATAATATTAAATATTATAATAATAAAACTAATATTTTTACATTAAAACTTGGTATTAATGCATTCTGAAATTTAAGAAAAAAAGAAAATTAACCAAAATGCTAATTTTTCAATTGAAAAACTAAACTATTATAAGTGCATATATAATTTTTTTAATGTAATTTTTCTAATTAATAAATATACATTTCACAATTAAAACATAAATTGAATATTGAATTACCTTTTAAATTTGCTTGAAAACAAGTTTCTTTCTTTTTAATAGCTATTGTGATTAAGACTTATTTATTCGTCATAGGTTTATGACAGTTTAAACCAGTTTTTGATGCTTGTAATGTCAAAAACCCAACCCTGCAACAGTATACTGGTTGAATATATAGATATCTCATATCTCTTTCTTTTTTCAGCCATCATTACTTATAAAAGTAACTTAGTAGGACATAATAAATTAAGTTTCAAAAAGTATATCCATGAAAATCATAATTTATTTTTATAAAAACTTTTCTGCTTCAGTTGGATTTTCATTAAAAATATCTTCTTCAATAATTAATCCAGAATTGTTTGTGTTCACATTCTTTAACATAAATATATTTTTAATACTGCAACAAAGAAAGAAAGAAAAAAATGTTTTAATAAAAGGCTTTATTGAATACAAAATCATAAAATTTCCCCAACACAATTTTCTTTTTGTTTTGAACTCCTAGCATTTGCATGCCTTAACCAGTCTTTGACGACGGTTTCAATTTTTGAGTCAGTCACCTGCTTGTACAATGGATTTCTCCTAGCTGCACCTAGAAGTACAATAAATAAATTTTTAATTCGTTAGAAAATATCACTAGGTTTACCTTAATGTCATTCACATTTTGTGATATGGGTTTTAACTTAATGCATACTCGTAATATGCACACATTTAATATAACTAAAATATTACACACACACACACACACACACACACACATATATATATATATATATATATATATATATATATATATATATATATATATATATATATATATATATATAATAATCTAAAAATGAAACATAATTTTAGGCATAAATAAATATAGCAAACTCAAAGGATGAAAACGATTTAAATTCTAAATAGACATATTAATGAAATAACAAAGAAAAAATTTGAATAATTGCTTACTAAATATAAGATGAGAAATTTTTAAGTTGCAGAAAGCTTTTTCTTTTGTGCCACTAGTCAGAGTAATATGCCACTAGTCTGAGTAATTACTTCATACTAAAAAAAAAAATTTAAACTTAGAATATAAATATGAATTCATAAAACATACACAATATATTTACTAGAATATATTTCATAACATTCAAAATCTTGTCTATTAAAATGAACAATTGATGTTAATTCTATACCATAAACTTTTTCTATGAACTCGAATAGGAAAATATTGCTGATCTACAATTTCACTGTTATTTCAGTAAATTTCTCTTCAGGCAATCTTTTAATTTTGTGAGTGTATATTCTATATTAAGTCTGCTCTAAAATATTTATCTTACTAAAGAGTAATAATAAAATTATATACTATCCAACAGTTCTTTGGTGTCATTATTGTGTAGCTCCTGCTCAAGGAGCTACACAATATAGTACAGTTAATATAGTAGTACAGTTATTACAGTTATTATAGTAGTACAGTTATAGTTTTCCTGTTGTTCAACAGTTACTGTTGGGGAAAAATGCAACATAGAACGACATTTCACAACAGTTCATAAAAAATATGATACTGAACATCCTCCTAACAGCAATTTAAGAAAATGTAAATTGAAAGAAATGAAAACCGCATTAATTGCCCAACAATCTTTGTTTACCAGGCCCGTGAATAAATCAAAAGCTGCTACTATTGCATCGTTTAAGATTGCACATATACTTGCAATGCACAAAAAACCTTTAATGGATGGTAACATAATTAAAGAATTAATGCTTGCTGCATCAGAGATATTATTTCAAGAATTTAAAAAAGAGAATGAAATTATGTTAGCTATCCAGGAAGTTCAATTATCCAGAAATTCAGTAACTCGTAGAATAGAAGAAATATCTGTGAATATCAGAGAACAATTAAAAGAGGATTTACAAAAATGTGTTTTTCTAAGTTTACAGTGTGATGAATCAACAGATATCTGTAATGTAGCACAAATAAATATTTTTATAAGGATGGTTTTCAAAGATTGCTCAGCAAAGGAAGATATACCGTCAGTTTTGCCATTAAAAGGGAATACACGTGGGTACGATATATACCAAGCTATTAAAAATTATATTACAAAAATTATTCTTCCGCTTCAATTAATACTTTAATGTTACACTAGTTGCTACCCGTCAACACATGACGGCTAGATAGTAAATAAATGTATACTAATACACAAATTATTCTCAACACATCATTGCTAAATGTTGAAAATCATAATAATGCGCAAAAACAAATTAATGTGTTTAAGCGGACTCGTGCTTAGTGAGTATCTAAAGCCAGATTTAAAAATGTTACTGGGCATTCGCAGAAAGTAATTTTTTTAAATTGTAAATTATCGCTAGTTAAACAGCGCGAAATAAACAATTTCCGTGAGGTTTAATCTTATATTTCACAAACATAATTCTCAGAAAAATAAGAATGGCAGAGAGAGATCTAGAGAGACTCTTTGGAACAAACGTGTTTATCATTAAAACGTGTCACTGAGCATGCGCAGAAATCAATTTTTAATTGTAAATTATCGCTAATTAATAGAAATTGCGGTTACAAAAACCAAATTTGACAAATCTACAGATTACAATCTTTCGTTTAAGACTAATATGAAGTAAATTGATGCAGTAGTTTTCTCTCACGGACTGCCCAAAAAGTCGGCTTAGCAACTTAAATATATAGATTGTGAAATAAGGTGGCTTAGTAAGGGAAAAGTCTTGGAACAATTTTTAGAGCTTCTTCCAGAGATAAAACAGTTTGTAGAGTCTAAATCAAAGCAAACAAATCATGAATAATGCATTAATATAATTGAAAATATAATGATAATAAGTAAACTAAAATATAAATTATACAGCAAGGACCTGCCACTAACAACACAATATATTTACTAGAATATATTTTGTAACATTCAAACACTTGTCTATTAAAATGAAAAATTAATGTTACTTCTATACCATAAAATTTTTCTATGAACTCTAATAGGAGGAAAATATTACTGATATACAATTTCACTGATCAAATACTCTATTTCTCAATTCAAATACTCCATTTACTAGCTGTGGTAAAGATTTATCAGCTTTTCTTAACAATTTCTTAATTTAACATATTTTGTTATATAGTGTTTCGGGTATGGTAAAATAAGAGGAATTTATATTTTGAGAAAACTGCAAAAATAACTTTTACCTTACTTTTTTTGCATTATAAACAACAAATTGCGCATTAAAATGCTCCCGTTTTGTAAAATTCCCCTTCTTTACTTTCCAAAACAGTAATTTTTTGTCTTTCTAGCTGCTCTCAGGAATTTTCTGCGTGTCTTTGATTTCATTTGACTGTGAAGTATTGAGTTATGAATTCTAAGACTATCTAAATTTTTATAGCTTTTCAAATTATAATATTTATGCTATTCTTTCGGGTTATTCGTGCTTGAAGCACAGTGAAAAAGTGCAGCTATGACATTTTGTTGCATTCCAAAGCTTTGTAAGCTGTATTAGTCAGTGTATGTAAATTCAACGTTGAACATAATTTATATGCTGCAGCAAAACCTTTACCAATCTGGTGCATGCCATACACTAGTCTGGTATTTATTTCAGAAGAATTTACATTTTTTTTTTTTTTTTGAAGATGCCAAACCTTTATGGAAGTCTCAGTTTTTACACTGAATATAAAAATGTGAGCACAGCCTATATCTTGATTCCTCAAATAATGCTTGTTTATCTGCAAAACAGCTTGGACAGCAGAGTTATATTTAAAAGAATTCCATTATCCAAAATTCTAAAACCACTCATTGAACCACAGTTTTCATTTGTTGATATAGAACTAGCCGTCTGTAGCTTTGAAAAACTGGCAGAAAAATTTTGGTAATCACCAACACATGCAGAATTATGCATTTCACTTTCAACAGGACTATTATTTATTTGTAAATTTATTACCATAAAACTTACGTTTGCGTTTTCTAGAAGTACTTTTTGGCATTTTCGTTGAAAAAAAACTAAAAATATCGAGAAAAATATATGGATTTAGTGACTTTCAAATGATTATCAAAGGGCAAACTCGTGCGTAAACAATGATTTGGAATGCATAGTTTAATGCCAATTTCTAAAACAAAATTCGGTAAATAACGTTGGCAGATGTAATTCTTAATATTATTAAGATGCTTAAAAAACTATTTTTGTGTTTTTATGTGCGTATATAATCAGTTTTCCTAACAAAATCATGAAAAACAGCAATGTAAACAAACATTTTTGCTTACTTCTGGTTTGCAGAAACGTACTTTCAGTTGTAAAATTTCACAGCCAAGCAATATTAAAATATCTAAAACTTGGGTTCTAGACAAGCTAGAAACAAAATTCAAACAGATTTTGAAAGTAAAAGATCATTCATAAAATAGCAAAAATAAAAAATCAATATTTTGTCAGAAATTGACGTTTCAAAGGTGTTCTTATACCTTGAGCATAAATTATTTAATAATTAACACTTACCTTAAAACAAATAAAGGAAGTCGATATAAACTTGTTGAGCAAGGATATCCGCAATATTCCGATGTGATTATAGATCCAAATGAAGCATTCAGGTGCACTCGGTAACAAAGAACACAGCAGCGGTGTAGTTTGTTCATCATGGCGCTTTTGGACGGTGCTGGTCTAAAAGAGCTCCATAAGATGTCTATATCAATATCTTTTATAGACGTCGACCACAGAGACTTCATCTATTCGAGATCGAAACTTGGAGGACTTATAGATGTATATAATACGTCTTAGATCTCTAATAGACGTCGAAGTGAAGTACGACTATTAGACATCTATTTTTTCATCTTATAGAGCTCTATAGTACGTCCTGGATGTCATGGATGAATTTCGAGCTCTAATAGACGACCATTAGCTCTGTGTGGTTGTGTGGGTAGCTACTTAATGCCCTAAACTGTTAAAAGTTTTGATCATAAAAAGAATAAGACAGAAGAGTTTTATTTAAAAAAATTTAATTTATTGGGCTATGTGCCTGTCATCATATATCTGATTTTTATTCCTTTGTTTTGCTCATAATACTTACATGCATAGTTTCAAACATTATGTATGTATTAATAAATGTGTGTGCATGTGAGTGTATTCATATACATTACATATATATATATATACATACAGATATACGTGCATACATACTTACGTTTACATGCATATGTATATATATGTGTGTGTGTATGTGTGAGTATATATACACATAATACACATATTGATACATACATGCATATACATCGGTACATATATACATAACTAACACACACATACATACAGGGTGGTTATAATTAAAGCTCCACTTTGAAATGGTCATAAAAAGAAAACTACTGGACCAAATGTTATCAAGCTTGGTAATAAATTAAAGGAGGTCATGGGAATTTCTTTTCAGCCCAAAAAAAGGTTCAAAAACTCACCACCAGGGGGGAAATGGCGCTGTATGCAATATTGTTAAACAAAATAAGGGTCGGAATCTAACTTAACATTTTGTTATACGGGATTAACATTTTGTATACCCTTAAGAAACATTGACCTAAACAAAATTACCATTTAAAGTGTGCGCATTCCGGAAATTGTTTTCTTACAGATCGCTAATTTGTGAATTTTGAAGCCTGAATTCGGTCCTAAGACATGAAGATATCGGTTTAAAACGCGAGGCCCAGATGAGGCCTATTTTTACCTAAATGGTGATGTCAACACCCAGAACTGCAGGATTTGGGCCAAACAAACCCCTCACGTTATCTACCCAGTTCCATTGCATTCTCCTTAAGTCACCGTTTGGTGTGTCAAGACAACTAGTTTTATAATTGGACCATTTTTCTTTTAAGAGCAGTCGACAGCTGGACCTGTTGCATGCACTGTGACTGCAACTCGCTTAGAGTCAATGTTAAGATGTTTCCTGATACCTGAACTCCAGCAACGTAATATTTTAGACATCACGATTTTTATGCAGGACGGGGCCCCACCGCACATTGGTACATGTGTCACACTATTACTTAAGCAACATTTCACGAATGAACGGATTATAGTCCGAAACTTTCCCACAAAATGGCCACCCCGGTCACCAGACCTCAACCCTTGTGACTTCTGGCTATGGGGTTATATCAAAAGCACTGTTTATGGTGATAATCTAAAGAATTTGCCGAAATTGAAAGATGCGATACACCGACATGTCCGTAACATTCCTCCTGATATGCTAAGAGCTACTGTTGAGAATGCAGTAAGGCGATTTAATTTGCTTTCGGAAAATGGTGGACGCCACATTGAACATGCTTTGTAACATGTTTCAGAAACGATTAACCACATTTTAAACCGATGTCTTCATGTCTTATTCCGTTTAACAATATTGCATACAGCGCCATTTCCCCCCTGGTGTAGAGTTTTTTAACCTTTTTTTTTCTTTCTTTTCGAAAAAGAAATTCCCATGACCTCCTTTAAACTATTGCCAAGTTTGATAACATTTGGTCCAGTAGTTTTCATTTTATGACCATTTCAAAGTGGAACTTTAATTATAACCACCCTGAATATATAATGCAAAGATTTTTAATTATGATTTTCTTTTGTATTTGGAATTTTTTTTCTGTAGTAAAAATAAAAGTTTAATCCAGAATGAAAAGGAAATTAAGGAAAGGTTTAGTTCCTTCCCAGAATTAAGGAAAGGTTTCATAAGGTTATATAACTGTTTAATCTATAGCTAAAATGATCTGATTTTAAGAATTCTTCATTCTTTTACATTGTCAGGCAATGAAATTCCAAGATTTCGACCACTATCGTGAGAGACAGCAAAAGCTATTCTAAAAATTCACAACATTGATAATAAGATCTAAAATTACATTCTCTACCATTTGAGTTTATGAAATTTTAATTATTAAGATTTTATAAATTCATACATTTATAGAACGTAGTTGAAAACTAAAAAAAACAAAAAAAAAACTTTTCACTATCTTTTAAAGCAGTTGAATGGAGGGAACAAAAAAAAAAAATGTTGGGTTTCCACATATATATTTTGTCGTGTGAAAAGGTTACATATTTTGATTTTAGTGATTCGTATGCTTAGCACATCTCTAAAAAAATGAAGTCCATCCTTTCACAGTTTCTGAGGCTCTTGCATCTGCGAGTCGTGAACACACTAATTAGGTGTTTGGTCGAGCGTTGCAACTTTTACCAACCAAAGGGGCCACTTGTAAGGGGTAATGGGGCTGTGCTTGATTTACTGGATCCAGATTGAACTAGCAAACTCCACACGGGTTCTTAAATCCTGTGGATAGGGTAAAAATGCCTATGGTATTGCTAATCGATCTACCCACATCTTGCATCATTATCACCTCCTGGGATTCGAAACCTTGAACGTATCGTTTCTACACCATATCCTGCAGGGACAACCTAAGTTCTTATAAAAGGAACACAGACATCCTAGGGGGATTTCATAAAAGAAAGATTTTTTACTAAACTGTGTCATGAATAAAACATGATATCGTTTTAATGTTATTTCTGGCTTAATTAAGCATTATATGAGGCGTTGAAAGGCAAAGTGGTGTAAGTCACATTTTCAACTTTTTTCATTTGAGGGCAAATATGTAATCTCCATGTTCAATTTATAGTGGAATTGTAAATAGTCATTATTTGCAATATTGTAATAACTGTTATGAATTATAATTTGTTCAATTTATGGTGGAATTTTTTGTAGTTTTTGCAGTTAAACTGTTTGACTTACAACACTTGACTTACTGACTTACACTACTTTGCCTTTCACTGCCTCATATATAAATATAAGTCGAGCACTATTTCATTGTTCTGAACCAACTGAATAATATTTATAAAAGTTAGACGATTCTCGATTCTATATGTTACATTTTTTTGTTCTTCAATTTTACAGTTTGCATTGGCAGGAATATTATTTTTAAGAGAGTGAGTTAAATTTGATTTACACTGAACTCCCGATTATAAGAGTCAGTAAATGTAAAGGCTCTGCACAGAAAACGCAAATACGTGAACCCGTAGTTCCCCCAGTTAAAGTCTGTTACATTTCTTTGTCTACCAGTCATACTAGTTTTTAGGAAAATTTGTATTTCATATCTAGCATTTTTTTTCTGTAATCCACAGATTAATCCGCCCCTAGGTAATCGAGAGTTCAGTGAACTTTAATATTTTGCAGCTGGATTTTCCAGAAATTTCCTAGCTATGCAATGCTTAGAAATTATTTGAAATAAATTTTATTTTTTGTCTAGTCTTTTTATAAAATTTTCCTCTGAAATTTAATTAGTTTTTACTTATTATTGATAAACTGAATATTTTAATTTCCTTCCTTCTGTGCTCGAAACATGAAATATTTTAAGGCTGTTGCAAGGGTCATATTTTATAATATAACGGAACTTTTCCCCCTTAGAATGATAAATTTGTAAACATAAAATTTCTGATGCAATATACACATGCGAGCCTTATCTTTTACTAATATGGGAATAATCAATTCAAAATAAAACTACAAAAAAGTTGTTTTGCCTCATCAGTTTTTAAAAAAATGTATGGTCCATTATATAAAAATAAATATTTGAGAGAGATCATTATGTTTTTCCCCTCCTGTGACCAGCATTTAATTGGCTGTTTCTTTTTTATTTTCTAATGCGGAGGCATTTTGTCACATTGGCTGTTTCTTTAAATATTTCCAATTTTTTTTCCTGTAAGCGGGAAATATTCAGCATTTGACACTTGGAATCTCTTAACGCGAAAAATTCACGCGATGTTTCTTTTATTTTGTTACATTCAACGGATGGATTTGAAATTGCGGTAAAGAGCTTATCATTTATTGCAATATGCTACACACGCTAACTAGTAACTTCGCATACTAGTTAGCGTCACGAGCTTCCAATGCGTGGATTTGGGTTCAAATCCCGACTAAGGCTTGGATGTTCCTGTGTTGCCCCCTCACAGAGAGCATTGTTTGTTCACTTATAGGGTACTCCTATAATAGAGTAGTCAACAAAATTTCACGGTGAGGATGGGCGAATGTCGTCAAGACGTTTACTTGACGCATTGGAAATTATATTGCTGCAGTATAAACGTTGTTTAGATTAGCCCAAGTTTCTTTAATTATATTTTGTATTTTATTAAGATTCTATTAAGTATATTAGCTTTTATATTCTAAAACTTGTTTTCAAATCTTAACATTCAACATTCTAAACCAACGGATAGGAATCAGATAGGAAATATGAGATAGGAAAAGAATATAATTATACGAATTATAATTTGTGAAGGAAATTTCCTCGATGAGGAAACGTAACAAAATTCACTTTGAGAAAAAAAAAAGAAAAATACTCAAATTAAAGATTTACTTTAGTTTGCTGTCACAGAAGCGAGAGGAAATATAACACCAATAAAAAGAGAGAAGTTTATTGCTTTTTAAATAATTGCAGCAACATTTTATGATTTTTAAATCCTGGTACGCCAGCTTCAGCTGCTATTGCATCCTCTTTCATCATGCGATGAAGTTCATTTTATTACCGACGTGATCTAAATGTAATTCTGCGTTGAACTGTATGCTATCGAAACATTTTGCCAGTTGAAGAGAATTTTTTCTTACTACGTCTGGTTCTCTTGTTTGATGTTAATGTTACTTTCAAAGCTACTCGCTTACCTCCTGAGAGTCACTCTCTTGGGAGTAAGAGTATTACAGTTTAAGAATTGCTACTTTTTATGATTTTTTAGTGCTACAAATGAGCATGAATTTTCCCTCAAAATTATTGATCTTCTAATATTCAATAAGTTAGCATTTTTTTTTTCGTCATCTCTGCTAGGATTCATGAAACATTTAAGTATCCCTGTTGAGTTATCTGAGCATTAGTCACGTTATTTCGTGGTCAAGTCAAGTCATGTTAATTTGACAGAGAGAGGGGCTATATATTTTTTCTATTTGTATATGTTTACGAAATGTTCTTCTCGCACATTACTTTTAACTAGCCGCTGCGCGACCAGCATGGTCGCTTTTAGTTTTATATTTTCTTTTGCAAAGCAACTCAACTGAAAGTGACATATGTAAGGAATGTTAATATTACCTGTCATCATAAATATACGTTGTTAAGGGGTATTCTCTATAAGACCGTATAAAAATGTGAATTTCCATTACTTCAGAACAGAGTTAAAGATAAGACTGAGCAACCCAACATCAATGATTTTAAAAATTACATCCCTGTCTGTATGTACTATTTTTCAAAATTAAGATATCTACATTTTATCATTACGCCAAATGAGAAACTGTTGGGAAAAAACTTTCACTTAAAAAAGATGGAGTAAAAGTTCAGAAAGTAGTAAATTATAGTGTGGATTACATCACTCTCTGTATGTGCTATTGCTCACAATTCATATATCTACACTTTCAAATAATAAATTGTTGGGAAAATTTCTTCACTTATAAAATGGAGTAAAAATTCAGAAAGTACTGAAAAAAGTGTACAAAATTAAGTATTACTGGCTCTCGGTTGCTATGCCGGCGACAGTTAAGCCTAACCTCGCGATCATTTATGCTCTCTTTCATGCCTCTCTTAATGAATTATTTCTTCTTCGCTTTCTTTCTTAAGACTGTTCCCAATTTTCATTTGATAGTACAGCTCACTTTCGAGCATTACTGATTTCAGTGCGTAAATCCATGTTGACACGCGGTTGCAAATTGCGGATGGCCGCTAATGTTTACATTTGGTAGTTGCAGCCGTTGCCATTCGGAGTATAGAAATATCGTCGATTTTTGTGCCGCATACCTACGCGTTTTATATATATAGATTGCAGAAGATATGTTACTAGAAAGCCGATATACTAGATACTCTTATTTTGTTGACCATCGGCAGGTGGTTAGCTGAAATGGAAACCTGTTCCACTCTGGATTACCTTGAAAGAATCAGGAAGATGGGTTTCTTTAACCGAAGATGTTGAGGAAGGAATGCAGAGCTAATTTCCAACTTTTGTAAATAACATAATTGTTAAGCTAGAATCTAGAAATATTGATAAACTGTATACATGCAAACTTTTTTTATTATATAAATATATAACCTTGAAAATAAATATCTGAACTACGCAAAAAGAATTCTTTAAAAAAATTACTTGAGAAAAATTAGGAAAAAGGTATGTAAAAATGATTAAGTCTTCCAAATTCATCTAAAATTTTAATTATTCTAATTTCAGAGTATTTTCTAATATTGCAAGACTTGATGTATTCTTATTAAATCATACTATTTTGCACACTAAGAGTTAAAATCTTATGTTTTTCCTATTCGTGTTATACAATGTATGAACAATGAATTCAGAAGTAGTATAATGCATAAAACGAGCATAACACTATAACTGATTTCAGAAATTATTCTTTTAAACATCATTTATAAAACTTGGCGATCCTTGGTGTTTTCATTACGATTTATAAATCGTAGTGAAAGCAAATGCTCCAATGTTAAAGCCAAAATTCAGATAATTAGTTTCAAGCTGCTGCTGTAGAGAAAATTTCAAACCGTTAAAAGAGATGAATGGATGATTTTGAATTGGTACAAGTTTTATAAATGATGTTTAAAAGAAATCATAGTGAAAACCATTTAACAAGAGTAAAATATTATTATCTTTAGTTGAGTTGAAATGGCTGGAGGAGCTACGGTCATCTTTTGCTACATGAGGGATAAACAAAACCATGAAAAGCATAAAACCATGAATAAAATGATATTTGATCGGCTGAAATATGTTCCTACTAAAGATGTTACATTCAAATGATAATAAAATTGAAAAGCTCAGACTCGATTTATTTTTCTGTCGGTATTTCAATCTGTAAAATGCATTTTAGTTTTTTAACACCCGAAAATTACAGCCAGATAAATACTGTTGAACATGTCATGGTTTTTCTTACGGGCAGTTTTCAGATAACACCGAATTTTGGATTTGACTGAGTTTTGTGGTTAAAGGGGGTAAAATGGCTTTAAGGTATTCCCATTCTAACTTTAAGTGTACTTTCTTGCATAATTCTCCTTGATATATTCTTGGATAATTGGCTAGGTGATGAAGTTAATTATTTTATTTTTGTTTTTATTTTTTCTCCAGAGAAATAGAATGGCTTGACTTAGCTTCTCACGGCATTTAAACCCCCTGGGCAACCCAGGGGGCCCTGCCCCCCCAAAGAAGTATAAATATTGGTTTTGCATTATAAATATTTTTATTCGTTCATCTCGCCCCCCCCCCCCATGCATTATAAATTTTTTATCCATTCATCTCGTCCCCCCCGAAGTAAAAATCCTGGGTGCGCCACTGGACATCGTACAGTTGTTTTTCCACTTATTCATCTTGAGACTGTTTGATAAGTTTTGGCACTCTTTTACGAAACAAAGTGTTTCGTTCTTAGACTCACAAACTTCTGTAATTTGACTAACAGAAAACATTTTGTTGGTATTTCTTACCCGTTCTTTCAGCCAAATTTCAAGATGACAAGCAGTATGAAGATTTTCTGCCCGTGTTTCATCAACATCACCTTAAAAGCTAATGACTGGTTTAAATTAGAATCGGTATAAATGATATGACCCGGTGGCATATTCTGAAAGACTCGCGATTTGAGCACTCACTTGGCGGCTTGGCACTCGCTTAGCGGTTTGGCGAAAAGTATAAGGGTTGCCTCATTCTATCTCCAATCGTCGTTCGATGCGGTTAGGTATTCTTAGACAATCTTATCGTCGATCTATGCGGTTAGGTTTTCTTAGACAATCTTATCTAACTATCCCAGACAATGACCGAGAACGCAATTCTACATTTTAAAAAGCGATTTCGGCACTCAATTGCCGGTTTGACGAAAGCATCAGTTTCGCCATCTGTTGACATATATAGGAATCTTTTTATTATAAGTTTTTTTTTACTTCTACGCAATTTAGTATGTTTTAAAATCTGAATTACATATATAATACAGGATTTAAAGAGATTTTAACAAAATAAATAAATGAATAAATTGAAATAAGTATATTATTGAATTTTAAATTTACTTTCTTCAAATATCCACAATAATTTTAATTTTTAAAATTTTAATGTTAATTAGAAAATAAATGTATTTAATAAGCTTTAATTAAAAAATTAAGTTGCATAAATTAAAAAATTTAAAGTTTTAAATTCCAATAATATAAATTTATTTTAACATATAATTTTAAAAAAATCAAATTTTAAATTAATCAAATTTTTAAAATAAAAAAATTTATTTTAATTTGATTACATTTTTATGCTAAATTATTGAAGAAATGAGGGAATGATGCTGAGTATGAAGGAATGACAAATCACTATTAAAGTTGACTATTTTCATATAACAAACTAGTTTTGATGCAATTATTAGTAGGCAAGAATAATACATTATTTTAATAATGGTTTATTTAATTATAGTAAAAATTTTATCCATAAATAGGCACATGTAAAATTATTTATCAAGAAATTTATATTGGCTTTCTCTGCTATTACAAGGTGTAGGCTGGGGCAGTTCATATTTTATACTTATCAAGCTGTAAGCATGAATGTCCTTTGTTGAGGGTCATGCATATCTGTAGTTTCCTGTTGAAACCATTACATTTATAGTGAAATTTTCAATGTCTACTAATAGGATCTCTCCAGGATACAGTGTTTTATCATAATTTATCATCACCTACTCACCAACTTTGTATTTAGTGTTTTTGATCTTTTGATCTTTCTTTGCTGTAGATTTTTCAATTCCTACTATTAGTTCACACTCTCTCTCTATATATCTTGTTCAAATTTTCAATCGTTAATAAAAGTATTTTTTATTCATCCACTCAAGTTCAAATACATTTTTTTAAACTTGTAGTGGATGACACTTGATGTTAATACAGTTTTTTCAAATATTAATTCATTAATTAAATTTTATTAATCAATTTTAGTTTTAGACTATATATATCTTGTTCAAATTTTCAATCGTTAATAAAAGTACTTTTTATTCATCCACTGAAGTTCAAATGCATTTTGTTAAACTTGTAGTGGATGACACTTGATGTTAATACAGTTTTTTCCAAATATTAATTCATTAATTAAATTTAATTAATAAATTTTAGTTTTAGACCTAGAGCGTCTCTTGCTCTTGAATAGTAATTTCCCTCTTGTTACTGTGTAAACGGTAGCACTGTGGTATCGCGAGCTTCTCCCGTCCTGTAGGTTGCGAGATCGAATCCTCAACCTGATAATCTTTTTCTCTCTCTTTCCCCCCCTCCTAATCTCGCTCAGTAGGCAAGGTTCTGGCAGGCAATCCTTTTTTTCAATTCCTACCATTAGTTCACACTCAAATTTTTTCTTTGTTGACCTAAGTAGGAATTGACTTTAAAATTTTTTTTTATATATTACTTGTTTTTGTTTTATTTTCAGAATTTAATTGAAAATAAGAGAATTTGAAAATCTTGCACTGAAAGCAAAAAAATGAATGGAAGTCTAGTACTGTATGTGCTGAAGTACAGTGGCGCACCCAGGATTTTTCTTGGGGGGACCGAGATGAATGGATAAAAATATTTATAATGCATTGGGGGGGGCGAGATGAACGAATAAAAATATTTATAATGCAAAATCAATATTTCTACTTCTTTGGGGGGCCAGGGCCCCCTGGCCCCCCCCCCCCCTGGGTGCGCCACTGCTGAAGTATATACAGTCTGATAAAAATGGTTCTATATCTTTTTCAAAACAAATATGATTACTTTGAATTATACAAAACAAGTACGATTACTTACACATCTTAAATTTTTTTTTCTAATTTTCTAGGCTTTAAAACATATTGTATTAAGTAATTTCATGTTTTCAAAATCAGGAATACTGTATTCAGTGCAATATTTTAACATGAACCCATACATATCCCACTTTCAAACTTATACAATCATTTCAGTACTATATAAAGTATTATTAAAAAAAAATTGAAAATTTTTGAAGCGGCGCATTTTGAAAAATTCAAATTTTAAATTCAAATAAAATAAATTTTTCTAAGCCCTAATTGTGTTATAATATATCATTGAAAAAGGTCTTAAAAATTGCTTTAAAATGCCACCAATCTTAGCTCTCTAGCTCTTATTTTTGAATTTATTTTGGATAATTGAATTAAAACACAAGGAGTGCGGTAACGAAGAAGTGAAAACATTCTTTCACTTCTGAATGTATTTGATTTCGTAATGTCATTTCGTAATGTCTGAATGATTATATTTGGATGTAAATATATTTATACATAGCATATTTATACATGCATATAGCGTAATACATGAATATATAATACATTTATATTAAATTGAAATAGATTGAATTTGATTGTTAAATTTGAATTTATTCTTATTTATTGAAATAGACTGCAAAAATTTTTTGCACTTGAGTAATTTGTATGATTTTTTAATCTGATTTTCTTTAATTTTAGTGACGCTATCTACAGGAAAAATAAACTAATAACATAGGTTTATAATTGAATCATCTTTCCTTTTTTCGTTGGCTTTGCAAAATATGAAGTAACAAATTTAGCATTTTCAAATTATTAATTAATAAATAAGTAAAAATTATTGTGGATATTTGAAAAAAGTAAATTTAAAATTCAATAATATACTTATTTCAATTTATTCATTTATTTATTTTGTTAAAATCTCTTTAAATCCTGTGTTATATATGTAATTCAGATTTTAAAACATACTAAATTGCGTAGAAGTAAAAAAAAACTTATAATAAAAAGATTCCTATATATGTCAATAGATGGCGAAACTGATGCTTTCGTCAAACCGGCAATTGAGTGCCGAAATCGCTTTTTAAAATGTAGAATTGCGTTCTCGGACATTGTCTGGGATATTTAGATAAGATTGTCTAAGAAAACCTAACCGCATCGAACGACGATAAGATTGTCTAAGAATACCTAACCGCATCGAACGACGATTGGAGATAGAATGAGGCAACCCTTATACTTTTCGCCAAACCGCTAAGCGAGTGCCAAGCCGCCAAGTGAGTGCTCAAATCGCGAGTCTTTCAGAATATGCGACCCGGTGACTGCTGTGACCTGGGTGACTGCAGTGAGTCACCGGGGGTATGCCGCAATGTTGAGAACTCTTTCCTCTTTAGTACTATTATCGTAGAAATGTTTAACTACCAACTAAAGAGTTTTAGTTAGCCCATTCTCTGCTTAGGTAGTTAGTGTTAAAAATAATATATCAATATTTGCAACAATATAAATCGAAGTTATATGATGTAAAATTTTCACAATCAGTCATTTCTTCCTATTATCAAAGTTAACAAAAGTTTAGAGAAAAATATTTTAAACCACTTCATTTTTAAAGTGTTTAAATTAAGCATATAAGAATTCGTAGTTGCTTTAAAATAACAGACTTACAAACTAGAGTCTTCGAGTTTAATTACATTTTAAAAAGTTACATTATTTATCTTCAAAATTTCATTTTGAAAAAAAGTAATTCTTCAAGAGGCATTAACATATATTTCCATATTTTTTATTGATAGATACACATAGTTGTATAGATTCTTCTTCTTGATATTTGTTTAATCAAAGAGTAGTCAATTTCAATCGAGGTATATTTGATATGGAGTAGAATTTTATTTTCCTTAGGCAATCTTGAGTTTGGATAAAACCATCTAGTTCATAGGCAGCCGAGCATTTAAATAAGTGATGGAAAATAGTTGTAAAATGGTGGACATAACTTGAAATACGTGCGAGAAACTTTTCTCCAAGTATTTGAAAACGTCTCTTATTACTTCCTGTTTGCGAAAGATTAGATTTATAATATTATTTATAAGTCATTAAATTTAATGTTGGCAACTTGTGAACACTCTTAAGTGATTGACTGTATCGAAAGCAAACCAGTTCCTTTGTTGATATCTTTGAAATTATAAACCTTTCTGGAGAGAAAGTTCAGGAAGCCGCTTTTAATAACAGTTGATGAACGTTTTTAAACTCTAATGGGGAGTTCAGTGACACACGGATGCGTTTGCCAAAGTCATGGCGGGAAAGAAATATATAATGTTTGATATATTACCGAGAAAAACGTATCAGATGTTTCAGAGCAATATTACTTTAAGCTAATAATAGCATGTACAAATGATCGTAGAAAATTGAGAAATATAACTGGCTGAAAATTTTGGAAATTTTTTCATCCTTTTATTTATATAAATATATCAAAGGGGAAGAAATATGGTGATATCGCTTGTTACGACCCATTATCAAGATCGAAAATCGAACCTGGCTCCTGTGGATTTCGAAGCTAGTGCCTCTGCCGTTAGGCTATCTTCCAGGGTTGAGGTAATAGCATATTGTAAAATCCATTTATCAAATTCTTCCCTACCAACTCTCCCGGCTAATGCATAAGACGTAGTTTTTTGCTGTAACGACGTAAAGTTTTGGTCACAAACTGGTATGTAAGAATTTTCAATGGTACTGTTGTTTGTTAATCCATGGATATTTGCTCCATGCTTCGATTAGAGCCACCAAAGTTCCTTCCGATCTTTGGCCGTTATCGCCTGCCTGGAGAGAGCTCGGATCAGGCTTTTCTGCTTTAAAGAGAGCGTACTGACTACTAAACTACACCAGTGAAAAGTGGATACATTATACTATGAATTTCATTCTTGAAAAATTCAAGATCAATAATCCTTTATTCATGAGAAAATCTATTCTGCCAAGATTGGGAGGAAAGTATTTAAAAATAATACCTATCCACATCGCTAAAGTAGCTTAATTAGTTAAACTGCTCATCTGTAAAACGGAAAATCTCCGGTTCGAGTCCCGACCTTGGCATAAAATCTGTATAAAGATGTTGAATCTTTGGAAAAAAGTGCTCTTTTAGTGGTCTTTTGAACTAGGGACCAATAGGCAAGCATATGATGAGCTCGTGTTGAAAATTTGGCTTCGTTGAAAACTGGAATCAATAAGTAAATAAGTACGGCCTACATCCTGCGGCCAAGAAATAAAAAAGCAATAAGCTTGGAAACATCGGCCCATCATAACCGGATACTTCAACAAAAATACGGAATTTTGAACATAGTTTTGTAGTTTAAAAGTTTTCTGTCATCTACACGTATGATCTATTTAATATTTTGGAAATCACTTTGAATGTTTAAATTTAAACTTGTCTATCTCAGTTATTTATGTCGAATATTCACCTTTATCTTCTAAGAATGATAGTTAGGCTTTTTTTAGGGGAACCATTAAATAAAATTACAGACTTATTTTATGTAAGTAGGACAGTTTTGTTTTACGCATGTAAAACATCTGTGAAGCTCCTGATTGGTCTTTGATATACTTATTGAAATTTTCCTAAAGATTTTTGCGTGCTTGGAAATACAAATATTATAACTTCTCATGCATGTTTGACCTTCGGTAACAGAATAAGTGGGTTCAAGATTCTTTATGGTCGGTTCTTGGTGTCGATGTTTATAACCGTTCAGAATCAGTTTAGAATTGCTGGTACCGGCCTCTTCAGCTCTCATCTAGCGAAAAAAGATGAGTGCTGAGCTCCAAACTAACCAATCATGCATAAAGATGTAATAAATTTTAGAACTAACTGATTTTTAATCTAATCTGCTTGTCGCTAGAGAGAATATCACTAACTAACTAAATTTTTAAATATTTACTTTTTGTAATACCTATGATTTTTTTCATGCCTTTAACTCTGTATCCTGCCGGGTCAACTAAGGTTGAAAATGTTACAGATTTATCAAGGTCATAAATTTTTAATTATCAAGATAAATGAGAGTTGAAATACCAAATTTATGTAAATAAAGGTATTATGGCATCATTCGGTCAGGTTTTCTATCGTTTCGAGTTATCAATCATCTGTTTAAAGCATAAATTCTGGCCTTGATATTCACACAAAAATGCAAAAATTGGAAAATTCTTCCTGATATGCAATTTCAGCATAATTTGCTATTTTTCGCATAATCTGTATAGAGACTGATAATTTTATTTCTTCTTCTTTTAAATGTTATTCACGTTTGATCCCATGAATGATAGTCATACAATTGAATCAAATAACAAAAAAATAGAGAAGAAAACTATGTTTCATTGCTATAGTGTCAATTAGAACGAGCCCCTAAAGGAAAAAGGGAAGCTGAAAAGAATTTTTATTGTACTGCGGAACACGCTGCTGAAACATGTGGATTGTGTATCTATATACACTGCTGGCCACCCTAATTGCAACACCAAGAAAGACAAGAGATATCACAACAAAATTTATTTTGTAGATAACATGTTGACCAAGTATCAAATGATTAAATTTATAGACTTCTGTGAAGTGCGGTTCCTACCAAAATCAGTAGCCAGAGTAGCCGCCATTGTTGGAGATCACCGCTGCCACACGCCTCAGCATTGATTCAAAGAGACTTTGGATGAGTTCTTGGGGTACAGCAGACCAAGCAGATTCCACATGTTGCCAAAGTTGATCTGCTGTGGCAGCAGGGGATGGAATCTGGGTCAATCGTAGAGCAACCATGGACCACAAGTTTTCTATCGGCGAAAGATCCGGAGAGCGAGGCGGCCAGGGAAGCAAAGCAATCTGGGGATTGACGAAGAACCGTTGGACAATGCGTGCCACGTGTGGTCGCGCATTATCCTGTTGAAATATGGCTGCGGGCAAGCCCTGAAGGTAAGGAAGGACAACTGGCTCCAACACCTCGGAGATGTAGCGCTGGCTGTTTAAAGTACTGGCAATGCGTTCTAAAGGTGTGCGAGAGTGATATCCAATACCGCCCCATACCATAATACCCGGTGCAGGACCAGTGTGGCGGTGCATAACGCAGCTGTTCAGCATCCTCTCTTCACGGTGTCTCCAGACTCGAATGCGACCATCGTGGTGTTGCAGACAGAAGCGTGACTCGTCAGTAAAGACAATTTCATTCCATTCTGCCGTCCACTCCTTCTGTCATCGCACCATTGGCGGCGGAGACGTCTGTGGTTCTGCGTCAAGGGTAGACAAAGCAATGGACGTCTTGCGGACAGACCACTCTGCTGTAAACGGCGTCGAATGGTACGCGCAGACACTGGATGATGCGTTACAGACTGCATGTGCTGTGCTATGGTTCGTGATGTGACTGAGTAACATTCTTTACTACTTGACTTTCTAACATTCTTTAAAGTTTGCATTTAAAATAACAGTCCAAGGGTTATAAAATTTATATCACGAGAAAGATCATAAAAATTCCTTTAAAATGAAATCTTTTTCAAATCTTTACCTCCATTTTCTGATTTTTGGTGAAATTTTAAAGATTAATTTTTAGAATTTAATTTATTAAATGCTGATCACGTGGTTTCTTTTCTTTTTGTGATACTTTAAACTAATTTTGCATCACGTGCATAACAACGAAATAGACAAAAAAAATTTTTTTCTTGCTAATGCGGCAGATGATTGGACATTATCCAAAAAATATTAAAATACGGTAAAAGAAATGCTCCTCAAACTGTACTGTATTCTTTAGTATGTTCTATCAAATTTAATTTGAACATTTTCTCCTTCATTATATTGTTTATGAAAATATCCCTTACGATTTTTTTATAAATATATTTTTTCGTTTTTTTACATCAATTGCATACATTGATCATTGTATTTAATTTGAATGTACTCGGTAGCGAAGTACGGGTTTTCAACTAGTGAGTAATAAGCCTTACAACAAAGTACTTGATTTGCAGTATAAATCTGCTGAAATTCGTGGCAAATCTTAAACGAAATGTAGTGCATAATTTCTATCTGCAAGAGAAGTTTAACGGAAAGCGCTGCAAATTTGAACATTTAAGAATGTTCAGAAGAAACCATCTCCAATAAGTGAGGACTTTTCCAATTCCAATCAAATTTTATGAAGTTTACTCTAGTTTTAAATAAGAAGTCAAGCTGGATCCCCAGGACGACTAAGCGTTGAAAGGTATTCCGTAAATGGACAACCTGTGTTTGTAAGACTTGATATATTTGCATTCATAGAATATTTACATGACTACACACAGTTCCTGATCTAATCAAATTTTGGAGCAGTTTCAGAAAAAATATCCCGGATAAAATCTAGAAAAGCAGGCCAAGAGCTCTAGGTGTTATCTAGTTTTGTAGGTAGCGAAGAAGGACGACTGTGTAAAAACTGTTTCCAAATATGTAAAGAGTAAAAGCAGAGATTTTATCCGGCTACCGGAATACTTGCTCTCTCTCTTTTAACAAATTGTAATTAAAGTTGTTTTAGTGATTACCCTGATTATGGATTTTTTAAATTTCTTTTATATCATAGCTAGAAATTAAACTGGGGGTTTTTCAAACCGCTTCCGTTCAAGATCGATTTTTTTTTTTTGTAAGCACGTAAGCTAGTTCTGTACGTTATACGTATATTACAGAGGCGTTGACGGTAATTTACATTATTCCTCATAGTGTTAATATAATATCAATAAGTTTCTGCATCAATGCAGCAAAATAATACGGCCTTATTTTTGAAAAAGTAATTGGTAAAAAGTAAAAATACGCCATAAAGTTAGATATAGAGTACTTCAAGTATGATCTCAAAATCAGTATCTTCTAGAACTGTTTTTTTTTAATAACAATCTTTAGCAAACAAGAATACTTTAACAGGGATACTGTGTATATATGCCTTCTACTTCCACTGTAGGGATCCATATTCTATTCACGCATGTTGTACCAAAGCGAAACATTTATTCATTAATTTTACGGATTGTTGACGTTTATGCTATAGTCTTTAGCATGGGATTTACCACAACGGTTTTACTCCTAGGGTAAAAAAGTCGTAGAAAATATGTTTAGGGGTACACTAAGAAAGATTTTTGAAAAATTCTTCTTAGAAATTTTTTAAAATTGAATTTTTAAGCTGTTTTTGTAACATTCTTTAAAGTTTGTATTTAAAATAATAATTTGAGGGTTTTAAAATTAATATCACGAGAAAAATCATAAAAATTCCTTTAAAATGAAATCTTTTTCAAATCTTTACCATCATTTTCTGATTTTTGGTGAATTTTTAAAGAGTAATTTTTAGAATTTAATTTATTAAATGATGATCACGTGGCTTTTGTGATACTTTAAATTAATTTTGCGTCACGTGCATAACAACGAAATAAACTGACAAAAAATATTGAATTACGGTAAAGGATAAAATTTAACCACTAGACTAATTGAGGTCCATCTTGCTAAAAAAAAATTACGAAAATGTTTCCCAGATAAAACATTGAATTTGTCTCTGATAAAATAGATAAAAAAGTATTTCATAGAGCTTGCACCTTCAGAGATTACACAACTGACTTCTAAATGTTTCTTCATTTAATGAGCTGTCTAAATTAGAAAGCGGTCAAATAAATATGTTTTACTTTTAAAACATTAGTCTTGTGACACCATTAAATTTTTCTTTTATCCTCCAAGTAGAAAATTCATAAAAGTACTCGTTCTAAAAGCACTTAGCGTCTGCAACCGAAGTTCAAGTGAATGGAAATAAATTTTTCGTATGTGTATCAGCAGTACTCTTCTCCGTCCCATCTCAATCAGCACCGTTGTTTACAGCTTTCTTTCTGCTGTACATTGTTTATTCCTATTTTTAAAACCCACCCCTTGCACCACAGGGGGTACAAAGGTTGCTACGTCATTGCGCGGCGATTTCTACGTCATTACTCGAAGACTTATTTTCTTCTCGATAACAAAACACCCCTTTGCTGCATCCCCCAAGCATGAGGTCAATGTAACGATAGAAACCGTTGAAGCAGGTCGCATAATTCTGCAAAGCCCCCTACTTCAAGGACGTTCCCCAATACAGCAAGTCCCTCGACCGTCCTTGACGTTAAACCCGCTGTTTTTTTTTTTTTTTTCGTGCACTGCCCGAGCATACACCTGATTATTTCCCCCACCCCTTCGCGTGTCAGGGAGGGTTTTTCGAGGCAGTAAAAATAATTGCTCTCGAGCTATGTAAGCACAAGTGGATAGTTTACGCTGTTTGTGTACCACCAGAATCATAAAAGCGTTCACTGACAACTGGAAATTTGGTTGATGGGATGGCCAAATAAATTTCCCGATCTGAAAACCTGGGTCTGGCAGGTAAGATTTTCATTTCGAAATACTGAGGTTGATTAAATAAGAGAGTGTATAAACAAGGTTGTGTACCATATATGTTCTTTCATAAATACAACGTTTTTTAAGTAGCAATGAATATGGAAAACAAATATTTATAGTTGCACTCAGGCTTACATAACATATAAGAAGTTACAAAACTTAGAATATGTATTCTAGTATATCTTTTTAAAAATGGATAAAAAAACGTAAATGATTCATATTGATAAATGCATGATATAAACATACATACATACATATACATATCTCTCTCTACACGCACGCAGACACACACACACACACATTTATGTATAATTTTCCCTCGCACATAAACAAACACACCTTCAACTAATCTTTAGAATAATTAATTCTGCAAAATTTTCATCACAGCCTTTTCTAAGAAGTTTTTTACTAAAAGGATTTTCTTGCGTGCACATTACCGAGGCTTTTAAGAAATATCTTATTTTTTTGCATACGTAACAATATCCAAAATTTAAGTTTCCTACAAGTCAGAATGAAATATTTCAAAAACGGAGGAATAGTTTACCGCTTATCCTTTGAAGGTTTTCGAATTTTCTCATTTGAACCTGAGTCTTTCGTTTTGTCCTTCATTTTGCGTTTTTTCTCCTTGCATGTACTATTTATTACAATAATAAAAAATATATATTTCACTTTAAAGACAATGGTCTACCACCTTGTATTACACAACATGATTTTTTATAAAGATGTATAAGATGAAAGAGATTATGAAATAAGAGGTATTTAAAAAATTTCTAATGCCAATTAGGAAATTTAAAAGCAACTGTGACTATCTCAAAAGGCTTTCAAAGTTGTAGTTGTTATCCTTTCTTCTGGATATTATTAATTCTATCGTTTGGTCATTCAAATGCTGGTTAAGGACTTCTTGGATTGGAAAACTGGAATAGGCCATGTTTTTCTATATTTTGATATTATAATATTCTAGTTATAATGTTATCAAACATGTTATTTTACTTCTATTCAGAAAAGATAAATCTTACAAAATTTTGCGATAAAATTATTTAAAAAATATTAGAAATTAAATTTTTTTAATACTTATATTGAAATTGAAATCATTAAAAATTTTTATACACTGAGGTGTGTAAACTATTTCTATAGATTCTAATTTGTAATAAATTATACTTCCATAATTATATTTTCATTATAATCGTGTGATCTATTAAAATAGATAGAAACACTATTTTTTTCTTAAAATATATTTTATTTCCTTCACTTTTTTAGTTTTTAAAATATTTATTCTTTGAACTTCATACCTTGATTTAAAGTGATATTTTAAAAATAATACTATAATAAGTATTAAATACTATTTTGTTCTGTAATATTTTTAGTAAAATTTTATGATTTTGTCCCAGTGAATATTTAAATTACTCCTTTCGATAAGGATAAAAGAAATGCTAAATAAAAATCATTTTATATTATCTGTACCTTGATGTACAAAAAAAAAATACTTATTGTTTATACAATATTGGTTTATTTACGAACCTTTTGGGGAAGAAATATGTTAGTGGTTAGATATTAGAATTATTGCTAGAATGCCATGGTCCTTAAAAAAAGTAAAGAAAATTTATAGAGAAAATATTTTTTTTAAATAAAATTTATCCAGTTTTCAATTGATTCCCTTTTGCTTCCTATTCCTCTTTCCTGTAAATAATGATATCGAGATTATTTTTCTCACCTAATTTTTTTTTTTCATATTTATACGTGCTATTAAATCAGAGGAAAAATACCACGTTTCACGCACTACGTACCCACAAAGCTTATAGTAATTTGTAATATGTTTAGTAGGGTGTAGTATGTATAGTAATCAGTAGTATGTTTAGTAGTGTGTAGTATGTATAGTAATAAGTAGTATGTTTAGTAGTGTGTAGTATGTATAGTAATAAGTAGTATGTTTAGTAGTGTGTAGTATGTATAGTAATCAGTAGTATGTTTAGTAGTGTGTAGTATGTATAGTAATAAGTATTATGTTTAGTAGTGTGTAGTATGTATAGTAATAAGTATTATGTTTAGTAGTGTGTAGTATGTATAGCAATAAGTATTATGTTTAGTAGGGTGTAGTATGTATAGTAATCAGTAGTATGTTTAGTAGTGTGTAGTATGTATAGTAATCAGTAGTATGTTTAGTAGTGTGTAGTATGTATAGTAATAAGTAGTATGTATGTATAGTGGTATGTTGAGTAATTTGAAGTATATTGAGTAATTTGTAACATGTTGTTAACTCTCCGATGTAAAGGGCATCTTCCAACTTAGAAATCCCGTTGCAACAATCTCTTTTCCCACTCAGTATAATATAACCTTGAAATGCTATCTGATAGATCAGAAAACAAAGAATTTCGAAGACTGCGAGGGAAGAAACCGCAATGAGTAACGGTAACGCTAAACGTAGATTATTCAGAACTAGCCGCTGAGCGATCAGCATGGTCGCTTTTGGTTTTATATTTCCTTTTGCAAAACAACTCAACTGAAAGTAACATATGTAAGGAATGTTATCATTACCTGTCATCACAAATATACGTTGTTCAGCCCAAAAATTTATAATCATTGCTAAATTCACTGTAAGACTGATTCTAAAACATCGTGATTAAAAAATGTGAATTTCCATTACTTCAGAACAGAGTTAAAGACTCAGAAACTCATCACCAATGATTTTAAAAATTACACCCCTCTCTGTATGTACTATTTTTCAAAATTAAGATATCTATACTTTATCATTACATCAAATAAGAAATTGTTAGGGAAAATTTTCACTTAAAAAAATGGAGTAAAAATTCAGCAAGTACTAAAATATAGTGTGTATTACACCACTCTCTGTATGTACTATTGTTCACAATTCAGATATCTATACTTAATAATGTCATATGATAAACTGTTGGGAAAATTTCATCACTTATAAAATGGAGTAAAAATTCAGCAAGTACTAAAATATATTGTAGATTACATCACTCTCTGTATGTACTATTGTATGTACTATTGTTCACAATTCAGCTATCTCCACTTAATCATATCAAATGAATAAATTAAAATTATTCATGAGTAGAATACAGCAATTAAGTTGTACCAAATTACGTGCTATCGTCGAGCCACTACACATACGCAGACGGCCGCTAATGTTTACATCCGGTAGTTGCAGCCGTTGCCTTTCGGAGTGTAGAAATGTCGTCGACTTTTTGTGCCGCATATCTACGCGTTTTATATACAGTGGAATCTCGATCTATCGTTTTCCAAGGGACCGATAGAAATGAACTATAAATGCGGGAAAACGATAGATGCGGAAATATAACAACGCAATATGATCGTTGGGACTGGGTAAAATGAACGACACATACGGAAAAACGATGGATCCGAAAACGATCGATCGAGATTCCACTGTATATAGATAAATTAGCTGAAAACCCGCACTTCGCTACGGAGTACATTCGAATTAAATACAACGGTCAATGTAGCAATTAATGCCAATATATATATATATATATATATATATATATATATATATATATATATATATATATATATATTTATAATAAATACGACGATAAATATATACATTGATGTACAAAAAAAAATATATATTTACAAAAAAATCGTAAGGGATATTTTTATAGACAAAATAATGTCCAATCGTCTGCCGCATTAGCAAGAAAAAAATATTTTTTTGCATATTTAGTTGTTATGCACGTTACGATAAATTTATTTAAAGTGCCAGAAAAAGAAATCAAGTGATCAGCATTTAATAAATTAAATTCTAAAAATTAATCTTTAAAAATTCACCAAAAATCAGAAAATGAAGGTAAAGATTCGAAAAAGATTTCCTTTTAAAGGAATTTTTATGATCTTTCTCGTGATATAAATTTTATAACCCTCAAATTATTATTTTAAATGCAAACTTAAAAAAAGTTACTAAAACAGCTTAAAAATTTAATTTAAAAAAATCTAAGAAGAATTTTTCAAAAATCTCTCTTAGTTCACCCCTACACTATAAGAAGAATCGCCATGCAAAATTTCAGCCCTTTAGGTCCAACGGTTTGGTCTGTGCGTTGTATGTCAGTCAGTCAGTCAGTGAGTCAGTTACGGAACTGTTTTATATATATAGATTAAATTTATTCACGAGTAAAATACAGCAGTTAAGTTGTACCAAATTACGTGCTATCGTCGAGCCACTACACACACGCGGACGGCCGCTATTGTTTACATCCGGAAGTTGCAGCCGTTGCCCTTCGGAGTCTAGAAATGTCGTCGATTTTTGTGCTGCATACCTACGCATTTTATATATGTGACCTGGTCTATGAAAAGGGATCTTAGGTGCCAAAAAATCATTTTCCACTTTTTTGCCGATTCGGATAGAGTATGAGACGCTCTTTCACATGAAGAAAACCAGAAAGTCATAATTTGTGGAAAAGTTTACTAAAAATGAAGAGAAAGCAGAGTACAAATACGAAAAAAAACTGATTTTAAAGATAAAAGATAAAAAAAAAATTTAAGATACAAAAAACATTATTATATGCCAGAAAAACATTAATAAGTAGTTTTTGTATTTTTCTTTGTCGTCGTCTTTCTTGAGATTTTTTTACGTGTTGGTCGTAAGGAATATGTACCTTGTTCCACGTTTGGTTCGAGAACATATCCACTAACCTTCGCCTTTCGTTTCGTTGATGCTAACTCTTTTTTCGGTAATGGAACCATACGTTTCTTCGATGCCAACTCCTATTTTGATAATGCAGCCTCACGTTTCTTCGATACCAACTCCTGTTTTGGTAATGGAGCCACAATATCTGCTTTACTTATATCCGAAACTGAGCTGCGAAGATTCTGATAAATATACCACTGACGCTCCAAAGATAAACCAACTGGCTCTATAATTTCTGGCATTTCACGATCGATAGGTTTTAATAGAAGATGAAACGACTCCACGTCTTCACTGTCTGCAAATTTCTTCGTTTTTACACAGTCTGTACAAATTATAAAGTCATGAAATTGTGTTATGCCAACTAATGACTTATACAATGGTTTAAGGTAGCTTTTCCATTCATACCAAACAACTTTCTCGGCCGATACAGCTTTATTATAACAATGATAACATTTGTAAACTCAACTTAACGCGATTAACTACGATAATATTCCGAGCAGAAACAACACTTGACGTCCTTGAATATACACTGAAGTGCCACTGAATTAGGGATAGCAAAGCCTATGCAAATTGTGTAGCGCTGCGCATCATGTGTGCGAAAGTGAGGGCGCTGTGGTAACTGCATATATAGTGCGTACTGTGGTTGTTCTGAATTAGTTGTTGGAATTGCCAGTATGGGTGAACTGCCTGATTTAGACGCCTTCGATCGTGGACAAATTATAGGTGCGCGACGCATGGGCCATTCAATTTTCGAAATCGTCAGACAGCTAGGATTTTCAAGGTCGACAGTGTCAAGAGTATACCAAGAATACATGGATGGTGGAAAAAAAACTAGCGATCGGGCAAACTGCAAAGGACAATTAGCCTTGACAGTGCGTGGTGGGAGACGGTTCAGGTGTATTGTACGTAGCCAGCGAAGCCAAACATTAGCTCAAATTACCACCCAGTTAAATGACGGTGCCAGTCGTACAGTCAGTAAACGGACTGTGCAACGCTCGCTTCACCGTATGGGTTTCGGGAGCCGTCGACCTACGAGAGTACCATTGCTCTATACTCGCCATCGGGCTGCACGTCTTGCCTGGGCTAGAGAGCACAGAGACTGGAGTGTAGAGGACTGGAAACGAGTAGCATGGAGTGATGAGTCTCGATTCCGACTACTTAACGCCGACGGGAGGCTGAGAATATGGCGTCAGGCTCATGAAGCCATGGATCCTGCATGCCTGGCTGGAACTGTACAAGGGCATGGTGGCTCAATCATGGTCTGGGGTGTTTTTTCGTGCCACAGTTTGGGATCTTTGGTGCGTGTACATACCTCCCTCAATGCAATTCGGCACGTAGAGTTGCTGGGTGATCACCTCCATCCGTTTATGCTGTTCTGTTATCCGGACGGTAATGGAGTTTTCCAGCAAGACAACTGTACCTCTCACAAGTCCCGGTTAGCTACTGGCTGGTTGGATGAGCATTCCTCTGATTTCTCTGTCCTGAATTGGCCACCTAGAAGCCCAGACTTAAATCCTATTGAGCATCTTTGGGATGTTTTGGAACAAGGCGTGAAAGGCCATCACACAGCACCAAAGAACCTTACTGAATTATGGACAGCTTTAGCCAATATTTGGCAAGCCATTACCGTGGAACGTTTCCAGAAACTTGTTGAATCTATGCCTCGTCATGTGGCAGCCGTTATCAAGGCCAGAAGAGGCCCAACTCGTTACTAGGTAGGTATCCCTAATTCAGTGGCACTTCAGTGTAGTTAGACACAAGGCAACGCAGATAAAAGGGAACAACTAAGGGCCTGTTCACATAGGAGTCCGTTGCGTAGCGATAAGGAAAAGATGACGTTGAGACGAAAATAAACCAATCATAGGCGCTAAAAATTTCATTGCTAATCGTTTGGAGGCCTATGATTGGTTTATTTTCGTCTCAACGTCATCTTTTCCTTAACGCTACGCAACGGACTCCTATGTGAACAGGCCCTTACGCGAAACTGACGCAACGAGTTTTTTACCTTCAACAAATGTTTTCTCGATAACTTGTTTTCGTACGTAAGCCCCATTTTCGTAGACCAGGTCACATATATAGATTCTCCTTAGGGAGCATGGCGGGAGTCGAGGGAGCTGAGGCAATTAATTCCCTTTCAGAGTAAACATCAATGCAAGTACTAAGTCATAAGCAAATACAGTAAAAAGGTCGTTGTGATATAAAACATTTCAATACCAGATTTGACATTTGCATTTCTTGTTTACAAAGATTTTGTTCAAGAATTTGAAATGAAATGGATCACCATGCGGAAAAAAAAAGCAGCAGCTTTATTTTTGGATTTTGTTAGTATTTTAAAAAATATTAATAAAATTCCCATAACCCCTCGAACCGGGGCAAAATATAGACTTATATGCTTTATGATGGGGCTCTTTATGATTTTAAGGTGATTACCTTCCATGCTCTGAAACACTTCTACGTTTGACGCTCCTGACGCGTCTTTATAATCCCTCAGATGTAAATAAGATTATATTTAGCCAATTACAAACAGACATTTTGTACATTAAGTTTAAATTAAAAGAACACCAGTTGCCGACAATACTTACTAATTTGTTTCTGAGAAGTTATTTTTTTATATCGAATCTTTATGTTTTAAAGCTTGGTATTTTAATGTCATAATTTTAATTTCCACATATATAATATTCTGAATAAGTAGTTACTTAGATCGAAATATGTTTTGAAAGAAAATTACATACATGAATTTCTCAGCTTATTGTAAAACTAATATAACCTGCAAGCTTAGAGCTATCTGTTTTGATGTTATGCATTGCAATTTTGAATTTTGACTTTACACTGCTCAAATGACTGAAATCAAATTAGGTCCCAAAAATCAAGGGTGAGAAATCATAGAAATTCTGTGACAGACGTTGCGTAAAACTTAGATTGAAAATATAAATTCTTAGTGTGCTAGCGAAGGGCTAAAAAATCCTCCATGATGCGCAGACCCCCCCCCCCCCCCCTCCCCCTCCTTGTGTATCAAAGGTCAGACCTTTATCATTCTCATTATATTTAAGTTTAAAAACTTACAAATGGATGGTTGGATAACTACTAGCCTATTTATGTATCTTAGAACCTAAAAAATTAATCTTTTGAATAACTCAGTTTCAAATTTACCAAATGCAAAATCTTACTGTTTAATTATTTTACTTAATATTTTTTTCTTTCTTAATATTGAATTCGACGTCAGATGCTGCAATGTAGAAAATTTTTTGGAGATTGAAAATAAATCAAAGTATTGGATAATAGAGAAAGGATTAGATGCTCTTTTGCATATCTCACTGGCTTTCTTTCAACGAAAATGGATAATGGTGTGTGTATGCTAAACAAATCGTAACTATGCGCAATATCCTCTCCCTCTGAAGCCAGCCTTCTCCCTACTTCGAAAATTTATGCACACATGCAAAACAAATTTATAACATAAGTTAAATTTTATGTTTTTTTTCCTTTTAAGGTTTCTGACTTTGATGCTCAACATGTTATAGTTGAACTTGGGATTCGGTGCAGCGCACAGCACTACAAGTAATATTCAGGGTTTGTTTCCTTTAATAGCCCTCAAGCGAATTTCCTTCTTCTGAGTCTTGATTATCTGAATACTATTTCAGAACCTTGTACAGTAAGTTGAAGTGTTTTTCTTCATTTCTTTTGACAAATCTTCATTTATACATTATAATCTCATGTTACAAAGCAAAGTAACTAAGAACTAATGCGATGAATAATTTGACAACATTTCATGGGATTTTTACGATTCCAAACATAGAAAAATAAATCAGATGGAAGCATATTGGTACCACACCCAGGTACGTTAAATGATACACACTTCCATAGAAAACCGTCTTGAGGACACCTTTCTTTTTAAATTATATTACTTTATTTTTAGCACTTCTATCACAAAAGGGAAACAGAAGATTTTCACCACTGTTTTACAATTTGCCGAGAGATATAGAGCGAGTGGGAAATGTTGTGAGTAATGGAATTCGAAAAATGAGAGTTCCCCATATCACTGGTATAGGCCAGTTGGTAGAATACTAGTAGACCGAGGTTCACTCTTCAGCCTTGACAAACACTTATTACAATGAGACTTGACCGTTTCAATGAATATTATTTATAAACGCATTGTCAAACATTTGGAGGTCTAATTAGCCCTAGTGTAGCAAAAATTGACCGTAGCGCTCCAAACCAAACCAAATTGTCAAACATTTGGAAAGAGTTTGATGACAGAAAACATTTCAGCATCTAAAAAAGTAAAGAAAAAAGTGAATGAAATAAATATATACAGGCCAATATTTTGCATCAATAGTTTCTGGATAAAGGAAGGTGTTTATGAGGGCTCTTATTAGAAAAACTCCTCACAACTCCTCAAAAAGTTCCTCACCTCCAGATAGTTCAGTTGGTATAGACTTTATGTCTGAGACCCAGGTTTGATCACTGGATCTAGCTGACAGTCGTTAAATAATTAGTTGCTAAAATGAATATTTATTGCATGCTTATGATTTAGTAGGAAATTTAATTTTTATGAATCCAGACATTTTTAAATTAGAGAACAGTAACTCACAATTTTTGTCGAATACGTTAACAATTACAAGTAAAATGTATGTATGTATAATATTTGAAAAATGTATGAAAAATGGTTTGAGGAGTTGCATAAACTGTTCCATTTAATTAAAGCCATTTGACCAATAAATAAGTTCTTACTGGATGCAGCTGGACTCCGAAATACTAGTATTGCTACCAGTGGTTACACATTCCTCTTTAGCTGTTCGTTTATGCAAATTCTCTTTTAAATAATTATTATTAGGGATTTAAATAATTTTTATTTCCGGGCTGTTCCACTAAGCAGAAGTCACGTTTATATTGCTTACTTCTCTTTTTACATTATTGTCTGCTCGTGTTCTTTTCCTTTTGGGCCAGTAATATTTTCAGACAAAATTGTCTAGCAGTAGCTTTCAGCAATTTAAAATATGTGAAAAACTTCCCTTTAATTTTTGTGAACATTTTCACATGTGAGTCTAAAAAAAGGTGATTTGACTTTGTAAATTTTCTTTTAGACTTTATAGCTGTAACTTTTTGATAAATATTTCTTTGATATAATTTCCATTAGATTAGTTAGTGTAAGGAAACCTTTTTAGTTGAAGTAGGGGAAATTTTTCTATATGATGTTTCCTAAAAGGTTATCAAAATTTATAGTGCATTTTATTTGCCCTGTTGCAGGTATCGTCTGTACGGTTTTTTCTGTGCTATATGAAAGGCAAGCTTTGTCCATTCTTTGAGATTAATCCAAAGATGTATATGGCATCATCAAACTAAAATATAATTTTGCGGAGGACATTTAAGTCTGAAAGATGGTGTTAAATGTTCTGTTACGGCCAGTACGTTACATTTTTTCTACAATCTTTAGAAACTGATAAAAAGCATTTAAAGTTTGCGTGAAGAAAAATAATTCAGAAAAGCTGTTGCCCTCATGTACAGCCATCTAAAATCTACGATGAATGTGATTGAATTCTTCGGCCGTAAGGGGTGCTTTTGTAGCTATTTTTCAGCCAACCACACAATTTATTTTGCAGTTTTGCAAGTGATTTTTAAAAACGGAGATATTTTATTTAAAATTTTCGGTTTCTTATATTCTATACTTCTAGTGGATTTTAAAAGAACGTTTTAACATAAAACGTGCCCTTTTGTGTTTCTCTTGTGATTGTGACCGTATTCTAAGCTTTACGTGTTTTCAATAACATGTGATGTAACTACTTTGCCTCAAACTACCTTCCAAGAAAAAAAAAATCCTCACTGATGGATTGCTCTTTGGGTAAGCAATTGTGTTTATTCCTTACTGGATTTATCCTACAATAATATGTTTGATACAATATTTTTGCAAAATATTTGTTTTTGTTAACCCAGTTTCCCTATTATAATAATTAGTCATAATTGCAGAATAATTCAGTATCAGTTTGATTTACTAAGATAATCAATATCTCAAAACGATTTTCCCAATCTTCTGTTTTGTAGTGGTTTAAACTGATGACGTATCAACAAACTCATATAGTCGAATAGCATCCTAATTTTCACTAATACACTCTTTGTTATTTTATGAGTAATTTGCTGCTTAGCCTCTTTCTTTTATGGTGATAACTAAAAATACATAAACTGAATGTTAGCCCTTTCCAATAGATTTATTGTGACTTCAATCGCATTTAAAAAATTACATTTTTATTAAAAAATGCCGAGTAAAAATTTTTAGTTAATGATGCTGTGTACGATGCTGTGTACTAACCCTATTGGATTCCCTCACCTCAGTGTTAACCTATGGAGAAAATTTGACTACTATTTACAGCTGCATAAATACTGATAATAAAAAAATTGTATCTTCAGATAGACTGAACTTTTCTGCACCATGCAGCAGGATTCATTTTATAAATTTCGTCCACCAAAGGAATTTATGAGCATTTAAAACACACTATACCAGATTTTTTCCCGAATAATTTAAATTTCAAAATATTATTTGCATTTTTTTAAAAGAAAAATGGCCCAAGGTAGAAAATTTCTTTCTCTATTACGGAATACCATTTAAAAAAAATCTTTAAATTCAAATCGGCAATCCTTGGACAAGTTTTCTCCATAGGTTAACATTGAGGTGAGCGAATCCAACAGCAGCCTTAATGTAACTGTATAAATAAAGGTATCTTCTTACCCATTTTACAGAAAAGGGCATGATTTCAACCCCAGGGTGGGAAGTAAGAGCAAAATGAAAGATTGTGCAAGGGATTAATTTCTTATGTTCGCAAAAAAAAAAAAAAAAAAAAAAAAAAAAGAAGTGAAAGTAAAAATTATAGTATGAGGAAGGGGATGGTCTTCAAAGATGAAGAATCGAAGATCACCTTCAGTGAAAGTGATAGCGCTTGTAAGACCAAGGTAAAGTCGTAGGGGCATTTGGACTATCTGGTTTTAGCAAGCCCCTTACTTTCGCCCCTGTCCTATTTATTGGAGATAGTGAAAGAGAGGCTTTCACTTCTCTCCTGACTTTTGGATTGAACTTGTTTGTCAAGATTGGTACAACTGTACCTACGTTTAACCAGTAGGCAGGAAAAGGACCGTCATTCCCAACTGCACCATGGATATACTGGTAGCAGATAGAGCACCAGTTCCATTTCTTGATGATGTTATCTATTTAACCGAAGTAAGCTTTCAAATTTAAAACTAAAACTTAATATTTTAGTTATACTCTGTAAGCAAATTAGTGTATTTACATGTCACATGTTTACATTTAAAATGTCAAGTAGATTTTTAATTACTTATTAATATAATGTTATTTTTTTCGGAAATATAGCTTTTAATTTGTGTTTCTAAGTAGGAAACACAAAATTAAATTTAAAACAAAATTTAATTAAAGGGTCTAATTTCTTTGGATATTGATACTCAGGTTCAAAATAACCTTTTATTGTTTTCTTAGATGCGTGATACATAACCTCGGAAGTTAAATATTTAAGTTTAGGGTTTGCTTTCAATATCCCTTATTTATTTTCTAACTATTTAATTAAACACATAAATTAGTTACAGAGCACATTAATTCCGAAATGTTTTTAAAATAAAAATCTAGGTACTTTGTTTTCAATCATTGTTTGTAGTTGGTCTTAAAACGTGATGGATCATTTCTAATTATATGATGGCTGTCAATATTTTACCGAATATTGGGAGGACAACTCTATTGTTTACTTGCTGTTTTTATAATCTGTCTGTGCGTCTTGTTGCTTTATTGCAGTTTTAATAAAATTTTGATTTTTACCAGCCAAAGTATAGCGTTAGTTAATGAATCGTGTTCATGGATCTAAGAGTATTATATGCTGGTTAAACTCTGATATTATACGGGGCTTTATTGTTTTTGAAAAAAAGATACCCATATCTTAAATTAGGATTTCATTTTGAAAACGCTTACAATTATAAAATGCCATTCTGTCACATTTTAGATTCATTAAGGTTTGTAAGGTTGACCCATGACATGACATAGTTGTTCCATGGGTGAGGCTCTTTTTCTGCCCAGTTTGCTTTTAACGAGAGGTGGTGTTTGATCATTGGAGTCTAATGGAAATAGTTTGATGTGTCCCTCGGTTTTCGTCTCGGTGGAGGAGAATATAAGGTTGATCAACGAAATGGCATTGTAATTTAGTAGTTTTGATATCGGCCGAGATGCCTAAAATTCTGGTTTCGATTCTTGCCCCGGTCATAGTTTTTTTTTCTTTTACTCAGAGAAAAATTATGATTTTAGTGTGGAGTTAAAATAGATCGTTAAAACTTTTCATAATTTTTTGTTCTAAATATTTAAAAACTATCTACTAATAATATTATTATTCTACAGTTCATATCTGAATAGCGTTCAAATCATGGTTCGATACACAGGTTTGAATTTCTATGTACGAATGTTTCCCCTAATTAAAAATATGTCAATACCTAATTTATAAAACCCAAAAAAGTCCGATTAGCACGCTTGTAATTTTAGTTTTGCATTTTCTTTTTGATAATCTTTCTCCAGATATTTTATATTAAAATAATTACTTAAACACACTAGATATCTGTTTTTTACTTTAAGAACTGGATGTATGGGGAAAATGTACAATTCCTCGTAAAATTCTTCCAGAAAAATGCAAGTGCGATGCAACGGAATTGTTATTCTTAGTGAAAAAATTTCAACAAATTGTTCTCGTAAAGACAAGCTCAGATCTGTTGTAATCTGCAATAAAGACATTTATTGCAGATTACAACTGATTCAGATTTCTTCTTTATTTTTCCATTACGAAGAAAAAGTTCCATTGGATCTTTTGGGTAACATTTCATAAATATCTCTCTGGCATTCTCGAGAGACCCAATATCAACTCAAAATATAATATTTTTCACCTCCACAACTTATATACTTATATGCATTAAAATATACAGCAAAAATTATATTTTTATGTAGTTTGAAACTTTGACACTAAGCCCACTAGAGAGACTTGCCTCACGATGAAAACAGAAAAAGTTCTTGTAGATTCATAAACAGTGGTGCAACCTTGAATATTTACCAGGCAGTTAACAAACTGAAAATTATCAAGATATTTCTATGCAGAATTTTGTCGTGATTTTAATTTCGCACTAAACGGTACCCCTCCCATTCTGAGTGACATAGATTTGAAGGTTTTCTTAAGATGGGAATTCCGGTAGGATTATCGCTGCTACTAAAACCTTGAGTAATTATACATAGTGACAGGGGGAATTTCATTTATGTTCATCAACTTACTAGACTTGCTTGAAGGGTAGTTAATGTTTGCACAAAATGATAAAATTTCCCATTATGCGTATAATTTTAATGTCCGGGTGAACTTAAAGGAAAGATGAACTACATTATTCTGATTTCATAATTCTACATTCTTAATTAAACACTTTAGCTAAGAACAAAGCAATATGCATATACTATGTCTTATTTTATTATTTTGTATTTAATCCAAATGAAATTTTTTAAATATATAGAGATATCTGACTTCTACACTTTCTAGGATATATGTATATCGAAGTCACCCTCTAATAAAGTAGAAATGACACTTTTTGCACCAGATAAATAACAAAGTTTATTATTCCCTTGACACATATAACGTGCAGTGTAAAAAAATACTGAGTAAAGACTGGTACAAAATGTTATAAACACTATACAAGGTAATGAAGTACTCACAATATATATAAAGTCAGACCAGTGATGCTACATGGTAATCCACTATTACTAACACAACAAACTCTTTATGCCAGAGCGGCAAAAACTCGCTTAGGCTTAGAAGCGATCTAGCTATGAGCCACTGAAGGCAACTCGCATAAACAGCTCCAAACAAATCAGTCTCTTCCGAAATCTGGCTACGCGGTATTTATAGTATTGGTTTATGCTGAATTTAGCATTTTTGTGTAGCTTTTTTGGATTTATGCAAATACAATGATCGATTATTGTTAATCGATCATTAGGTAGATCTTACAAATGTTCGTTATTTCCTTAGGTTATATATCTGCGAAGAGAGCTTCATAAGTTGAAAAAATAAATTTATATTTAAAAAAAAAACTTTATTGAAGTTGATTTACTATCAAACAATTCTTTTAAGAAACATGCATCAGCTGAAATCTTGCTCAGAAAACTGTAATTAACATGTTTGGGAGTGTGATTACTATGTTTTTGTGTATGAAAATGTGTTACACGATATTTTTAATTTTAACTGTATATTAAGTGGTAAAGAACACTTCTGGAGGCATCATAATCATCTTTTGTTTGATTTTTTCTCTTACGGGAATATAATTTAAATATAAGCAGAGGAATAATTGTAATATTTTGGGGATATAACCACTAAACTTAAGAATTGTATAGTTTTAGAGCAAGTCTGAGTAAGCTCTGAGAGTCCCACATTAATTATCCCTATCTTGAAAATCTTATTGAATGATAAAATTTACATAACAGCCAAAGCTAAGGGCCTTATTATACAGAGCCTCTAGAGTGGCGAACGTGTGCCACAGCTTCAGACGCTCAGACAAGCCACTGTAAGCGATACATGCAATCATATGGAGCTTATTATACTGAGCCACAGCTGTGGCTACAGGTCGCGACTGTCGCGTGAGCGGGCCACTCCTGTCGCCTACCCTCGCTTCTTGTGGCTTACCTGCGCGACTGTGGCTTTGGTAGCCAACCATTGTTTGTTATGGAGCTTATTATACTGAGCCACAGCACAGCACCCCCTGTTCCCGTTACTAGCCTTGGCTTGACTCTTGCCTCAATCATTCCTTTGATGTTGTTTGAGCTGGTTGTAGTCTAAAAATCTGCTTTCAAAATGCCGAAAAATGATAATATTCCTCAGTGGATTATCATGCTTCTTGACAATCTCAGTGCAGAAGATTTTATCAGTTACCTGGAGTTTGAACCAGCTTCATCTATTTCTTTGTTAGTAATTAATATAAACAATTTTACTCCAGTTTTAAGGGGGTCCAAGACACAAAATTCTTCAAATTTTCGAAAAAAAATTATTCCATTTAAAAAAATCTGTGCTCTTTTCCGCTTAAAATAACGTTTAAATCATGTTTCTATCTTAATTAAAACAGAGGATATCAGTTTTATTTTTGCAACATTCTAATAGTAGCCAATCTGTGTTTAAACCTGTAAATGCATTTTACTGCCTGATGGGTTTTTTCACCATTTCTCGTCTTTAAATTGTTGTAAGTCAACAACCGTTAAAGATAAATGGTTCAAAATTGGAACATGTCATTTCAGTTATTTTACTTTAATTTTGATTCAGAAAATTTGAAAAAAATATTTATTTTTTAAAATATGTTACATCATTTTTTTAAAATTTTTAATCTAAATATTTAAAAATTTTTTAAAATTAATATTTTAAAAAACGTTGAATCAAAATTAAAACTTATATATATATCTGTTTAATTAAAGGAAAAAATTTTGAAATTCGATAGATAATATTTCGAGTTATAACGATTTTAAATTACCCCACTTTAAAAAAAAATTTAATTTAAAATTTTTTTAAAAACTATATGAGAAGTTTTATGATGTGATTTTGTCTACAAATTATATGGTCATGTGTTATATTATCAAATTATATTGTGATGGTTACATCACAAAAAAATTCGAAATTTTAACTCAGTAAATAAATGAAAATCATGACAAAGCCACACGGAAGCCAGCCCGGGCGTCTTTACTGTGGCGCGCGTTCGCCACTAGAGTGGCTCTGTATAATAAGGCTCTTAGTCATATTCTGTCAGGAAAGTGAGATTTGAGATCCTGCAAATTAATAATCCACTTTGATGTTCATCCAATATGGATTTTTCACCAAAATAGGAAAAAATATAAAATGCTTATTCAGTTTATTACTTTTAGAGATTAAGTTAGGTTTAAGTTTGGTTGAGAGCTTTATGGTCATTTTGCTACACGAGGGATAATAAAACCGGGGACCTACTGCTTAAAGACAATTCCGGTCAAATGCCCATGTCAACAGTGGGACTGGAACCCACAGACTTTGGTACCGATTGCCAGTGCCCTAGCCATTCGGTCATCGTCTTCCAAGAGATGAAGTTGTGACTTTTTAGATACAGATAAGCTTTTTTAGATAAATATAGATAAAGTTGTTATTTACTTAAATAACATATATATTTTTGAATGAAGCAAATTATACCTATAAGGATATAGTAGAATGAAGAAATTTGTTTTACAACTTAATAGTATCACATATTTTAGAGATAAAAGGGTCGCTTAATAACCTTTACTGCAAATATCTCGTGAGTGAGAATTAATTAGATTGTTGTAGTAGGAAAATTTTGTACAGTTTAGGATAATGGGATAGAATTATAGGCATAAGCTTCATCATGCATTAATTATGAGAAAACTAACTTCTTATTCGCTTGGGTATTTGGGTATTTTTAATTACAAGGCCTCGTGGGGCCATTAAATGAGGGAGGAGGTTCTAGATTTCTTCAACTAGATATTATCAATATTGAGCAATCTATCATTATATCTGTGAAGTACACGCGTAATGTTTCTCCGCTTACATTCATTTATCAAAGCAAATTTCAAAATTGCGAAATATAGGAAGTTAATTTTCTTCAGTTTCCTGGACATGAGCCATATGTTGTAGAAACTTACTTCCTTGTAAATCTGTTGAGCAATCCCAAATGCATCATGCTTGACCTCAATCTCAGGTCTGTTTTACTGTTTCAAAATGGGCACACTTCAGTACACTCGACAACTACAATTACTCATTTATTACGTCCGAACTATCATATTCTTAAGAAATAGTTTCTTTCACGATATTCGCCCCTCGCCGGGATCGTGTGTGATAATGGTGATGCTCTCCGTTTATCAATTATTTTCCTTTTAGGGTCCTCCTGTAGTTCCTGAAGACAGTCCCTTTTTCTATCCGGTCACGTACCTGTAGCTTGCCTCATAGGGGCGAATTATGGGCTGAGATATGCACTGCACCCCAGAGGTTTCAGCATTCCCTCCCATCTCCTCCTCCCCTTTTTTACATTATCTCTCTCTTATTTAAAAAAAATTATTTTGACTATCCGATAAGAACAACTTTCACTAAGATAAAAAATGGAATGAAGGAACTATTTGTGACCTGAGGTTCGGTTTCACTTTTCAGCTAAGGTGAAAGGGAAGTTTTTATTTTTAGTTGCCAGTCAGTTGTTTGAAGGGGAAAAAACAAGCGTAACTGAGAGATTCTTTCTAGATTTTGGAAGTTTGTTTGGTTACGTTGAACAAGCAAAGTTTCAACATAAAACGGTGGTTGATAGATTCCGGTTTAAAACTGTGCCTGCGGCTAGACGCTACTCTGGAACCCAAATGCTCCAGAGACCTTAGTTGTTTTCATGCTACCTAGGATCTTGTATAACCTGCTTTGAATCTAAGACAATGAGAAAGGGTTAAAGGTCCAACGTTCCCTTTTGAAAAGTATTAGTTTTTTTAAAAGGACACACTTCCCTAGTTTGGCGTTAAAAGAAACAGTAAAAAACTAATGAATTTAAAAAATGCTTATGTTTAATTAGCTACATACTACGTACAAAAATTTTCAACCTTTAATTCTAATATATGGGAAAATAAAACAGCCTCTTAAAATAAATAAGAAATGATAGACGAAGGATAAGTTTGTCAAAGTCTGAAAGTTTTTTCAAGGATATTTTTTTCAGAAAAGAGAATATAATGAGTTAAATGGTTTTGTAGTACTTAGAAGCCTTTTACTGGTTGAAGTAAATCAATAGTTATTGTTTGCAGCTGCTACATACAATTCAATTCAGTTTAAGGTCAGGAATTCAAATCCCGAAGATGATGAAATGTTAGCCTCTTGACCAAAAGACCTTCAAACGTTCTTGGGAACGTAATGAGAAATGAAGTAGGTTTCAAAGCGCTGACATTAAGTATCAGTTTTAATCCTAAAAGTTTTAAAGTCAAGAGGCAATCATAAATTCGGTTTACTATTGTATGTCTCTAATCTAAAATCTCATACAGCATAACTTTTTTCTGTACTTTTTTAACCTCTGTTCCAAAAAAATATTTTCTTTGGTGCTTTTTATTGACAAAGGAAAGAAACTTGACTGGAATGCCTTGGTACTATGCTTGTGACGTTATTGGAAAGGAGCAAGAAATTACTTTGATGGTAATGAATCTAAAGGCCGTGTAAAAAATGAAGAGCGAAGGATTTGAGATATATACTTTGAAAAATTATGAATAGCTTCCTTTAAGGGAACAAGGGACCTTCAATCTCGTTCTTCTTTAATTTTCAATATTTTACTCTATATACCACATGAGTATAATTAATATTCCTTTCTACTACATTGAAGATACTTAGAATTCACAATTAAGTATTTTGTTGAGGTATTATACCTGTTTATCAAAAAATTCTTCAAAAATGCTAGAATTTTTCAAAAGGCTCCATGCGTGTTCATTTTCTCCTGATATCTTCCATATTTCTTTGAATTGTTAATTGAAGTGTTTGGCACAAAATTGTGCATAATCCTTTGAAATCACAAATATTTTTCAAATTTATAGACCATAAAATAAAGTAATAACATAAAAAATAAAGAAAAGAATAGAAAAAAGAATAGAAAAAGAATAGAAAAAGAATAGAAAAAAGCATAGAAAAAGAATAGAAAAAACTATTGAAGACTTTAGATTCCTACAAAAATAAATTAAATGCCCATTTATATTTATATACACATGGTAAACTTATAATAAAAAAATTAAAGACTTTAATTAATATAGAATGCGCATAGAGCATTTTGAAAAACATTAAAATTCTTGAAAAAAATTTGAAAATCAGTAATTGTTCTGCGAAAAATTCCTTATTTTGAATTCTAGGAGTTTTCAATGTAGTAAGAAAGATAATTAATTATTTTCATTTTGTATATAGACTTAAAAATTGAAAATTAAAAAATTCGACTTTGAAGGTCCCTTGTCCCCTTAATGAGCCCTACAACTATAAATGAAGTAAGCTAAGTACTTAAAATGGTACTCATAAAATGACGCATTAGTTGACATCTCACCATGACTCCACAACGGTGACCATACCAGCAGTCTCGCAATTAAATTAAGTGCCCTCGCACCAAATTGCAGTTTTGTGGTAATAAAAGTGGAAGTTAATTTATGCAATTTTTTCGTTACTTATTTACAAGTCTCAGTACCACTTCCACGCGGTCCCAGCTGAAAACCGGGTGATGGCCCTGGATAGGAGTGACAATGGACGTTGGGGCCTCGACTTTCGTCATATGGCGTTAGCTCCTGTTGCTCCGTTTGTCCTAAACTAATACGTACCTGCGCTACTCAGTGCATTGCTGTGGGATCATGATGCGCCGAATAAACGACGGACTTTAGGTGCTACGTAGTCGCATACCGAGAGGTGGAACGACGTATCATTTCGAACTTGCAAGTCTCAGTACATTGGGAGGAATTTCTCAATTAAGATAGTGCCTAAGTGGGCCTTGCAAGTCTTCTATTCACATACAAAGAGGAATTTTTAGAATTTTTCTCGTTACATGTTAGCAAAAACTTATTTTTGAATCCTGTTTGAAGCTTACAGAAGATCTTCAAGTACCATACTCAGAGTTAATTTTGTTTTTAATTTTTCAAAAACTCACCTTAATTTTGTACCCAGAGACATCTATAATTTAAAAATGTCAAGCACAAAAAACCATGAGATGTTAATTTAACATCTAATTTCAAATGGAAGAAAAAAAAACAGTGTTGGTATACACGACTTTTCTGATTTGTCATTTAGGAAAATTTTAAGAGGAAAAGGCTCCATAGTTTAATACGGGATTGAATTTATGTTAGATAACCTTAATTACTTGCCAAAATGATTACTTATTCAAGGGAACATTCCTAGAACATACATTCTGTTTAATATTTGCCTTCAAAATTTAAAGAAATATTAAGGAATATGAAGTAGCATTCCCTGCTACATATTCATTCACGAAGCAGGTTCAGAATATTAAATTTAATATCATAAAATGAACCTTAGGTCTCATGAACAGAAAAAAGGAGCAAAACTTGTAAAAATGCTTCTAAAATGTACAAATTTTGTTCAAAAACTTTAACGTAATTTGGTAGGAACAAATACTGAAAGTTTGCATGCAGTAACGACACAAAATATACTTAAATTTCAGGAATCATTATGAGAATGAGATATGAATCATGGTAAAGGCTATTTTAGCAACCTTTGAAGAAGGAAATCCTGTAATTTGCGCAATTCTGTTAATAGGTGTATGAATCTTAAGTAGTATATTTCTTGCAGAGTTTAAGGCTCAGTGCACACGAGCGATCTGGTGTCGTTGAGGCACCGCAGTTGAGATCAGGCAGTACATAGAGTTGAACTAACCAACTCACACAAACGACGCTGCATCTTTTTAATATGAATATACTGTTTTATATAAGCAAATAATAATGAGTGTTCAAATTAAACTGGTATCACGAACGTACAATTTAATTACTAGTAAAGTTATAAATGAATAGTATGCCATACTCTATTATGAAAAAGTTGATTCATTCAACTTTAACTATTTAACAAGTAATCGTGTGATAAAATTTTACCCTAAGCAATTTTTGAATTGTTTAGGAACATATCTAAATACTTTGCAGCTCAGTAAACAATGACTATTTATCTCTCCTTATGATAAATAGCAAAGTAATCAAATAGATGAAGATAAAGAAGCAGTTCTGAAAGCAAAGTAGTCTTTCCTTTCGTCAGTTTTTTTTAACGCTTGAGGATGAAAGTAGGTCTATAAGTTTCTGAACAACTGAACATTAGTTGTGCAATCAAAAGAGAAATGTGCTCACTCCCCGTTACTTTTTCCCCCGGAAGCATTAACACATGAGAACTGCAATTACTTTAGGATAGCTACTTCCTTGAAGGGGGGGGGATTACTTTTCGTCATACCAACTTAATTATAAGATGGCCGGATGGAGTGAATATTTTATTATTTGTTATTTCTTTTGTATACAAGTCAAGCTACATATGACTTATCATCGTGTTTTATATTAAATATATATTAAACATAGTAAGGATCACAATACTTCGTCTTTTTCCAAAGTTCTTGTTGTCATAATTAACACATCTTGTTTTGCTATTGCGTAAACATACTGAAAGTAAAAACATGGGAGTTAAATCTGTCAAATACACATCACATGATCATATATATCATCGTGTATCGAAGGCCACTAAGGTCTTATAAGGTTAGGGATACCCTTAGGGTTTATGGGTTCATCAGACTGGCTAGTTTGCTGACGTATACTTCAAGGACTACGCGCCCTCCTTATGTTAGTGGATGATGTCGTTGACATAAGGGGTGCTATTAAGGTTGAATGCTCGGCCTTGTGCATCAAGATATATTGCTCAGTGGTAGAGTTGAAAGAGAGAATGAAAAAAAAAAGAGAGGAAAAGTAGACTGAAAACTGGATTCAGCCGAGAGAGTAGAGAAAAGTTGGGTAGTGAGGTGTTTGATACCTCCTTGAAAGGTTGTGCTCCAGTAACTTCTTTCTAAGTGGATAGATTCCTTCGATCACTTTAATGGTAGCAACGTCGGATGAAGCCGAAAGGAAGCAGGTATGTTTTTAGAATCTTGTCTTTATGAAAGACTAGGAAACACATTTTATGAATTGTTGAATATTTTTAAACGTAAGGATAATTAAATAAGAATACACTTCTAGTAAACTGCATTTATGGGATTTTATGATTTTCAGTTTTTCTAGTTTTACATTTTATTTTATTGGGATTGTTTTGTCAATTCCAATTTCACCAAACAATAACAACAACAACGAAAAATGATGCATATGAAACTTGGGTTTCATTTCCCATTATTTCAAGATTTACTTATTTTAAGAAAAGAAGTAGGAGATAGTGGGTTGTCACCTTAAATATTATGGATATGATATTTTAGATATGAACCAAAAAAGTAGAATAATGGATGCTTAAATATGGCAAAGGTATGAAATGCTTCATAGGAAAATTATAATGCAAGCCTTTGAGACTGCCTGAAAAAGTATTTTTTCAATAAGTAACTGCTTAATCCCTATCGATTATAACAGAAAGATTTATTTTTCATCTTATTCTTGATTAGATAAAAAAAAGTACTATAGAAAAACAATTGTGATATTTTCATTTCTATAAGAATTGAAATATTGTATATTTAAAAAATTATGCTTAAAAATAACTTTCCAACCTTTTATTGTGTTTTCTGTTCTTTAATGTGACAATTTTCCCCGTTTTGGAAAAAATCTATAATTGGAATGTAGTTTACCATAATTGGAGGTACTTACAGCTCTATTTCCTTGCAAAGTTTACCTAACTTTTTGACATTGAAATTAGAATCTTGGGGTTTCAAATGTTTATAAAAAAAAAAGCTTACAACACATTCAGTCAATCCTTCAAAATATGAAAAATAAATATTATCATTTTTAAACAAGTAAAGTGATGGTTTAGAAAAAATTGATATTTTTCCTTACAAATTAAGTTTAATATCGTACTTCAAAATTATTTTTAAAAAATCTATGCCCATTTTACCCAAAAATTCATTTTTTGTAATGTATCTTAGTGTTAGATATTGTTACGATAGTATTATAAGCTTCATCATTTTCCTCTATTGCTATTTTCAAAAAAGCTTTAAAATGGGATTTTTAATTTTAGATATTATGTACCGTATGGATATTTAAAATATATTGCTTATATTTTATTTAATGATTTATCTTTGACTGAAGATTAATTTGTATCATAAAAATTGGGATAATTAGTCTCAAATATGTGCAGAAAATGCATGACAGTATGTATTTTCCTCCATGCTAAGTTAGTTACTTGTGTAAAATCAATTACGTGAATTAATTGACTGAACATTCTTGTGCCTATTCATTTACATTTATTTGTACGTTGGCCGAATTTTTCTACCCTGTGAAACTCATTTTACTGCTTGAAGACCGCTGTCAGAAAAAAGCAACTTACAGGGAATCTAGTTTGCATACGTTGAATATTCAAATTTTACCTGCGGATGAAAGATGCATATATCATCCTTTATGAATGTATAAATAAATAAAAAAGAAAAGAGAAACCTATTCAATAACATTATTTAATCATTACATACATTAACACGCATATATGGGTAATGATTTCTTCTTAGGAATAAATAAAGCGAATGAAAATATTGAGATACTTCAAACTAAACTGACTGAAAACATATCATATTGAATCTTAAAGCCTATATAAACATTCATTTGTGTGTGTTCACAGCCAGTGTTACAATATATTTTAGGGTTTATCTGTGTGATACCATACCTTCATGGAAATAAGAGTGCATACACCCATGCACTCTTATTACCCATATATATATATATATATATATATATATATATATATATATATATATATATATATATATATATATATATATTTACATACATATATGTATATATAATATTAAATTGATATTATAATTTAGCAAGAATATATTTATTGCGAATAAAAGCAATAAATTCCCCAACGCTCACATTCCTCCACTTTCATAATTAATTTTTCCTTAATGCTTTAAACGACCAAGTATTCAATATTGTAAAAGCTTTAGAATAAAACTTTGAAATATGTCGACGCATTTTCGAAATTTTAGATGAGATTTTTTGTAAATAATGCTAAAATTTTACTTTTATCAATGATTTTTATAACAATAAAATTTACGGATTTGTAACTGTTTTAAAAGAAATGTCTATATTTCCAAAAATATTAATTAGAAACTAGAAATTTTATTGATGCAATGCTACATCTAGGTGTCAAATTGTGAATATTTGGAGATCTATCATTTTGGTTCTCATCACTGTACAAATATATGAGCATTTTCTATATCTTGCATCGAAAAGAAAAGTGACTTTTCTTGAAACAATGTAAGATACAAAAGCAAAATCTTTTCCTCTTTTCAAAACTTTTTTTAAAATGAGAAACAGGTTGTCTTTCAGAAAAGGATTTCATTTAGTGGAACAGACTGAAAGTGGAACAGTCTGTTTTTTCACAAAATTATGCTTTTTGTATTTTAGACTGGTCTTTGTTGCCAAAGGTCTTTTGATGGCCTCTCATGATCTACTTTTGGGATCAGTCATTTGCCCCCTGAGACTTTTGAGGTGCAGGTGCTTCCCTTTAACTTGCATATCCGTTTTGGAAGTGGTTGTTCTTAAATGCGGTTGTCATTTTCAAAATTGGGACTCTAGTCTTGATGATTTCTCCTTTTTCAGATTCGAAGAACAATAAGAAAGAGGGGTGAAAAAAAAGCAAAAAAGTTACATTTTGTAATCTCTACGAGGTTTGATAAACTTACTAATAGTCATATATCATTGTTTCACGATGAACATATTTTAAGGGTGGATTGTTCTATATTTTAAGGGTACTCTGCCTTCTTTTCTTTTTTATTTCCTTTTCTTCTAAAATAATTATATTAATTCAAGTACTTTGTACTTTATGTAGGTCAGTTTTTATACCATTATGTTCCCATGTAATAATATTGAATATTTTAAGAGTTTTAATGATTTATTTAAACTTTTATTCTTTATTAGTACATGTGGGACTTCTTTGTATTTGTTTCCACATTTTTTAGTTCCTATTAAACGTCTAAACTATTTCAATTGGTTACTTACAGTGATTTAACTGCGATGCGGTTTTTAAAATTTGAGCAAAAGCCCATATTACTTATCTGATATACGATTTTTTCTTAAAAATTATCTTTGAATTTACAAAATTATAATGAAGCCGTATACTATTTATTGTAAACAGTTAAGCTCCTTTATTAAACATCTTATTAGACTATTAAGGAATTAATAACATTAAAAATGGTACTTAAACAAAATGTGGTTTTTGTCAAATTATCTGATTTCTTATTTTTAATGTTTATAAAAACTTTTACGAATGAGTGTTGAGCGATCAAATATTTTTTGCATAAAAAAAAATATATCGCGCATTAAGTCGGCTGTTGCAAATAGGTCGGTGGCAAGGCGCCTGAAGGTAAGGAAGGACAACTGGCTCCGACACCTCGGAGATGTAGCGCTGGCTGTTTTAAAAGTACCGGCAATGCGTACTCGAGGTGTGCGAGAGGGATATCCAATACCGCCCCATACCATAATACCCGGTGCAGGACCAGTGTGGCGGTGCATAACGCAGCTGTTCAGCATCCTCTCTTCACGGTGTCCTCCAGACTCGAATGCGACCATCGTGGTGTTGCAGACAGAAGCGTGACTCGTCAGTAAAGACATTTCATTCCATTCTGCCCTCCACATCCTTCTGTCATCGCACTATTGGCGGCGGAGACGTCGGTGGTTCTGCGTCAAGGTAGACAAAGCAATGGACGTTTTGCGGACAGACCACTCTGCTGTAAACGGCGTCGAATGGTACGCGCAGACACTGGATGATGTTGTTACGACTGAATGGTGCTGTGCTATGGTTCGTGATGTGACTAGTTCCTTTTCCCATGTTTAACCTTGGAGTCTAAAACCCGAAAGTTGTAGAGGCTTGGGTTATGTTTTGCAGCCAGTTTTACTGATATACGTATAAAGCCTGAATATGAAGTAATTTTCTGAAGTCTGCCGACAGATGTTATTCCTATTTAACTGATCTTTTCTATAGAGGTACGGTTTGATGCAGTGAAACTTGTCTTCATTTCACCGTTTTTTGACTCTCCCCTTTAATTTTCTAATGTTCATTTATATTTTGACTCTCTGAAATTGGCGTAATTGAAGTATTCGATCATGTATTTAATCGGAATGGTTTAATAACACTTTTGAAAATTAACTGTCACATCAGATTCTCTAACATTAATTTATTTTAGTTCAATTTCTGAAAAGCTTTATCAGTATAAATGCTGCACTCATTTTGTATGCAAAAAGAGTTAAAAAATATATCCCTATTTTTTACAATGATTACATCTTCCGAGCTGAAAAATTTTAATAAAAATAAATTAAATTATATTTTGTTTTAACTTTTCTACAATGTAAGGGACAACTTTTCTATTCTCTTCTTTTGCTATCAGCATAATGAAACGTTCTCTAACCTTTAATGTATAGTTTTATTTTCGAATCTTAGATTTTTAGGAGAATAATGAGTTCTTTGAAGGCATAAATTTTTAGTGGTTAAGCAGATTTCTCCCTTAATTGCTCAAAATAATGTAAAAAATAAATTTGAATCTCTTATAAGAACTACAATTTTTTCTAAAAACGTAACCTGCTATAACTATTTTTATCATCAATAGAATACAATAAAATTAACAAATTATCATAACTTATTTTATTGAGAAATTTCTTGGTAAACTTGTACAAGTACTTGTATCTGAAGCCAAGGTGTCTTCCAAATGGGCTATTTTGGCATTGTAAGAAAATCGCTGTTTTAAAAGCCATCCGTCACATTTTCCATTTCTATTTTGAGACCAACAACTTCGAAGGTTTTCATTGGAAATTTCTAATTCAACGATGGCAATTTTTCTTGTGAGGACTTAGTGGTCTATTATCGTTGTTTCCAATGTTTCAAACACGAATTTAACGAACGATCGAACCAGCGATCGATATCGGGTCTCTTGCCCCGAGGTTCGTACTCTCGCGAATGGGCTATCTCGGCGACGTGAAAAATTTTGCTTTTTAAATTCCCTTCCTCCCAGATGTTTCCCGCATCTTTTAAACTGTATTAGTAAATTATTCTGAGAATATTAAACCAATGGTTGTTTTGTTTCTCATACTTCACTAATATTCACATGCACGGGAACGGTATTTGCATACCTGGTTTCGGCAACTTGATATTTAAGTACTGAAATAAGATGTCATCAGATTTAGGTCAAGAATAAGGTAGTGTTCCTGATTCGTTTGTTTGTACACAAACTGATACACAGCTTTTTGGAACTTCAAGAAACAGCTAAACTTCCATCTGCTTATTTCGTGTAAAAGATGAGATAAATGAAAAAAGAAATAAAGGAGTTGGCAGCTATTGCCCTAATCTTAGGCATGACCGTTTGCCCTGAAATCCAGTGGAAATTATGTGGTCAGATTTGCCTGCTGGATTGATCGTACTTGCCCCATATTTTATACGATCAACACACTGCTTGCACTGTCTTCGTGAAGTCTCGACTTACATCCTGATTTTAGTTCACTTTGATATATTTCTAAGGTTAAGGTTAGATTTCCTCCAATGTATTGAAAGGTTTAACTCCTGACAGAAATCAGGTATCTGTTTTGGGTATTTCAACACATTTTCAAGCAGTATTATTTTTCTTGTCATAATACTTAATAAGATTTATTGTTGGAAATAGATTTGTAGGCAAATTGAATTGTAAGAAAAATGAGACTTTTATAATAGCGTCATTCCAAAATATGAATTTGGTTTTATATATCTGCAAGCAATGATAAAATATTAATATTAATTTCCTTTTCTAACATCTTTATAAATGCACAGATATTAAAAACAATGTTAGCATGTAAAATTCCTGCACTCAACTATATATATATATATATATATATATATATATATATATATATATATATATATATATATATATATATATATATATATATATATATATATATATATATAAATATATATATATATATATATATATATATATATAATATATATATATATATATATATATAATATATATATATATATATATATATATATATATATATATATATATATATATAATATATATATATATATATATATATATATATATATATATATATATATATATATATATATATCTATATATATATATATAAATTAGAGAGGGAGAGTATCTACGGATAAACACTGCTATAATCCTCTGATTTTCAAAATACAAAATTGTTACACACTGAAATTTAATGTCAAAACTTCCATCGTAAAACGCAACACTTCCTCCTTATTGTAAAATTTTTAAAAAAATTGAGATATTAGTCCAAAGCATGAAAATAAACCAAATTCAGGTTACTTCCAAAAAATTCTGTTCAATTAACACCACGCCATTTTTTAATTTCTTTGTGAGCAGCACTGTCTCGGATTTACTAGCAGTTCTTAAGGATTGCTGTTTCGAAACAACTTTAACTTTCATATATATACACTACCCTACAATAATGGACCGGGCAGCAAGATGTAATGGTGTAAGGAAAAGAATACATGCTTTAATAAGGGGATGGCCCCCCACGTGCTGCAATTACATTAGCAACCCTTATGGGCATACTTTCAACAAGGTTTTGATACACAGCTATGGGTATTTGTGTTCATTCCTACTGCAAGAATGTCGCCAGATCAGCTGTAGATTTCGGACGTCGTTACCTGGTCCGTAACCGCCGCTCTAACTCGTCCCAAAAATGTTCTATGGGGTTTAGGTCGAGACTCTGAGCAGGCCATGGATGACGTTTTACATCCATATTTTGATACCAGTGCTTGACAGAGTCTGCAATATGACATGGAGTGTTGTCATCATGGAAGTAACATTCGTCCATTCCAAAAAATTGCCGGAGCGCAGGAAGAACCTGATGGTCCAAAATGTTTATGTAGGCATCGGCGTTCAATTTACCAGGAACAACATGCATAGGTCCCAGGCCATACCAAGAAAAACACCCCCAAACAAATACACCACACCCACCGAACTTGAGAGTTTGAACGATGCACTCGGGTAACAGACGTTCGCCTTGCATTCGACAAACCCAAGTACGGCCCATCCAACTGGAAGAGCATGTAGCGTGACTCGTCGCTCCATAAAACAGTCTTCCAGTGGTCCACAATCCAGTTGCGACGTTGCAAACACCAAGCAAGCCTGCCGGCTTTGTTGGATGGGGTGATGTTTGGTTTGTGTGCGGCATTAAGGGGATATTAAGGGCGTGCAGTTCTTTCCGCAAAGTATTTGGGTGCACCGTAACCCTTGATTCCTGTTGAAACTCACTGTTAATGAGTTGGAGTGGTTTCTTGTGGTTCTTACGAACCTCACGCTTCAGGACACATCGATCCCTTTCGGTTAGTTTACGGGGACGACCAATGTGTGCAGTTCATGTCCCAACTCCCGTAATCTTCCACTTCTTCACGAAATCACCAACAGTTGACCGTGGTTGTAATAATTCTACCGCAATTGCACGAATAGACTTGCCACTAATGTGATAACCAACTATAACACCTCTTTCAAAATCACCTAGTACCTTTCATTTCGACATATTGTCCCAATACCACACAGAACTAACGACGTTACCACTTCGTGCATCATATTTAACTTTAGCAGTTCACGTGAGAGCACTGGATTTGCAAATCTGCTGGCGTCCGGTCCACTATTGTAGGGTAGTGTATATATATATATATATATATATATATATATATATATATATATATACGATGAAATATAGCTGAAGAAAGATATAAAAATATAAACTAATGAATTTATTTTATTCAGAACTAAATTTAAGTAAATCATGAGCACACTTATGCCATTATTTTGCAAATGCAGCAATGGGAATCGATGAGAAAATGCGTCGGTACTTCGTGAACGTTAAAAGCGAAATCGACTGCAGTTGGAAAAAGGAATTAAATTTTTTTTTCCCCTGACAAATGACCCTACCCTCTTCTTAAAGTAACGTGTTGTCTCGTCTTATTTTCACCTATCCGCTGTATGTATTTAATAACCACTCATGCTTTCACCACTTTGCTCAGGTGACTGACTCAGAAGAACCGCGAGACCGCTTATCACAGCTAAGTATTTACCTATATCCCTGTCAACAAACAGTCTGCGCTTTGCTACATCACTCATCATTCCACTTAGCAAAAGAGGGAAAAGGAAGAGTCTTTTTTTTAGGTCAGGAGTACATAAGAAAATGCTTCTCTATCCCAACTGCTAGACAAAAAACAAATTTGAGAGGCCCCGTTTCTTCGGAATGTAGGTCAAGGAGAAGTTGACTTCACTCATCTATGATAAATAGAGCTTTATTTGACATTGTTTTTATATGTTCGCTTTCGAAAAGTCATAATTTGATGATTAACTAACTCATGGCACAACAGTCCGAAATGCTTCTCAGCACTGTGGACCAAGGCCTGTGCCCATCTCCGCTTTCATGGCCATGGGCTTGGGGTGAAATACAGCATATGTCTCGGTTAGGTGGTCAACCTAACGCGGGTTAGTTCCCAAGCATGCTTGGTCCTCATTTTATCGACCCACTCAAGGGATGAAAGGCATGAGTCGACCTTGCCCAGTCGCAGGATCGAACCCTGAACCTGTGGCGTGGCCACTTCGCTAACCACTTCGCCTCCGGGTGTCATAATTTGATGGCATTCGCTCAAAATATCTGCTTCTATATTTACTTTAATAAACCTTTAAAGAAACAAGCATGAACGAGTGACGCATGTAATCACTATTATTTCTACACACACACAATATATATATATATATATATATATGTATAAGGGGCAATGTAGCACCTACTTGCCACCGTCGTGTCGTAAGAATCTTTCAGTTTTTTTGTTATTTGATTTATCCATGTTAATTTTAATAATAAAACTGTCATTTTATGACAGTGGTTGAAACACTTAATTTTGTTTTAAAAAAATAACTTTTGATTCCTTGTTAAAATTATTTAAATAATATTAAGATCGCAACGTATGCATATATATTAAACATTTTAGATTATTTTCTTTGTTGGGGGGGGGTAATATAGTAGGTTAAAATTATATTCTAAAGATCTTTTTTTTAGCATGTTTACTTTATCCTATTAAAAATTTCCGTTGGTAATTTTTGCAAGCATTTCGTATTTACCACTGAATGTGTAAAAAAATTTGTAGTAGGAAAAAAATATTGTATGCAAATTCAACTAAAATTCTGGATTTAGACTGGCGTAAATAAAAATACTAGTATAAAGTATGCAAATTTACAAATGTATGCCAATTACTTAAATTTATGGCTAGTAATTTATGGCTCAGCGAGTCATTCACGTGGGTGTAACGACGCATATGCCCAGTTAACGTAACACTCCGTCATGGGGACTTGACCGAGAGTCGCTTTTTTTAAAAACTAATAATAGAATCAACCTAAATTTTGCTAATTAAATACCTTCTGCTTTTATTACCAAGTACCATGATACTAGAGTTTCCTTGATTTGATTAAAACATAATCCCTTCAAGTACTATGCTACAGGGGCAGACATTAGTTCTTTTAAGGATATATTATTCTAACCAGGTGATGACCAGGTTTCAAATAGCTATTATTTCTTTCATTGTTATATACACTGAAGTGCCACTGAATTAGAGATATCTACCTAGTAACGAGTTGGGCCTCCTCTGGCCTTGATAACGGCTGCCACACGACGAGGCATAGATTCAACAAGTTTCTGGAAACGTTCCACGGGAATGGCTTGCCAAATATTGGCTAAAGCTGTCCATAATTCAGTAAGGTTCTTTGGTGCTGTGTGATGGCCTTTCACTCCTTGTTCCAAAACATCCCAAAGATGCTCAATAGGATTTAAGTCTGGGCTTCTAGGTGGCCAATTCATGACAGAGAAGTCAGAGGAATGCTCATCCAACCAGCCAGTAGCCAACCGGGACTTGTGAGAGGTACAGTTGTCTTGCTGGAAAACTCCATTACCGTGCGGATAACAGAACAGCATAAACGGATGGAGGTGATTACCCAGCAACTCTACGTACCGAATTGCATTGAGGGAGGTTGGTACACGCACCAAAGATCGCAAACTGTGCCACGAAAAAACACCCCAGACCATGATTGAGCCACCATGCCCTTGTACAGTTCCAGCCAGGCATGCAGGATCCATGGCTTCATGAGCCTGACGCCATATTCTCAGCCTCCCGTCGGCGTTAAGTAGTCGGAATCGAGACTCATCACTCCATGCTACTCGTTTCCAGTCCTCTACACTCCAGTCTCTGTGCTCTCTTGCCCAAGCAAGACGTGCAGCCTGATGGCGAGTATAGAGCAATGGTACTCTCGTAGGTCGACGGCTCCCGCAATCCATACGGTGAAGCGAGCGTTGCACAGTCCGTTTACTGACTGTACGACTGGCACCGTCATTAAACTGGGTGGTAATTTGAGCTAATGTTTGGCTTCGCTGGCTACGTACAATACGCCTGAGCCGTCTCTCACCACGCACTGTCAAGGCTAATTGTCCTTTGCAGTTTGCCCGATCCCTAGTTTTTTTTCCACCATCCATGTATCCTTCGTATACTCTTGACACTGTCGACCTTGAAAATCCTAGCTGTCTGACGATTTCGGAAATTGGATGGCCCATGCGTCGCGCACCTACGATTTGCCCGTGATCGAAGGCTTCTAAATCAGGTTTACCCATATTGGCAATTCCAACAACTAACAGAACAACCCCAGTACGCGCTATATATGCAGTTACCACAGCACCCTCACTTGCGCATACATGATGAGCAGCGCTACACAATTTGCATAGGCTTTGCTATCCCTAATTCAGTGGCACTTCAGTGTATTTCCCTTACTTTTATTTTCGTTTAAAAAATTCTAAAATTATTACATTAGCTGAAAGATTTTCTACTTAAAGCTTAATTTTTTTTTACTGAATAGACATTTACTTTATTTGAGTTTCTAAATTTGAGGTTTCATAGAAATTATGAATTTGCATTGTTATGATCTTTTCAGATGAAACAACGACGTTACTAAATGAACTTGCTTTTTAAGAAATGGATCGTATCTAGTATATATTACTCAAACAGAAATACGCTATATCTGCTTTATCTCTTGCTCTCTCAAAATGAATAAATGAAATATGAATGAATGTTTGGTCTTGCTGTGGATAAATGAATATTTCCAAGGAATTATTTTGTCTGTATTAATGTTTTAATTAGTTCTAAATTTATTTGTTTCAGTAAACTGTACTTAGATATAAATATAAATGAAAATTAAAATTGGTATGATTGATAAGAGTGTTCCAAAGAAAAAAGCTGAACTATAGGATTTTAATGTGTATTTTTTATAGTCTTGAAACATTAATTTATAAATTTTTAGAGTTTTTGAATAATTTATTTATTTTGTTTTATTTTCTAATTTAGGTCCATACTATGGACAAGAAAGAAAATGATTCACAAAGTGATGATATGTAAGTACTATTTTTTTTATTGGTACCTTTGAGGGCTAACATGCATACAGCTGTAATATATATGGACCAAACATATATAGATTCATTCCGATGGTATACAAAAAAGAATATTCGAGCAAATTTATTACTCATCCTTTTATGAGAATACACGAGGTTCATCATGAAATTATTACAGGAGATAGAAAAAAATAATCGAAGCATGTAACTTACATCAAAGATTCTTCATTAATATGCTGTAGGATCATATTTTAGTTACAACTCAGCTTAAGTTCCGTTTGGAATTAAATAATGCAGCTATTTCAGTAGTGATTCAAGCAATATTATGCCAGCCATCATCCAGAAGGTTCTCATAGTTGTTGAGAGATGCTAGAGGAGGATAGAAGTTTTCCAAAACTGCACCTGGCGCCTTGGTGACTGTTAGGGATAGAAAAATGTATTTTATTTTGTCCTCATGCTCAGCAAACTCTTCTTGGCCATTTCTATTTGCGTTGGTATGGGCATTATAATCATGGAAAATTTCATCTCCATCAGGAGGCAATGCATTCACCATTAGGTGGACCTTGTCGCCTAAACTTCCTTTCTACTTCTTTGCAATTACTCTTCCTTTTAAGATGACATTATCGCCTCCAAAAAATAACGATGTTATTTCCCAAACCATGATTGATTCTTCGCTAGGTTCCTTCTCATAAGTTGGCAATGCAGATAGTAAATTGTGTGCATGTTCTTCTCTCTTAAACTCGTTACGTGCAAGATAACATCTTGAAGGGTTATTCATGGGTCAAAATGACATTTTTCCGAGAAATTATCACTCCAACGTCCATATCCATTGTACCATTGTATGACCTAGTTTCCCGAAATTCCTCCGTGCATCTCAGAAATAACTATTGATGATAATGGGGCCTGAGAAGACCAAGATGTGTCTGCCCAAGCCATGACTGATGCTCCATTACACTTCATATCTGGACATTAACAGTGCAGACTGTAAAGTTTTTTAGGTGTTCTCTCTGCATAAATTTATACTACGAGGAAAACTGAGTGAATGTTTATTCATAAGACCAAATGACATGTATCCAGAAGTCAGTAGTCCAACGTACATGCTCTTTGCGCCATTCTATTGATCTAAGAGTACCTAGTTGTGCTGCCAGGGGGTTGGCAATAGCAACTCTGCCGTTAATATTCATATCGTAAAGCTACTTCTGATAATATTGGCTGACGTAGGATTCTGAAGACGCAGATTCAGCTCTTCAGTCATTTTAGCAGGCAGATTTTCTTGTTAAATGCCACAATTCTCTTCGATACTCTTTTGTTTTAACTATTCCAGTTATAATTATTTTTTGTGTTTGGATACTGATATGCTTTCATTACTTAACCCTACAATAGACGATTTTTTTCATTTTTATCAAAATATTTCATTAAATTAATCTCACAAAAAAATATTCTGTAAAATTTTAAAAACCATCACAATTACATTAAAAACCACGTTCACATATTAGTTCTTTTTACATGCATATTTTGCTATATTTACAAAGATCAGAAAGAAAATTTTCTGTGTAGTAAACTGGCAGCGCCATGCAGCGTAAAGTTACGTTGCCTCAAGGTACACTGAATAAATTTGTTGTGTTAATCATGATTATTCCTGCTATATGGCTACCAACATTTTACTAACAAAGACTGTAAGATTTAACATCATGCGTACTCGGTACACTTGCCCCATATCAATTTTTCATCAAAATAATTAAATTAATATGTCCGAAGGTATATATTAGGATCTAAGATTTTGTTCTAAGTTGTGATTCAATAATAAAAATGTCTCCATTAATGTTCACGAATGAATAATAAAATTGCATCTAAGACAAACATACATATACACTCAAGATCCAAAACATTATGACCACCCCTACATTTTGCAATGAATTCGCCTGGATGACTTGGAAGGCACGTGATCAGGTGGAAGTGGTATTTAACTGCTGCTGGAGAGTCTGAAGAATCATTCTTTCACTTACTTCTGTGTGTGATGGGAAAGGCTGCGGATCTAAGCGACTTTGATAGAGGGCAGATTGTAATGGCCCGAAGGCTCGGAACAAGTATTTCCGAAACTGCACGACTCGTGGGTTGTTCGCGACCTACAGTTGTTAGTACTTATGCAAAGTGGATGAATGACGGTGAAACCAGCAGTAGACGACATGGTGTTGGACGTCCACACGCTATCAAAGAAAAAGGTCGTCGGAGACTGTCTCGCATGATGAAGCAAAACCGGAGCCAGACAGTGGCTCAGCTGACAGCCCAATACAATGCAGGGCCAAGTAGAATAGTATCGCAGCACACTGTTCAGCGGACACTGTTGGATATGGGGCTACGCAGCAAACGTCCCACTCGTGTGCCTTTGCTGACCAAGCGTCATCGCCAACTGCGCCTGCGCTGGGCCCGGGAACATCGCGACTGGTCCATGGATCAGTGGGAGAGAGTTGCCTGGTCAGATGAATCACGGTTTGTCATTCATCCCGCCGATGGCCGTGTCAGGATACGCCGTCTTCCAGGCGAACTGTTGCTCCCTCAATGTACAGTAGGTCATACACAGGCCGGTGGTGGCGGTATTATGCTTTGGGGGACGTTCTCTTGGGCGTCTCTGGGACCCGTGGTTGTGGTAGAGCAGACCATGAATGCTACAGGGTATCTGAACATCATTGCGGACCAGTTGCACCCTTACATGGCCTCTGTTTTTCCAGCTGGAAATGGAATGTTCCAACAGGACAACGCCCCGTGTCACAAGGCTAAAATTGTGTTGGAGTGGTTCCAGGAACATGATGCTGAATTCCAGTTAATGTCCTGGCCGCCTAACTGACCGGATCTCAATCCGATAGAACACATTTGGGATGTCATGGGACGGCAGCTCAGAGTTCAAAGACCACCAATTCGCAATATCTCGGATTTGCGTGACCGTTGCTTAAAAATCTGGTACAATCTGTCTCCGGCCATCTACCAAGGACTTGTGGCATCCATGCCAAGGCGGGTTGAAGCTGTGTTGCGCGCCAAAGGTGGGCCAACTCGTTATTGACAGGTGGTCATAATGTTTTGGCTCTTGAGTGTATATTTCTAGGATATTTGAGTATGTATACCTCTTTGTGAACGAAAATCAATCTGATGACCAGTTTAATTAAATATTGTCAACTTGTTTTTGATTAACAGCAAGATTGGAGTCAAAATGGATTTTTTTACTAAGCCATACAAAAATTTCAGTAAAAATGAAAATCATGCAATTGATAAATAAAAATGTAATATGTCTTCATGTAGTGATGAAGTTTTAAGTCCACTCAACCAAATTGAAGTATTCCATAGAATTTCATTTAAGTAATGCTTTGTGGATGAACGCCCCAGTATATGCGGCATTACACCTTATTAGGTCGAATGACTCGTATATTGTTGCAAAAAAAAATTTATTCTGAAATGATTATTTGCACTAAAAGTATTTTTTTCTGTACGCTTAATATAAATGCCCTTAGTACATGATTTCACTTGATATGTACAAAAAGTTTTGAACCACGGGTAAGCAAAATAGAAAGATTTTTTTCCATAAAGGGTTTTTTTATTCCAGAAAATGTTCACTAAACCTTCTCAGACAGTAGTTCTCGAACTGTGAACAGTAAATTACAAAAACAACAGGAGTATACGTACCACTTTGTATTGTGGGAAATTGACAAAATGGCAAGAGAGTCTAACGTGGCAGGAAATTTTGTTTTTCTTAACTTGAAAAACGCGTTCCACAGGGTAATGGACGACTTGTTTATTTAAGTAGATGGAATGATTTATTTTAATAAACTAATTCCCTCACATTTATGGAGCACTTACTTATTCCATTTTATCTGGTAAAAAGACCTTGAGCAATCTTTTGTCGTCCTAATTTTATAACCTAGTTTTATAACTTCATAAGTAACTTATGTCTATAACTTGCTTTTTAAGTCCCAATACATTTTTTCGTGTCTTGAAATTAAATATTTATAAACAATTAAAATATACGCGAATACAAATGCAATACTGGCCATTAAATTCAAAAAGATTAATTTAAAAATTAACTACTCGTTAATAAGAGTTTAAAATATAAATGCAAACAATTCGTTATGGAATCATTAATTTAATATTAATTATTCAGATTGCTTTGGAGTTGGTTTATGATCACACAAGTTTTGCTAATATACTGCTGGCCATTAAAATTCCAACACCATGAAGGAGGGATGATAAAAACGTAAAATTTTGTGAAAGGAAGAAGATACTAGGATATGCAAATGATTAGCATTTAAGCGCAATTGAACGACGCAGGAGGAAGAAACGGCATCTCAAACTCTGACTCTGTATAAAAAGAAAGTTACGCAGCGGGTTACTCATTCGGAAATCGCATTTGAATGTTGTTTGTTTGTAAGATGATCGTGTTATGCCTCATATAATAAGGAGAAACGGCTACCAGCACGTGTTTGAATTCGATAGCGGTAGGATCGTGGCCTATCGAGAGTGCGGTTTATCGTTCCGCGATATTGCTACACGCATTGGTCGGAATCAAACGACTGCCATGCGAATATGGAATCAATGGGTTCAGGACGGTCATACTGAACGTCATGCTTGATCTCAACGGCCTCCCGCCACTAACACTTGAGAAGACAGGCATGTTGTCAGGTCAGCCTTGCAGGATCGTACAGCCACATCATGGACCTTGAGTCAGGAAATAGGCTTGTTTGCAGCACGACAAGTATCCGCAAGGACAGTGCGACGACGTCTGGAGCGGCACGCACTGAGTGCACGACGACCATTATTGCAGCTTCCCTTGACACTGCAGCATAGAGACGTGCGGCGACAGTGGTGGGCCCAGCGACACAACTAGATGCAGGAGTGGCACTTCGTCGTTCTTTCAGACGAGTACCGGTTCTGCATGCAGCATCATGTTGACGTATCCGTGTCTGGGGGCACCGAGCAGAATGCACGTGGCCTGCATGCATTCGATATCGTAATGCGGGCCCTGCACCTGGTGTAATGGTATGGGCAGCCATTGGGAACACGACACGAACACCTCTTCTTCGCGTCGACGGTAATCAGAACAGTCAGCGTTACATTTCTCCGATCTTAAGGCCGGTGACTGTGCCTTACCTTCGAGGCCTCAGAGACGTCATCTTTCAAAAAGATAACACAAGATCGCATGTTGCCCGTCGTGTCCTGACCTACCTCGACACAGAGGGTGTTTGACTGTTGCCCTGGACAGCACGTTCTCCAGATCTCTCACCCATTGAAAACATCCGGTCATGGGTTACTTAGAGACTGGGCCGCTACCGCTCTCCAGCCACCACGTTTGAGGAAGTGTAGCACAGACTTGAAGTAGCATGGAATGACTTGCCCGTATCTGTCATCCAAGCCCAGTTCGACTCCTAACCAGGTTAGAGCCGTTTTAGCAGAGGCGACAGTTCTATGTACTAATTTTGGACCCTGTATACCCCCAAATTGCCTACACATTTTATCATATTTTCTTCCTACTATGCTATATAAGTACAATAAGTAAAGTTTTGTTATTTTCTTTCCTTCCTGGTGTTGCAACTTTAATGGCCAGCACTGTATTAGTATCTTGGTTTTTCTCTCATCTTTGGGTTAAGTATGAAAATTATTTCAATAATTTAATTCATAAATGCAATAAAAGTAAAAATTTTCCTAAGGAAAGAAATTTATACCAGGATACCTAGTGTGTTGGCTGATAACAAACTTAATATGTGTCCATGATTAGTGAATTACCATTATTAGTGAATTCACGTCACCTCAGATGGTCCAAAAATAAGATTTTAGTTTATGTCGTCTCTGTATCTTTGACTAGTAACATCATATCTGTCGTTAATATGCGAGCACTGTGCCCCTGTTCAAAATAATTCCCTGTCATACTAACAAAACAACCCTTCCAAATTTGTCCCTTTCTGTGATAGTAACGTTCTCTCCAAATAGTGGTGTGCCGGAAATGAGACTGCAAATTAAATCTAAACTCGTGAGAGAAGTGTAAATTGTTCATGATTCAGACTCCAGTTTTAGTATTCTTATATGTAAGCGTGAGAGTATGTGGGCAGGGATCAACTTGACGGAAACGTATAGCTCACAAATCTGTTTTACAGTAATACACATATACACACGAACACTATGTATGGTGGAGGGATTAATGAGTTTAATCAGAGAAAAAAATTTAAAAAGGGCGTTGGAATGAATTTTATACTGTATGTCATACAGTTTGCATTTTAATTAACATAACAGCTGGATCGTCAGATGATTTTAATTGAAACGTTGTCTTACATAGCATGCTGACTTTGAAACTACTTTGGCATGCTATTCATTCCTTGTTAAAGTATCAAATATAACGACTTATGTAATATTGAAAAAAAAAAGATTTTCACTAATTTTGCTTTACTAGCTGTATAATATTTCCAGACAATTTCTGTTTCATAAACCTTCGTGGTTCGAAGCCTATATCACATGTCTCTCGTTTCGCCATTAATAATACCACCGCACTATCATGCAACGTTATCAAACGATTCTATTGGGAGTACGATGTTTTGAGTCATGGAAGTTGGTCACCACTCCTCCCAACTGGGATATATTGCTGGTTTGATATCTCACTTGTTTAGAAGGTCATTCAGAATGCAAAACGAATCAAAAGTTTTGAATACTGAATATCTTCATAACTGGATAGTGTAGACAGCAAAATGGCAACCACCAAGGTAACCTATGCGAGATAATATCGAAAACAAAAAAGTTTTACGCTGTAAGCAATTTATCAGACAATGTGTATTCATTATAACTTAAAGATAGCAATATATAAAATGATTGCTGGAATATAAAACTAAGCAATTTAAAACTAATTAATTGCATTAGTTTCGCTAATTCCTGCCAGGCTGTGTATAGCTGCCACCATCTTCAATTATAATGTTGTTCTGCACTTTCTCGTTATTGACCGATAGGAACAAATTAGAAAACCCTTTTTTACACCAAACCAAAAAGATTATATTTAAAGTACAACTTTATCTAACTGGGATACTCCTTCAATGCGAGAAACCCGTTTGAATGAGCTATTTGTGAATAATACAACTTGTAATCTTCCGTGGAATAAGAACATAAGATGAATGAATTTCACTTGTTTAAGTTATCTTTAAGATGTATTGTTAAGATGTACGGCTTTGTACGGTATCGGGAATATTACGACTACCACTAAGAAGTGCTATTTAATATATTGTGTAATGAACTATTTCCGATCATAACTTTCCCTTTCATTTACACTGAACGTTTCTGGGACGGATATGTTGACAATGTCAGACCCAGAAACATTGTCTGGTTCTCATGTTTAAAAATCATAAGACTTAAGATACATCTTTTATGTTTAAGCCTTGAAAGGATTTTTATGTGGGAATCTATAGCGAGTAGGAACTTTGAGATGCTGCTGCATGTTGGTGTCTCCTAAGATTATTTTTTAATAAAGGATAAGTATATTGTGATTGTTTATGAAACCTGAGGGTTCGTGACCCTTTTTCCTTTCTATTCATTTAATTTGTATATGTTTTGCTTTCCCTGGAGTAAAACACTTCTGATTGTCCCGGTATTATAACCTTTATATGTGGCAAGTCCTGGGATTTCATTTGAGTTTACACAAAGGATATCAGAAGATTTTAACGTTTCTTTCGATTTTTTATTAACCTTCAACTGCATTGATTATAACATGAAGAAGTTATGTACAATAGTTCTAGTTTAGCAATTTTAGAATTCCAGACATTAGTTACAGTTTTGTAATTTTGCATTCAGTGAAAGGCTTTAAATGCCTGCCTGCAAAGGCTGTCTGCGTCATAAATGTAACAAGACTCTTTGAGAGAAGTTAGAAGGAATTAACAAATCATAAAAAGGCAAAACTGATTAGAGAAACTGAGAACTTTTATTAAGAAAATTGCGAAAATAACAGTAGATGAATAACCACAAGTGGAAATGAACAACGATGGAGGAAATTGTTATAATGAGCTGAATACATATTCTCAATGAGTTAGTTATGATGAATATCATAATACATAAATCCAATAACCGTATTTCACAGCGAAAATGTACATAATTAGGTTAACTCTACTCATATGGTTAAGTTTCATATTTAACTCCACAAAGTATCTCTCTTCTTCTCTAAAATTTGTCTTTGTAAGAAAAATTTTAGCTGATAGCTAAATTATAAAATTTAGAAAATTTATTAAGGTTAATTGAGTTAATTTTTCATTTTAGACTTCAATACTTTGAAGCTTTGTCAGTTATTTAATTCCATTGAAATTTATGCATCGCAGTATTTGGGGTTTTATCAGATTTCGTAACGCTATGACTTTTAGAATTCCAGAATTCAACGACAGGTCCCCAATCTACACTGCTAATGGATAAGAAATACAAGGTGTCCCATAAATTTTTCAATATTTAAAAAAAATTAAGATCTTTTAAAAGATGATTTATTAGAATATGATTTGAAAAAGAAACTTTGAAACCAAAAATGAACTTTGAAAAAGAGATTTTTTTTTACCTTTCAAGGTGTAAAAGTTTCTTGAAAATTTCTTCGATAGGGGGAATTGCACCTTGTGCATAATGTGTGATTGGTTGATTCTTTGGGGTTTACGGTCATCAGCTTGCATAATTAGTGAGGCAAATGTCAGTGCAATATCTATGAAACACAGGGTCTATCACCAACAGGTCATATTTAAAGTGATCAATTTCACTCGCTGTTGTGAACAGTTATAAGGTTTGTTGCTGTGATGCCAACATTGAGGAAAAAGGTGCTGCCTCTGAAGTTGTTTTACGTACCGAGATACAGGTGGCAGTAACTTTACGCAGGTTTCGAACTTTCGTAAAGCTTCCGCTACTACTGAAATCGATTAAGAAAGGTCCAGGTCCCATCTCTTCAGTTCGACCATTCATTCTGGGCATTTTAAAGAAATTGGAGGTTCATCAAATAGCCCTCATGCTGCCAGGCCAAGGGTATTAGATGCCCTTAGAATATGCGATATCCGAAATAGTTAAGCTTGAGGTATAATTAGTGAGTGATGTAAGCAGCACTTGGGATCAGATTCGTTAATTCTTACGGAAACATTGGGAAAACGTTTGTACGATTACGAATTACGTCGTCTTCATTGTGTGTCAAGGTTGCTTCGCTACAAGCTACAATCTTACAGCAGCTGTTACTTGGTGATATTACCAAGCAGAATGAATGCGCAATGTCAGTTTTGATGAAAGTCTCAGAGGATCCAGAATGTCCTTCTTTATAATGTGAACCAATGAAACGTATTATTCACTGCACGAGACTGTTAATGTGATTAATTCGCACAGCTCTCTAGTGTGGACGAGCAAAAGTCCATACTCCTCCACAGATGACCATTGCATTTGTGTGGTTTCACTTCATCTATCCTTCTTGGTCCCTTTTCCTTTGAAGAGCTATGTTCAACAACGTTCATAATAACGTGCTCACTGACTTTTAATTGCAGCTTGCAGTTTTTAAGTGAACACATGGTACCATGTTTTCGGGTATAATGTTTTCTTATACTGTTACATTCATTCAGGACATCGCATATCACAAGTCAAATCTCGGATGAAGCAGTTTCTCAGCAGAATATTTGATCAAGAGCTACTAATTAGCCATTCTTTCAAAACCACTTTGTTACCTTCAGGTCTTTGGGCATGGCACACCCTCAGAAGTTTTGTTATTACAGCACTCTGAAACGTTGGCTTTCAGACATGTTTAAAAATTTTTAGGACTTTAGTCTATATATTGATGCAAACATTTTAAAATAGCTAGAAAATTTTACTTCAAATATATAACTTGCCATCTGTCATATAGAATCATCAACCTTTAGATCGTTTGTACTCGTAGCTAAAGATGTTCCAAACAAGAGTATTCCAATAAATGAAGGGTTAGATTAACAGTTACTCTATGATAAGGAAGGTAGTTAGAGAAAAGGTAGTCAGTACCTTTCAGAAAATAAAACTGCTCTTTGTGGTTTTATTTTGCAATTTAGTTATAACAATTCCATATTCAGCCTTAATTACGGGAAAACCTCATCTAGATTTACTTCTGCTAAATTGTACTCTGTATCGTCGGTAATGTCCTATCATTCTTACTATCAAATTGTCGGCAGAGAGGGTGCACAAGAGGGTCGCTGAAAAGGTCAATGTTGTCTTTCACTGTCATTCTCCACAAACCACTCTTGTATACAACATGTCGTTTGACAGGTAGCTTTATCTTGCCGGCCAATATCACCCATTTATGCTGCCGAAATATAAGAAGACAGATCTACGCGAAAAATGTATTGTAAAGACTTGATTGTTCCTGATTGTAAACAATTTAGTCTCAACTTATCATCTAGCGTAAAGGCAACTCTCTTTTTGTCCTATCTAATGCTGGCCTGTACAACATACGACCCGCGGGATGCATGCAACCCACCATCATTCACTCTGTGGCACTCAAAGCCTTTTGTGAAGACGCATAATATTATAAATAAATAAAAATAGAGAATAAAATTTTTTGATTTATAATATTACTTAAAGAATATATAAGCAATGAATATTAATATTTATTTAATTTTTAAAATAATCAGTCATTTATTTTTTTGTTAGATAAAATAGTTTTCACTTTCCCATCTATCCTATTTTCTTGCGATCCGCAGCAGCTTTCCTTAAAGCAATATGGCCTTCATCACATTTCGAGTTCGAATTATTACTTTAGATCAGGCTATTACAGGCCTGATCTAAAGAAAACCTTCTTGCATTTGTTTTCTATGTGATGAAACATTACTGGTATGTCACCGTATGGCTTTATTTACGGCTTATTAGCTTTTATTGACATTTAAAGTTTATACGCTCATTTCAAAGTGGATTATTAGCAGAATATTTTTATGAAATTAAACTTTTCCTAAATAAAATAGATACAATTATTTTTTTCACATTTAATTAAATAATCTCCCCCCTCCAAAAAAAAATTAAAGAATCTTGCATGGTATTCAAAAAATTTTCTAAACGTAAATCTTCTAAATTCATACTAAGACTGTACTTTAATGAGTTTTATGTATGAAACAAATTTTCATACATAAAACTCATTGTTATGTAATATAATTTTCTTTTTAGAGCTCTTTTCAGCCGATCGATAGTTTTCAAAATTTAGAACACAATCTGTATCATAAATGTTGTTATAAATTTTCATTTAAAATTCGTATTTACGCTCTTAGGGGGGGGGGGGGAGATTATAAGATTAAACATAGCTCTTAAATTAGTTCTGATGCATAAAGTTTAAAACTTTACCCAATATTTTTTTCTTATAAATTTTTAATACTTTTCAGTACATGCCTCGGGGATGGTAAAATGAATGGTGATGATGATATTACTTTGGTTGGCATGATACCGGGGCTGTAAGTATTTTTCGTATGCTTATAGAGTGCTATTACATGCGAATTCGTACTACATTTAAAGACCTGTATAGATAAATCCTTATATTAAGAAATACGATACAATTTACAGGGTTCCAAAAAACACTGAGGATCACTTATAGAGTATGGCTACTTCTACCCAGACTTGGGTGTATATAATTTGAAGTGGCACTCTAAATGAATTTGATACAAACACAGTTTATACATGAAACAATGTTTATTGAATTCGTTGCACATATAGAATTTGCTTTTACAGCAATAAGCATACGTACTACTTGTACGGGATATATATTAGCATTCAATAAAAATACACTTTGCAATACTCACAAACTAGAGAGTCAAACCAGCAGTTCTGCTACGTAAACTTTGGGCCTGCTAAGCACTAGCGCAGGATAGTACTGGAGCTGCTTATCTCGTAGCTCCCTCTCGCTTATCTATCAACTTTAACAACCTCTCTATTAATCAAGCTGCATGGTATTTATACCAAGCGCGTATGCCGAAATTAGCATATCCTAAGCAGCTTCTTTAATTTATTCTCTCAAAAGTTCGATTCTTGTGAATCGAATCTTATGTATACCTTACACACTTTTAAGCTATAATA